>OU611920.1:6368720-6371220 GCA_914767705.2 Tenthredo notha | reverse complement strand
TATTCGACTTGCGAAGCTCAGGCAAAACGCACCCTCGAGCAGTAGCTCTGAGGAACCGGATTCGGAAGGCGATGAGGGCACCAGACCTTCTGGGTCGACCCCAAGCCCCCTTCAGTCGGGCTCCTTCGAACACCCAGAGTCCGACTCCGAAAGCACGGACCTCGAGCAACTTGAACCAATGCGAGAGGACCCCGCGATCGAACCAACGCAAGCGGGAGACGAACTCTGGAAGACCAACCTTGAGCAGAACATAAGGACGAGCTGCGCTAAACTAACCGGACCCAACAAAAGTTGGGCCGAGCGGGTACTTGAATTATTGAACCCCGACACAAAACCGGAAGCAGTTACCCTTGAGGCGCTTTACAGCGACCTCCTCGAACGCATCACAGGTGCCAAAGACCTTAAGGACTTGGCACCTTCGAACCCGAACACAACCAAGAGGCCGTCTAACAATAGAAAAAGGCACAAGAAACCGCCTAACAGGGCCAGACGAAGAGCATACGCCTTCGCGCGATGCCAACGACTCATGTCGGAGTGCCCGAAAAAGCTCGTCGACATGGTCGTTGCCAACGATATCTCAGTGGCAACCACTCGTCGGGCTCCCCCGGAGGAGGAGACCCGCGAGCTATATAGCCAACTGTGGGGTGTCTCGGGTCCAGAAGTCGCTCTTTTCGAACGTGTTGAGGACATTGTCCCCATAGAGCGAGTACTGACGCCGATGACCCCTTCAGACATTGAACTTAAACTGAAAAAGATATCGAACGCATCTGCGGCTGGCCCAGACGGCCTCACCAAAACGGACTTGAACAAAGGCGAAACGAGAGTCGCACTGTCAGTTCTCTTTAATTTGCTCCTTCTCGCTCAGCACTATCCTGATGCGTGGAGGTCAAATAGAACCACCCTGATCCCTAAAGCCGGCAAGGACCCGACGGACGTCAAAAACTGGCGTCCGATCACGATCAGCTCGATAGTCAGCAGACTTTTCTCAGGTCTGCTCGACTCTCGAATCCGAGCTGTCCTAAAACAGACCGACCGGCAGAAGGGCTTCACGGAAGAGAACGGCTACTTTTCGAACCTGCAGCTACTAAACGCGGCTCTCAAACAAGCCAAACAGGCGGGTGGAGTGGTCACCGTTCTCGATGTCGCCAAAGCTTTCGACACTGTTCCGCACTCCGCTATTAGCGAGTGCCTCCTGCGAAAGGGGATCCCGGACGAGGTAGCTCGTTACATCGCCGGGATGTACCGAAGCTGCGCAACCAAAATCAAGACGTGCGACGGTGAGGTTGCAGTCGAACTAAAGAGAGGCGTGAAGCAGGGAGACCCCCTGTCACGACTCTTATTCAACCTCATCTTAGAGCCGTCGATTGAACGGCTGAACAACGGAACTAACGGGCTTGAACTCGAGGGCAAAAATCTTGCTGTCTTGGCCTTTGCAGACGATCTCGTCTTGCTGGGCCGCGACGCCAAGTCCGCCAAAGACCAACTCGAACGCATCCACCACGACCTGACCCAATTCCAGATGATTCTCTCTGTATCGAAGTGTTCCTGCTTCGAATACAGACCAACCGGGAAAACGTGGTACGTCACGAACCCGAGAATCGAACTTGACGATACGCCCGTGCCCTATGCGGTACCTGAAGAGTCATTCAAGTACTTGGGGATACGAGTATCCCCTTGGAAAGGACTTTTGCATGGCTTCGAATTCGAAACCATAAAAGGAGTGATTGAACGTACAAACGCCCTCCTTCTTAAGCCGATGCAGAAAATTGATCTCCTGGTAAAATACCTTCTACCAAGGTACACCCACGGGCTAATCACTAGCCCGCCGGCCAAGATCACACTGGCCAAAATAGACCAGGGGATCCGCACTCAGGTAAAAAGCATATTGAAACTGCCTCAATCGGTGAGTAACAGCTACCTGTACTCACCACGGCGTTTAGGGGGCCTCGGGCTACCCCAACTTGAAACACTTGTGCAAATCGCAGCTCTGCGAAGCGGAATCAAGGCTCTCAACAGCCCCGACCCTGTGTTAGGTGCTGTCATAGAACGATCCGATGTCCAGAAGAAACTCCGTGGACACGCGGGAGCCCTCGGCATTCCGTGGCCCGCCAGCCTCAAAGACGTCGAAGAGTGCAAACGCCGTAAAAAGCGAGAACACTTCACTCGATGGTCCAAACAGGTTTGGCAGGGCCAAGGTGCCGAGTGCATAGCAGAGCTACCGATTAGCAACACCTGGCTAAACGATCCTAATTTGCTTCGGCCAGGCCACGTGGTCGACGCTATGCGTCTTAGAACCAACACCACAGTAACCAAGGCATGGCTGAAGCGAATGAATCCTAACACAGACGCCTCCTGCCGGAAATGCCAGCGGGAGGACGAGACTCTGGGCCACATACTGGGCAACTGCCAGTACACGAAACCTGATCGAATGCGAAGACACGATCGGGTGACGAACGCTCTAAGGGATCGACTTGCCGAAAAGCATGCGGTTCTGTACGAA
>OU611920.1:5828720-6366220 GCA_914767705.2 Tenthredo notha | reverse complement strand
GCCGCTAACGACGCTATTGTGATCGATCGTGTCAAGGCGCGCTGGTCCGATGAACAGCGTCGCATTTTTGCACGCCTGGAAATACAATTACGACGTAATAACGTCCCAAATCTAGTACGAATACTCCATGAGCATTTCCCCGATCGCACCTCCGAGGCGATCGAATGCCAAATTAGGTCGAAAGCGTACCTGGCGATCAAAAACCAAATACTTGATGAACATCCAGACAGGATAAGGTAAATGTACATATAATGGAACAAAATCCAGGCGAGCTTTGAATTTTTATTTAATTTAAAGCGAAATGTATGAAAAATACCTAAGCTTTTTGAATTATATTGTAGATAAACTATTAATAGATAGAAAATTGATTTTTAAAACTTTTCTTGTTAGATGAATTTTATTTTATCAACAATTATTACAATGGCCTACTCGTCCCCATTATGGAACACGTTTTTTTTACCATGTCCCACTGTTTCATCTCAGAATGTACCTATTATGAAACAAATTTCAAACATGATTACTATATGAGCCTAAGGATTTTGTTGAATAATTAAAACGTCTTTTAATGAAGAATTAATATTTTTTATTAATACAAAGAAGATTAACGACTATACACTTTTTTTTATGAATGTAATCACTTTGATAATAGTCAAAACTTAGTGAATATAATATAATAGTACATTTCGATACGAGTGCAACATGCTGGGCGTTATTGGTGAGTGCTGAAAACATCGCACGACCTATAACGCCCAGCATGTTGGACGAGTATCGAACACTATTTTTTATAACAAATGCATGAAAAAGTTTCGCAAAAGCTAACCGCCAAAGATCTCGGAAAAGCCGACTTTTAACAGAGTACTGCGCTTTCCGGCGGGGTCGAGGGGCGAAGCCCCTCGTGGGGCCGAGGGGCGAAGCCCCCGTGGGGGGGTTCGGGGGGGCAAAGCCCCCCCGACATAAAACATAACCAAAAATCTTCTTGAAATAAAAACATAATTATAATTTATGTACGCAAAACTTCTGTAAACAACTAAAATGGCTGATTCACGTGGTGCGGCGAGCGCGGAGAACGAAGTGTACGACCTGTACTAAAAACATCGCCCCAACTTCATAAACGTTTGTAGTTGGTGTGTCGATGGAATGAATTGGACTTTTATGCACGGCGTGCGTAACATGAATCTTGTTATGCACGCTAGACATGCGCGGAACGTTGTGCGCACGTTTGGCAAGCAGCATTGTTTCATGTTAGCATCGCCTACGGAAACGTCAGAAAAGTGCCACAATATGACCGCTCCAGAGCCCCAAACAAGCGACTTTTTCATGCATGCGTTATGAAAAAGTATATATTCATTTAGCACACTTAGAATAATTTTCTAAAAGAATATGAAAATAAAACATTTACTTAGAATCGAATAAACTTTTCAGAAATTGAACAAATTTATAGCGATAGTGAACAAACAAAGTAATTAAATAAAACTTTTGATTTAAAATAATTAACACTTTTCAGATTTTATCTTTAATGCTATTTCTTTCATTTTCTCGTCTAATTTCTTTTTTTCTGCAGCAATTTGTTTCTTTTGTTCTTGCAACATTTTTTTCTTAGCAAGTTTTTCCTCTTTCTCTTTTTGTTTCTTTTCTTTGTCTTCTTGAATTTTTAACCAAGCTTCAGACGTCCCAACTGCTGGCATTGTCTTTATATAACGCAAGCATGATTTACGCGTTTTTCTGCGGTAGTTTTCGGCATTGAAAGTGGCCATTTCTACGACGGTGAAAGAGAATATGCCACTGCGCATGCGTTCCGTATAGGAAAGGGCACTTTTAACTCCTAGGACTGAAAAGTGGTCTTTGCTGTACTCCATGCGCGCGCATTTGCAGTTTAATCCCAGATTATTGGACGCTTCAACCCGACCTCAATTCCATTCTACTCCGTGATTCCATTCCACGACACTTGCGTGTGCTGCCTACCTTCGCGGACGAATTCTGAACCACTCACCGCGTTAACCTCACCTCACAATTAGTTGCATTTCATGACAGCTAAGTGTTTGTTAACCTATTGCACGACAATATCGAACGTATATTCGAGAAAATCTAAGAAAATTTATAAAATGAGTGAACCGGAGAGGAACAACACGCCGCCCGAGTTGCTTGAAGCTGCAAAAATGGCCAGAGACGATTTATTGCCATCAAAATCTGAAGAAAAATACGAGTTGACTTACGTCACATTTGCGAATTGGAGGTTGAAACATAATACGAAGTCATCGTCGGAAACAGTGTTGATGGCATATTTCAACGAACTTAACAAAAACTACAAACCATCAACTTTGTGGTCAACATATTCTATGTTGAAGAGTACGATAAATATAAAGGAAAATGTTGATATCAGCAAATACGCCCAATTAACGGCATTTCTGAAAAAACAGTCCGCTGGATTTTCAAGCAAAAAATCGAAGGTGTTGTCTTCAAAGGAGGTGAACGAGTTTTTAACCCAAGCTCCGGACGACGAGTACCTAGCAATCAAGGTAAATATGAAAATATATGCACTATTGTGATATGAATAGTTCGATAAATAAATAAATAAATAAATAAATTTTACACATGACTATATAACAACACATAAAATATATACAATATTCACAATTTCTTATATTATTCATAGGTCGCTCTAATTTTTGGACTTTGTGGGGCATGTCGAACCAACGAATTGGTTAACATAAAACTTCAAGACGTGACCACGCAGGGCAATGTGACAGTGGTTAATCTTCCTGATACGAAGACTATGAAACCACGAACATTTGTCATCACCCAGGAATTCACTGCCATAATAAGAAAGTACGAAGCCCTGCGCCCCGCAACAACATCAAGTGACAGATATTTCCTCAATTTTCGAAATGGAAAATGTACTGTTCAAGTTATAGGGATTCATACATTCTCAAGCATGCCAAAGCGAATCGCAACGTTTTTGAATCTGAATAATCCTGAGATGTACACAGGGCATATGCTTTCCGCCGAACCTCTGCAACATTGCTGGCCGACTCCGGGGCAAATATTACAACTTTGAAACGCCACGGAGGTTGGAAATCCACCACTGTTGCAGAGGGATATATCGAAGAATCGGTTCAAAACAAAACTAAGATTGGCAATCTTTTAGCATCTTCGATAAATATACCTCTGAAGCCTTCAACGCCATTGGCGCCTTCTGTATCAGGCGAGAACTGTGAACCATCGAAAAAGCAAAAGATGGTTGTTGAAGCAATTGCACCATCTACAAGCGCAGCTCCGCTAGATCCTAAGAACGCAGTATTCAACAACTGTTCTGTAATAATTCATAACTACAGGATTCAGTAGCCACACGATTCAACTTAATTTCCTACCTTTTTTTCTATAAAGTATCAAAGTACTATTAATCTTATTATTCTACGTAATCTTATTATTCTACTTATTATCTACGTGAATTAATTTTTCATAACTAAGACTGAGCTACTGCACGCGTTAAGTTTATTCATGTTTATTTTTCTAAATCGACATTTCAAACTATAGTTCTTATTTTGTGTAATACCTTTTTTTTTTACTTCAAAGTTCCTGAATGGGAGATATAAAAAATGTAATCATTTTCCGTTATCGAAGCGTATTCATGTTTTTATTTAATAAAACAAAACCATTGTAGAATTTGTTCGAAAGAATGATTTCGAAAAAAACTACTACTATTATTATTATTAACACTATTATTATTATCATCAATATTTTTGTTATTTCGCATAAAGGACAGTATTATAAAATAAATGAAACAAAAACTATGAAATATTTCAACAGTATTTTTCAAATGAAAAAAGAGGTTTCTGTTTTGAGTGGGGGGGGCTTCGCCCCCCCAAACCCCCCCACGGGGGCTTCACCCCTCGACCCCACCAGGGGCTTCGCCCCTGGACCCCGCCGCCACGCACAGTGGTCTGTCACAGATTTTCTATTCGATTTGATTGATTTTTGTACTTCCGAAAAAAAACTTGTAAACCATGCTTCTGTTATATAAAGAATCGTGTGCACCACGGAGGCAAGGTCTTTCGCGCCTCGCGTGGAAAGACCAACTTTGCCTCCTTGGTACACAATGTACTATTTTTCCTTTTTTGTCTAATCTGATTTTTTTAGCTTTTGACAAATATTTTTCAGGTAAAGTAAAAACTTCATTGAACACTTCTTTTGGATCAAGATCAGTTTCTAAAAAAAATTAACCATTATTATAAGTAATCACATAATTTTTTATGCAAACATTTTATTTTTTTATTATAAGTATATAAATTTACCTCGATTTTGATTGACGTTATAATTTTCTTTATCATTACTATCAGTTATTTTGATATCTGGAATGAGTAAAATTGCAAATTTAAAATTAATACATCCAATACGAATAATTTTTCCAAAGTATTTGAATCACTAACCTTCAATGTTTGTTTCACCAACTTCGTTCACTGTCGCAGGAACCTGAGATACAAGAAGAGCTTCTGCGGAATGCTTAATTGGTTCAATCGTTTGAGTAGATACCACTTTTGATTGAACATTAATTTCTTCCTGTACTGCACCTACTTTTGCTTCTGCTTCCAAATTTGTCTCCGCTAATGTTAAATGAATGTCTTCGAAGGACGCTGAAGGTGTTTGTCGCACCTCTGGAGAGGACTTATGAGTTGGCTCATTTACTTCTTCTTCTGTAGAAGTCGTTAATGATTGATTTATGTCTGTGTTCAAAATCATTTGTTCAGTGAATTCAACTTGATCTTGGTTCAAAAGTTGGTTTATTATCGCTGCTCCTTCATTGCTCATGTGCAATGGTGCTTCAAAGTTTACGGGTTCTAATAATTCTGTGATTGGTCTTCCTTTTTGTGTATTCATATCATTTATTTCTGCATTTTCTACGTGAACTATTTGTATTGTAGGTTGTGGATTCAGCGATTGTGGTGGGATTATATTATTTAGCTTAACATTTATGGATTCATGATCAATTAATCTAACATTCTTATCCTGAACTGCACCCTGAGACTCTGTTTTAACAGTAAAGTTTCAAAAATTATTAATAACAAGTGTAAATAAATAATTGTATATAGTTATTTAGAAAGAATTAAAATTGTAAATAAATAATTGTATATAGTTGTCTAGAAAAAATTGAAATTGTAAATATATAATGCGAATTTATACTCAAATATGATTTATTCAATCATATTTTTGATCAATAATTTTAAAAAACTTTTGGGCAATAGCTACCCAATGCTGCTGCCTTAATTTGCGTCCAGTAAAAGAAGAGGCCTGTGAGTGGTGCACTGCCTGTCCAAATGCCACTGTGTTCACAGTCTTTAAACTGTTGAAGAATTTCTAATGATAGATTATTCTCAAATGTTGTGACGTGATTCTTCTTATCTTCAACATTTGGTGGTAGACTCTGAAGACGTCTTTTTTTTCTTTTTTTCATTTGTAACATTGCATTTTGCAACGCGTGTTACAAGCGACTCCCGAACCCTTAGACGACCATAGTTACGTAGGGTGCGACGAATGAAAGAAGCACGAATGCATTAGGTTAGCCCCGAGGCTATAAACTCTCCGAGAGGCGACCGTGACCGACTCAAGACTGTCGGATTTATTTCTAATTCTTTTGTATTATTTTACGCATTTTCTCTATTATGTGGGAGACGAGGCTCATACGATGGCCAAAACTAAGACTGATACGCCACTCGACGGACGCACACCACCGAATACCGGGTGTTTGGAGCCTTTTCGATGAAAACCACATGAGCTATGGAGGATAGTACTGGCCAGGCTACCTCCACCAAAGAGACAGAGGACACGGGAGAGTGCCGAAGGCACTCTACAGCGTGGGATATCGGTGGTGGAAGAGATTCCCGCCACCAAGAAGAACCTGCAACCCGTGGTCCTCCGAATCAACGAGCTAATGACACCGTGGTGAACTTCGAATTTCGCGCGAAGCGACGATAGGTCGCCATATTCAGGGATCTTTGGATCGATTTGCAAAATCAATACTCGACCGCTTAACCAGGGTGCGATTTATCAGCGCCTAGCGGTCAAAGATCACTCTGCCGTAGGCCTGCCTCGCAGATAGAGCGCCGAGCGCTAGTGCTCGCCTCATTTTCAATTGTTCAGAGGCAATTTAGTATTTCCCCCGTGGAATTTTTGAGTCTTGGAGTTCGAGTAGCGTGTGCTGGTGTGTCAGGAGGTTTTTCCCACGAGGAAATCTCCCTAAAAGAGCGGCTGGACAACGGTAAGCGTTAGCCAATTTGACCTATACTAATTTGAATTCGGCAAACGGCCATCAGCCATCTTGCCTTGTTCCGAGCCACGAGGCTCTTTAGTATTTTTGGGAATCAAATTAAGACGACCTCCGAGTCGGTAGGCCGCCACTAGTGTCTCACATCATAATAGAGTTTTGAGCTTCAGTTTTTGAGTAAGATTTTCGAGTTTTGTGTCGCGTTATAGTATTTCTCTAGAGCCGTAGGTTTCGCACATGAGTGCGAGCGAGATAGTCTGCTACGTCACGGTCGCGCTCTCTCTCTCTCTCTCATACGGAGAGATTCAGAACTGTATCATATTTTGAATTCCATTTAGCCTTTTTGTTTCGCCTACGAAGGCAGAGGTAGTTTAAGTTACGTTTAAGTAATAATGTTGTGAATCAGTTTTGTTAAACCTTGCGGACATATTTCAGTCTTTTATCTGTAAGTTTTGTTCCGCGAGGGACGTATTTGTCGAGTTATTTATTTTTTGCATTATTTTGTTGTGTTATTGCTCTCCTACGTGGAAGCTATTAGTTTATTTATTATTGTGAAACTCGTCAAGCGTGGCCAGGTCGCCTATACACGACCTGTAGCCGTTTTATACCCGCGGGGTAGTACCCCCGGGTACACGATTTGTTAATTCTATTTTTCATTCAATTTTTCTTCAATAAATTCAATTTTTCTTTGTTAAATTTTGAACCACGAGTCGTTAATCAACGCCTAGCTAATCCTTCATTCAATCCCGACCCCTCTCCGCGGTACTGTTGCTAGCCGACGCTTCAGTACAGTTTGTTTGGATTTTGTTTAGATTTTTGAAATAGGCGGTTAGCCGCCAGGCGCCCAACATCTTGTTTAATTTCCAGGTTGTAGCTAATTGTCGACTGGGTTGACCTCGGAGGCTGGCTATCCGGTCCAGATCCGAGGGTCAAGAAAAATCCACGTCACACATTATATTATAATCCACAGCCTCAGGATTGAATGGAACTAGTCCAGCTGATCTGAATCCATACACCACTGCATCCTTTGGTCCGACGAAAGATACAAGTGCCTTAAGCAAAACACTAGCAAAATGTTCTCTTCCCAACCGCACAGTGTTATTTTCCACTCTCCAAATAGCTACTGTTTTTTTCCAAGTTTCTTTAAAAGGGTGAAAAAAAGCGATATCTAAGGGCTGCATTATATGTGTCGCATTAGGGAATAAACTGATGATTTCAATTTTTCGTGCTAATAAAAATTTCACTAAAGGAACGGTAACATGGGAAGAGTGGCCGTCCAAGTAAAGAATTACTGGAAATTCTATTTGTTCTTTCAAAAGCCACGGATAAAACACCAACGTGATGTATTCATAAAAAGCCTCTATATCCATCCATCCTTTTTCTGAGATTCCCATGCTGATACCTTCAGGACATTTCTCTGTAATCTTCTTTGGCAATGTCTCTTTATACGGATACATTGCCATAGGAGGAGCTCGCTTACCTGCAGCACTATACATAAACAACGCAGTGAGACTTTCTTTCTCACCTGCATCTACCACTTTGTAAACGGTCCGAGTCCCTTTTTCTACTATAACCCTTTCTGGCTTTGGGCATAATTGAATATTACTTTCATCGCAGTTGAAAACTCTGGATGAGTCTATATCTTTCAGATTCATATTCTCTAAGAAGGTTTGCACTTCTGCAAACCACTCCCTAAGGTCTTCTTCCGTAACTGATGCACGAACCATTGTCAAGTGCTGAGCTGTCCTATTTGCCAAGTTTGGGTGACGCTTCAAAAAGCCTTCCAGCCAATGCCTACCTGGACGATCATCTTTGAAAGGTGTGGACTTCTTTAGTTTTCTTATATAAAGTTGCACATGATCTAGTAGCTGAGTCTTTGTGGCAGGATATCCCCTCTCGGCTTTAAATAACACCCAATTTACTATGTTTTCTTCTTCTTCGGCCGATAGAATGGTGCCTGGTCCAGACTTCTTATGAAGGGTGTCAGGATTACGTTGTTTTCTACATAGAGTAGCAGGAGGTATGTTGAAGGTTCTTGCTACTGCTCTCAAAGAATCACCTTTATTCAACGCTTTTAGAGCTTCACTTACATCTTTTGCTGAGTAATTTTTCTTCTGACACTTATTTGAGTTTTTTTTTCTGAGCTTTTTGTTATTTTTTGTTGATATTTGGCTTTTGCAGCCTGTTTTCTTTACTGACTTGCCCATACTAAAGTTTGTTATCAGAAATTTGGAGGTTAGTTACGCATTCTGAGATTATATGAAGAAATAAGTTCCCAGACAGCACAAAGTTGTCTAAAAGATGTCCATAAGATGACGGAATTTTCGTAAAGTCGTCTTTCACCAATAGCATAATGCCGACGAAAAGATGACGAAAGGACGTCTTATGTCCCGCTTTCTGACGCCTATTGGCTATGGCTAAAAGATGTCTTTTAGCTAAGTCTTTAAGACATCTTTCAGACATGACTAAAAGACGACGTTAACCTCAAAATCCTATTGTTGCCTTTTTTTCATTATATGCCTTTTGGCTCTATTAGGTGTTGTTTAAATAAATGTAAACGACCAAAATTGAGATTTTTTTCCATAATATGTATATTAGATATGAAAATGTGTATTACAGGTTTCGTAAGATTATATGCCTTTATAGGTATATCATAATAATAATAATAATAATAATAATAATAATAATACCAATACTCATAATAGGTATAGTGAATTTGAATTGGGCAAATGAATTGTTTTTTTTTGGTCTCTATAGCGTCTTCGGCCGAGCTACACTATAGTGTAACCTCGCCATGTGTACATGCACTGTTGGAAAAAATAATGTTCCAGGAGGTCCACTATCATTTTTATGTCAATTTCAACACTTTTTTTAGTTGAAACAACATTATTTTCACTTAAACGACAAATTTTTCTGTTGTTTCAACTGAAAAAAGTGTTGAAATCAACATAAAAATTATAGTGGACCTCCTGGAACATTTTTTTTCTAACAGTGTGTCTTTCCACTTCCTGAATGATAATATTCATCGATTAATGGCATCAAGGAGTAAACAATAACCCATTCTTCAAATAATTTGATCGAGATAATTGTGCCGAACAAGTGTATTTTATGTCGGAATAAGACGTGTTATAGAATGAGGCTGTGAAGACTGAGTATGCTATGGCATATGGAAATTATGCATGCACGGATTGAAAATACGAATTCCACTACTCTTTGCGATCATGAATTCTGGATAAATGAAGTTATTCAGATTAATCGATTGTAATAATATAACTTACCTTAAGAAAATTTTCTTTCAGTCAAAAATTCAGCCAACACCGCCGTTTCGACACTACGCGTACTCAGCTGTTATATTACCGATATGCTTATACGCGGTGGCGCTAGTGGAAATCCACAAGACAACTTCGAATGGACATCTTTTAGGCAACTAAGATCAGTTGTCTTCTGAAAGACTTCGATTAGACGTCTTTACGACATTGACTAAAGGATGTCTTGAAAAATATGTCTTTTCGTCGTCTTTGAGACATTGCCTAAAGGATGTCTTAAAAAATATGTCTTTTCGTCGTCTATAAGAGATAGTGCTGTCTGGGTTGTTCTTACCTACCCAAAAATGCCTATGTATATAGATATTATCCTGAGAAAAATACCAACAGCGATAAAATTAATATAGTTTTAACTATTACTGATTTTTGTTACAAAATAATAACACTCACCTTGCGTTCCATCCAATAGGTACACTCGGAGAGAATGTGCTCGTAATACATGAAACGGCCGTCGGCGCTGTTTCATAATTCCGGACTGTTCGAATATTTTTTACCCGATTGTGAAACAGCATAATTAAAAATATTTTTCATTGAAAATCAAATATTATCTCATAAATTATAGCAAATATAATGTCTCAACTTCGAAATGAACCATACAAGAATCTTCAAAATAATTTAATTTTCTAGTAATGTTAAATATAACGACTTCGTGCGACAAGCCATTTCGTCTCAGTTTGCATGCATTCTTTCTAATCTCGCGACATTATGTACCGAAAAGCTAAATTTTCTTCGTATAAATTAAATGTATTTCAGTTTTCTCGGATATTTGTATAATCTTTAGACTTTGAGGAATAAATTAAATGTACTTTCTTATTTTGATGCATCAAAAATAATAAGTTTGATTAATATAAAGTCAAAAGTGTTCCACAAATGGGACTGTGTTCCATTATATGTACATTTACCTTATCTCCTGAGCATCCCGTCGAAGCTTCGGCACACGAACGGGCGGATACCTCCGTCGGCGCTCCCGACCAAGAGCGAGTCTAGAATACCGCTTTCCCAATACTATCTCCGAGCGCCAGTTCCCTTAAGAGCTGGATTGCTAACTATCTCGGCTCTGAAGCCATCTCTGAGCTAGGCAAGAGGGTTCATGCTGTCGCCCTACAGGCCTCTGAAGGGGTCGTACCAATGGACGAACTCGAAGCCATTCTCTCGGACATTTCTAAAGTGAAGCGCGTGGTACCTCAATACCGGCCTATGGACAACTGTTGCAAAGACACTAGACGAAGACAGAGAAGGCGAGACTATGCCCGTCTCCAGAAAATGCTTACCAAGCTCCCTAGAGACGCAGCACGCCTCGTCCTTGACGGTGAACGGACTGACGCTTCCAGGCCCTCTGCGGAGGATTTCTACTCATACTGGGGCCCGATCTCCTCCGAGTCATCAGTACCGGTCGGAGGGAAAGAACCAGTTCGCAGGAAGAATCTTAAGGGGCCTCGCGGCCTTCTTGGTCCTATCACCGCGCTCGAGGTGACTACTAACCGCCTAGTAGGTAATTCGGCCCCCGGGCCTGACGCTATTTCCGTCAAGGAGTGGCAGAGCATTGCGCCTACCACCCGAGCTGCCCTCTATAACGTCTGTCTCTGTGCGGGGGAACTTCCACCTTCACTCAATTTGGCACGAACAGTATTCATTCCTAAGAAGTACAATTCTAGTCAGCCGGCCGATTACAGGCCTTTATCTATGTCGTCTGTGGTCACAAGGCAGCTGCACAAAATCCTGGCTGCATTAAAGCCGTCGATCTGAACCAGCGACAGCGGGCTTTTTTGCCGTTTGACTGTGTGGCGGAGAATACGAGCATCCTAGACACAGTCCTGGCTACTGCCAGGGAGCAGCTTAAAGAGGTACACATCGCCACGTTGGACGTCGCTAAGGCGTTTGACTCTGTTTCCCACGAAGCCATCTTTCTGGCCTTACATAGGATAGGGTGCCCTCGAGACTTTATTGATTACATCGTTGCCTATTACAATAATGCTTCCACAACAGTTGATAGTTCTGGGCGAGTCCCGCATCAAATTAAGGTTAACAGAGGCGTGCGCCAGGGTGACCCCCTCAGCCCTCTCCTTTTTAACATCTTGATGGACGAAATTCTTGACTCCATGCCCGACGATGTTCGCTTTTCTATCAACGGCACTAACATTAACTGCCTAGCCTTTGCCGACGATCTGGTGCTAATTGCCTCCTCTAAAGTTGGTTCGCAGCTTCTCCTTGACTTTGTGTCTGCACAGCTTAAGCGAATCGGCATGGCTCTTAATGCCGGTAAATCTTCAATTTTTTCCCTCATGCCAAGCGGCCAGGAAAAGAAGTTTAAAATGATATCCAATAGCTTGTTCAAAATCTATGGTAAGCCTGTTAAGCAAACCAATATCTCTGAGTGCTGGAGGTACCTTGGCGTTAGCCTCTCGACGGCCGGAAGGCAGGCCTGTCGTAACATGCTGGAACTTATGCTTAGTCGTCTGGCCAAGGCTCCTCTCAAGCCGCAACAGCGCATCATCATCCTCAAACAGCACGTTGTGCCACGCCTGCTTTCCGGCCTGGTGCTAGGGAAAACTTCTCTTAAGCGCCTTCACGACTTAGATATAAGAATCAGACGGTTTATCCGTAATGCACTCCACCTGCCCAAGGACCTACCACTTGGTGCCTTTTATGCTCCGATTAAAGAAGGGGGGCTAGGGTTTACTGCTTTGGCTAGGTCAGTCCCTGCGTTGAGACTTGAACGATTCCGGTGACTTGAACAATCGCATTACCCAGCAGCTAGAGCTGCCGCCAATACCCGACACATGCAGCAGCACCTGAGGTGGGCGACTCAAGTCCTTCAGACTTGGGCTCCACAGCGCACTAACACCCTTAAGGGGGTATCTACACCTTTGAATTTTCAAAAAATCGTTTCTGTTTTCATATTTTATTTGGAATGCTAGTGACCTAATCTACCTGTAAATAAATCGGCGTCGAAAAATCTAGAGGATTTGAAAAGTTATAGCCTCGACAGTGCCGCGCTGCGACGAATCGTCGCTGCGCGGCGCGCGGACCCACATGTTGGTCTCATAAATATTGTACAAGACCGCGAACACCACTGTCTTACTTTTTTGACGCTTTTATATATTTTGATTATGAATTTGATTTTGTGATTTTCCAATTGTTTGTAATGATCATTTTTACACATATTTAATTTTCAATATTCTTTTGAATTGTGATCATTGACAGAACACATGGCTGTGATCTACATTTTTTCGAGGTTAGGTGTCCACTTGTTTGTAAATCGTCGTGCTTTCATTACGAATTCAAGCCAATAGTGATTTTCATTATTGAACAAACACAGTGTTTATATGTCTGACATGAGACTTCGGAATCGAAAGAAAATGATTCATCAAAAACTACGTTTGAAATCGATGCCAGGAGACTACACGTTTAGATTGCTAAAAAGATGAGTATTTCTATAATATAATAATTGTGAAAGTTTGATATTATATATTGTAAGAAAAAAGGTATGATTGATGAAAGATGAAAGAATTTTTGGAATATTGACAGAAATTGTGCTAGCATCTTCTGAATCTCAAAAATATTGAAGATCAAGAATTCTGAAGAATTTTCATGTTTTGAAAAATTTTGATCAGATGTTTCCTAGAACAATTCATTCTTTTTCTAGCAACCTTAGCAGACACCTACCGGACACTGTTGTTGGACAGAACAGGTCAAAACTCACTACAAACCTCCGCCTGGCACATGGGTCTAGACTCGACTCATAACACATGGATACGAGAGGAGCTGCGGATCCAGCATATTAATCATAAGCTAAATCTTAAAACTTGATTTCCTGTAACTGCATTTTCTTCTCTGTGAAAATTAGGCAATAAAGGAAAGAAAAAAAAAAAAAAAGTTTGAAAGTTGATTTCTGAAGAATGAATATTTTGACCGGTTGTCGTAAAGAATCAGGAGCATCGTTGGACCGATTCTGGAGTTTTTGGTCTTCAAATTTTCAGAATCGAGGCCTCTATCAGATGAACATACAACTTTTTGATATCACCATTTTTAGTTGAGATAATAGAAAAAATAGAGCAAAAAAATTTTTAAATTCAAAAAATCTTAGTAAAAACTAGATAGGTCAGGCAATTTTTGCGATATCAAAAAGTTGTATGTTCATCTGATAGAGGCCTCTCTTCTGAACAATTAAAGACCAAAAATTTCAGAACCGGTCCATCGGTGCTCCTCAGTCTTTACGACAACCGGGAGGGAAACATGAGAGGATATATCATAGGGTCGACGTGCTTGCTCAAACTTGGAATGCTTATAGGGCCTCCACTTTTAGAGTACACACATACGTCTCTCTGAACCGGAGGATCTCCGTCTTCTGCAACAAACACAATAGCCACTTCATTGCACGTTGGCAGGTTGAAGCGATTTTTATCGGCTTTGTCGTCTCTCTTCAGCCACATCCTTATTTCGCGCACGGATCCTCCGGTTGCTTTTGACAACTGTCTTTCTTCCGCTTCCATCTCGTGCATCATTTTGAAAGCTTCCGCATACGGATTGATCTTTCGTATGACATCATCCAATTCGCCTAGAATCTCTGGCAAACAATTTTTATTGCCGGGATGCTGCATACGTACTCTGGTGGCAATTTCATTGTCGATTATGTACAATTGTCCGTATTTACGTGCTTCATTAGCGTCGGGGTGTAGTGCATATGTGTTGTGATACGTTTGTCCACATATACGGAATACAAACGGGCCCCGACCGTCTTTGATGGAATCAAATTTAGCTCCAAAACTTGTAAATGCCAGCGAATTATTATAACTTCTCGCGTTTCGTCTAAAATTTCTGCTATTTACGTCAGTGCCGTCGATCAGCTGTTTGATTGCTTCTGGATAGGTTCGCTCTTCCGCGATACTTACTTTACCTTTGTGACAACACATGTTGTACTTCTTATCGCATGGTAATTCAGAAATGAAATGTCTTGCGCTACAGAATTGGCATAGATGATTCATTTCTCCCAAATAGTTTGATTCTACTTCATCCTCCGCCAAATCTAAATTTACTTTCAACTCCCTTTTGCGCGAATCTATTGTAATATCAGGTTTTCCTTTTTTGGTCCTAGATGATACTTCATTTCCAGAATATCTTCTTTTATTTGATCCGTCAATTATCTGATGTGCTTTCTTTTCCCTTTTAAATATTGCAGCGGCCTTAAGTCTGTCAGTACGTTGTGCCTTAGATTCCTTGGAACGCATTTGTTGCATCCTATCTGCAGCTTCTCTACGCATCATAGCTGTCGCGGTTTCGTCGATTTTTGAAACAGACTCTCTTTTCTTCTTTTTGAATGTTGCAGCGGCCTTGAGTCTATTAATCCGCTGTTCCGCCGATTCGTTAGCTCGTGTTTGTTTCTTTCTATACGCCGCTCTTTTACGTGCCATGGCCGCCGGTATATCATCCGCGTTTGCAGTGGATTCTGTGTCGGCCCGTGCATGTATTTCTCCGGACTTTAATCGTTTACTCATTTTTCCGACCGATTCTTGAACTCGATACCTACCTTGTACATCTACGGCTTCTTGACGTGAAACAGTAGCTGTTCCTTCATACGTGTGACCATTCAGTTCTTTCGTGTACGTCTGTTTTGTTGTCACCCTTCGCGAATCTCTACATTTTGTATTTGCTGACTCCAGACCACGAGATCCTTCGTCTACAGTTGCGATTAGGCGTTGACTACAATACCTAAGATTACCGAAAACGCCCTCGGTGCTGACCGAATTTTCGTGTATTATTGGAAAATTTCTGAGGCTATTGGAATGAAACATGTCAATTAAATGTGGTCTCATCCGCACTGTGTCATACTGAACGCTGCAGGGGTTGATACCAGAAACTATACAAATCGCGAAAGCAATAGAAAACACACCACA
The DNA here is from genome assembly GCA_914767705.2 of Tenthredo notha. NCBI lineage: Eukaryota > Metazoa > Arthropoda > Insecta > Hymenoptera > Tenthredinidae > Tenthredo > Tenthredo notha. The sequence continues at coordinate 6,350,744 of OU611920.1, read as the reverse complement.
ATCGTATTCATTAGGTTGCTGCTGAACTTTCTCGAATACAACGGGTATGTTATCGTACGGCAGCAATCTACGTAAGAATATCTTATGATCCTTGTGCAGTGTTCTCGTGTTCGCGCTATCATACACGTGCAGTACTTCAGTATCATACCAAACACAAATCCAATGACCATCGTCATTAGGGCCTCGAAACAATATTTGTAAACAAGGTTCGTCTCGTGAAGCGCTACTGATCGTTCGCGGTATTTGTAATAACAGAGTACTTTGCATGCGATATAAAGTATCGTAATGTTCTAGTATATCTATAAACTTAGCCATATGAGTGTCCAACAGCATGCCGTCTCGTCCTGTCCTTTCCATGATTGCCCAGTCTGCAGCACTTAATCCCATAATCCTCGGTACACTCATCGCGATTCCTGTTCTGGTCTTATAATTTCTTCGCTTCGTTCGATGTTCATCCGCAAATGAGACACAATATTACTGTTTATACGACTGAGATGATTCGTCTAGTTAAACGCGCGTGATGTAGCTCTTGCTAGAGTAGATTGAGAGTGGGGATGGCCTGCCCATGTTTCATATATTTCGATTTGTCGCGATTTGACAAGGTATATTGACGTACATCTGTGTATACATACGTTTGTGATGATGATGCAAATCTCATACACGAATAAGAATAAGAATATGATGAGATTAAGATAGGAATGAATGAAGTTCGTTATTTTCGCTGGTTCTTGTCGGTGGTATTCGATGCGGTTGGGGTGCGCATTGTCACAACATGGATAACAAAGCGTGCGGAGCTAATGACAGCCGCGCGGCGTTTAAATAATAATGTTTGGTAGAATGTGAGAAACTATCACTTTAGATCAGTTTTGGCGCGCTGATATACCTATGCGCATCGGATGCACTTTCACAAAAGGAAACTATATTCCCGAAATTTTTTTTCTTATATAATTTACAAAAGTAGTTTAGTTTGAAAAAAAAAACTTCGTCCCGACCGGGGATCGATCCGTGAATCATGCGCTCGCCAACTCTGCCCGCAAGCGACTCACCTAAGATCTGTTATTGAAATTAAGAACTTGAATGAATATCAAATATACGAATGTCATACATTCAAATTCTTATTACACAAAATTTTACATCTGACGTGTTAATAATCAATTATAATAATTAAAATAAAAATGAAAATCATGCACCAATGATTTTTTTAATTTCCTAGAAGTACATTTTTTCAAGGAAGAACTTTCTGTAACAATTATCATATAAGGAGGTTGGCTACCCCAATGCATATGTGGAGAAATCTTTGAAAATTTTATCATCGAAAGATAGACGAATGAAATGCTTCCTGCCAAAATCTCAAGTCGATTCATCACCCTGTTTTTGACAAATTAATTGTCGAATTTTCTTCTTATACACGTAGAGGTGAGAGTTTTCTTCTTATACACATAGGGAGCCGGTAAGGTTAGTTGAAATCTTTAGTATCGCTCGCTAGGTAAGAGTAGATTTCAACTCACCTTACCGGCTCCCGATACCTCTACGTGTATAAGAACAAAATTCAAAAATTAATTTGTCAAAAACAGGGTGATGAATCGATTTGAGATTTCGGCAGAAAGCATTTCATTCGTATATTTTTCGATGATAAAATTTTCAAAGACTTCTCGACATATGCATTTGGGTAGCCAATCTCCTTAAAACAATGTTAAAAATTATTCAACTTATACATAATTATACAGCGTGAATTCCAATCTATTAGACAGGTGAAATTGAGCTGAATTTCCGAGCAAGCTCGGAGCGCACCCAAATTTTGCAAATTTTCAGTGCGGCCAACTTCATACCGAGTCGAACTGTCAAAATATTGGGGGGTTATACACATCGCGGTTATCTGTCAGCAATGAATGAAGTTAGCCGCACAGCAAATTTGCCTGCGCTCGATGTGCAATTCGAAACTCAGATCAATTCAGCCCAAGTTCACCTGTCTAAAAGATAGGAATTCACGCGTATATGATTATTAGGGTGGTCGTTAAAAAACAAAAATTGCACGCCGCATCCTCAAACTGTAGTGAATGACATAAAAAGAGGTACTGCCAAATCTGAAGTCTTTCAATTGAAAAATGACCTATTTTGTTACTTCCGAGGTTACTTCAGTCGTTATTTTCTATATCCAGCGGCTTAAGCAAATCTTCTTTTGTGCTTGTGGGATATTTTTTTCGATACTCGGTTACAATTTGTAGAATAAATTGTTTTTGTTCTTCATTCTTCGTGAATAAATTATTATACTCTTGCATCAAATGCACACCTCTCTCTGCTACGTCATTTACGATGCTTAAGTTTTTAAAGAACATTCGTTACTTTGTAATTACTGATTATTTGACTGATATAGTTAAGATAATAGTTGTTTGTATATCATTCAATGAAACATATCCTGCAAAAATATCATTCCATTAAAATTCGTTTTTTTTTGGGAACTTGGCGTGTAATTCGAAATCTTTGTTCATAGCAATAGGTAGTAATAACAGCATAGAATATTGTAACGTCATCAAATATGTTTATAAATAGACCAAATGCGAAAAAAACCGCCGATACAGCTAATAAAGAAAAGTAAAATAAAGCGAATTTTGAAACTTTGAACGCGAATAGGCGTGGGTTCCCTTCAATTGAAAGACTTCAGATTTGGCAGTACCTCTTGTTTTGTCATTCTCTACAGTTTTTGTATATCGACGACCACCCTAATGATTATATATATGATAATATCATACATATTATGTATGATGATTAAAAAAAAATTTCCGGGTTCTTTATAAATATACGTTAATTAATAGGTATGAGTCGGGTGCTTTTAGGAATACTACATCATATTGCGCCCCCCCCCCCCCCCCCCCCCCCCCAAATTGTGATTATACGTTGATTGTCGACTACTCACGTACATGGGTTAATACTATTTGGTAACGAAAACAAATCGCCAAAGTCGGATAAGTTTGTGCTAACAACCCACACGGCAGAGAATGTTACAATATATTACAGAAACCTTACAATTGTTACTTAATTGTAACATCAAATTTATAACGTTTCTATAATATTGCATTTTGTAATATTATTTTTGTAACATTTCAACTAGATGTTAAAAAGGTTTCATACATAACATCAATTTCAGAATATTTTGTAAGATCATAAAAATGTTTCGATTTCGATCATTTTAAAACATCACAATGAAACATTTCCTCAATGTTTATTTTTGAATGTTTAAATTTTAACATCGTTTTAGTATCATAAAAATATTTCTGTTTTGATGTTCCAAATATGTGATTTATATAACGTTTTCGTAATATTTATTTCAAAATGTTTCATTCGTAATGTTTTCGCAGAATCACGCGAACGTTTTGATTGCAATGTTAAAATTACGATGCCTATACATTAGGGTGGTCCTTATTTGGGGGTCGGTGGAATTTTGACCGTGTCGCTCCCTCGAAAGATTCGAAATAATCAAAAAGAAATCTAAAATTCCAGCATCGAGATTCTAAGGCCCACAGTTTTCCGTTTGAATCTCGAGCGCCAGCGCAACGACCAATGGTAGCTCTTGGCTGCTACACTTGAGGCCACGTGGTACATAGAGAAGCATATGCAAACATAAGTGTAACGTATCTGTCGAGATAGGGTCGCACCGCGCGCGCCATTATTATTCTTGTGTAAAAGCTGCAGTGTGTGTAATTTCAATTTGGTAAGATACAACTTTTATACTAAAATTGTGTTAGTTAATATAATATATGTATCATATATGCTTATTTGTTGGTCATGTGAATTCCGATCATGCTGTTTATATAATTTTATATATTGCTGTTTATATATTTTATACATTCATATTTATAGGTTATGTCGACTTCAATGTACACATGTCCAGCACGTGTATTTCGGTGATAACTTTTTGCATTTAGAAACTGGAAAATTAACACAGTATTACTGTTCATTTAGACCTGATTCATATTTTTAGGTTATGTCGATCTAAATGTACACGAGGTCTATACACGTGTATTTCGGTAATAATTTTTAACCTTGAGAAACTGGCAAATTCACAGAGTGTAATATACTGTTTATTCACACCTGATTCATTCAAGGTTGTATGTGATGTATTCATGAACTATATTACTTATGACATACAGAGATATGAGTAATTCCACGTCAAACCGGACAGCTTTCTGACCTCGATGTTACCGATTTTGCTATAATTTTTTTTACGGGTTCTATGGAACAAATAAATTCATCAATTTTTTTTTTTTTTTTTCGGCCCCTATTTTTCAAGTTACACGGGGGTGAAATTCAGGAAAAAGAGCCAAAAATCGAAAACATACTCCCCTTCAAACGGTCATATCTTTGGTTGTATTCATCCTAGAGACTTCATTCAAGAACCATTTCAAAGCTATTGAATGACACTATTAATATTATATATTTATTTCATTCTGCGGTCACAAACAATTTCATTTTTTATAAACAAATATATTATTCAAACGTGATTTTCAAAGCAAGCTCCTCGCGATAAAAATCTCAAAAAATATGAGCGTATTCCTTGATCAATTCTCTACAATTCTCTCATCAATTCTCTATTTCACCCCCGCGTAACAAAAAAATTGATGAATTTATTTGTTCCATAGAACCCGTAAAAAAAATTATAGCAAAATCGGTAACATCGAGGTCAATTTTTGATTTATTTTGTCCGGTTTGACGTAGAATGGCTCATATAGGAAAAAATTCAATTACGTAAAACGAACTCTCATAGGGGAGACTGGGTACAGTTGAGACACGGGGGTCGGTTGATACAACGCTAAAAACTCAAAAACTAATAGAGATAGTGGTAGGATACAAGGACAGAAAGAAGTGGCTTCATTTACTGCTTATTTATTTACTTTATTTAGTTTACTATCTCTATTAGTTTTTGAGTTTTTAGCGTTGTATCAACCGACCCCCGTGTCCCAACCGTACCCAGTCTACCCTACTATCAATTGTCGTAAGAATTTCGGTGATCTCGGAAAGTTTTCACACAATCCATTACTTTCATTTCACTGCAGATTTCCCCCCCCCCCCCCCCCCCTCAATTGTTTAATAGTGGTTATTCAATACGGGAAATTAAAATGACGAGAAAGCGAAAAAGTACGGAACCCTACACCGACAGGCACGTACGCCGCTTGGCTAAGCAAGAGGCATCACTACTTCTAAGACAAATAGCTGACGAACATCTTCTTCAGCCCAATTCATCGAATGCGCAAGAAAATTCTCAATCAGATCTATCATGTCAAGCTTCTTTATCTCATGACTTCAACGATAGTGCTAATCCTTATACATACAGTTCAAGTGACAATGAATCTGTTGTAAGTAATGAAACTGATGAAAATATCGATATGCTTTTGAATCAAGAAAATCCGGACATTTTAAATCACAACCAAGTTGAATGGAATAACGTAGAAGTGTTTAACAACACAAACAATAAAAGTAAAACACAAAAAGCAGCAGACTTTAAACAGAACATCGTTAGTTGGGCTATAGGTCATCAAATCACACATGCGGCGATTTCTGATTTGTCAATTATTTTAAATAGATTTACTGATGTGTCATTTCCCAAAGATCCAAGAACACTACTCAACACTCCAGCTAAAACCGACATTAAAAATATCGAAGGTGGGCAATATTGTCACATAGGTTTAAATAAAGCGATAACTAAGATAGTGCAAAAACGTAAACAATTAGACTACGATATAAGTAATATTGAATTACTCATAAATATAGATGGGGCTCCAATCGGAGATTCTGCTGAGAAAAGCTTGTGGCCTATTCTATGTTCAGACACAATTTTAAAAGAAGTTCACATTGTTGGAATATTCTGTGGTGTGGGAAAGCCAAACGATGCAAATGAATTTTTGAAAATGTTCGTCTCAGAAGCAATAGACTTAATTAATAATGGGTATTCACATGAAAATGTACAAGTTCAGGTTAAAATACGTGCACTTGTTTGCGATGCTCCTGCTAAGGCATATATTTTAGGTATCAAGTATCATAGTGGTTACAACAGTTGTACTAAATGCATAATAGAAGGTGAATACATAGATCACTGCATTTGTTTTACGGGACCTGCATGCGTTTTAAGAACTGACGAAAGATTTAAGAATTATTCATATAATGATGATTATCAAGTAAGAGAAACCATCCTAAATACTATACCCAGTTTAGGATTAGTTTCGCGGGTAGTGTTAGACTACATGCACCTCATCTGCCTAGGAATTATGAAAAAGTTATTATTGCTTTGGTTACATGGTCCACTTAGTGTGAGATTGTCTGCTTTCCAGATAAATACTATTTCTCAACTGCTAAATGAACTAAGGAATCTCATACCTTCGGAGTTTGCTCGAAAACCGAGGTTACTACGATTTATTAAATTGTGGAAGGCCACTGAATTCAGAGAATTTTTACTGTATATTGGACCGGTGATTTTGCAAGGTATATTAAAAGAACCTGTGTATCTGAATTTTTTAACTTTGCATGTGGCTATTTCTATTTTGGCTAGTCCAGTACTTGTTTTAAATTCGCAAAATATCTTATATGCTGAGAAACTTTTAAAACATTTCGTAGAATCATTTGAAACGATTTATGGTAAAAAATATGTTTCACATAATGTCCATAACTTGTTGCACTTAGCACGGGATGTACAAAATTTTGGACATTTAGATTCATTCAGTGCATTTCGTTTTGAAAATTATATTTCTAAGATCAAAAAATTTCTACGAAAAGGCGAATTACCCCTTTCACAAATAGCACGCAGAATAGGAGAAATAGACAATAATGCATCATTGATCAACGTGCAAAAAGATCTACATAATATGGTACTTGATAAACCTCATTCGTCTGGTCCTCTTCTTGATGATCGAAATTATTCATCTCAATATAAAATGTTAAAGATGGAAACATATACCATAAAATGCAATGAAATTAATAATTGTGTATTTCTTGAAAATGGGGTAATTGTTCAAGCTCTTAATTTTGCTGTTAGTGAAAATGAACTTTTCATAATTGGAAGAGAATTGGTTAATACTGGCGAATGCTTGTATTCTCAACCTTGTGAGTCTATAAAAATTGGTATAAAAATTGTAACCGACAAACGCTCAGAAATTAAAGCATGGCCATGTAAGCGAATCTGCGGAAAGAACTTTAAACTACCATTTAAGAACAAGTTTGCTGTTTTTCCAATCATACATACTGCGGCGTGTACATAATAATTATTATAATATACATAGATTCCCATTTATTTGTTACTGGCATTTCTGACAATGTTTTGTATGTTATACTCGTTATATATTCAACCTCAATCAGAACCTTGTTTATTCAGCAGTTGCCAATGTTATTGTAAGATTGTATTTTATATCAGGTCGTTCGGCTCAAAAGCTGATTAAGATATTCTTCACGATGTATACCATAGTAGAATTTGATGATGGGGTAGAAATGATTCCAACAAATTGGCTAGTAGAGCCTGAGAAAAAAAAGTGCTTATGGCCTCCGTACAAAGACTTGATCAAAATAAGTAAGGCCATCACAACAAGGGCAATACCTTCTGCTGATTGGACATTGTGCCACATTCGGAAGATATTTGCTACAGCTGGTAAACGTTCAAAAGGAAACATTTTTCCATGAAATACTACCACAATAATAAGGCAAGTTATTCACTACCATATAATTCCAGAATCATATACGGTAGCAATCGAAAAATTGAAACTTGCTGAGCTTTTGTCCGACATTGATGACACTGTAGACTCAGACACATGGAAAAAAACAAGAAAAAACAGAGCAAAGAAGAATGTACCATTACCCATATCATCGGATGAAGAAAGAGCTGACCAATATAATAACAATGGAAATTCAAAGAACCCGAAATGTGATTTACCAAATTTTCCCACGGCTCCAGCGAATTTGAGTTACAATAAGATGTCTACTGATGAAATGCAATCTACACGGAATAAAAATCTGAACAGTAAACCTGTTGTGACACTAAAAGAAAGTACTGTAGCAAAAAAAACAATTAAAACAAAAGTACAGTCACAAGTTGTCGGTGCTGATCAAAGTGATGATCATATTGAAGATGGTGCCGGTGACGAAGAAAGTCATCGTGACAAAGGAAATGACATTCATAAGAACCAACGCAGTATGTTTTCAATTTTATTACACAAGCAAATGAGACATAATTTCTCGGTCCTTTTTTATATCATGTTATAATATATGCCCATATAGGTGATACAGGTATCGACGATACAAATACAAACAAAAACCTTCCAAAACATGGCAATGAAAAGCGTTCCATGATTGAAACTGAAGAGAGTGATTCACCGGACGGTAAATTTAAATTGTTTTGACTCTAAAAAAACAAAACTTACAAAGAGAGTACGAGACCTTCGGGTAGATCATGTTGTCGCGTTTGATTGTTAATTTATTTATTATATTTCATGAACATATGTGAAGATTTGGTTGAACACGATACAGACAGAAATAATGAAACTGTCGCGGAAGCGGCAATACCTAAATTACATAGTCAAAATGAAAAGCTGGATTATCTGATAAGTAATATAAAAATAACTTTTCTTCAGTATATATACTAAATGATATATCTACATTTGAAAATGATTGAAAAAAATTACTTTTTATAATTGACATGTGTATTCCGTATGATTGCATGCATTTATTATCATCTATTTATTCATTACATAAGACTATAGAATCTGGAACTTGTATATGAGGCAAAACACGTCAGGCGTTCCCGCCAAAAATTATGTTGTGCCTGATCTTATTGAAACTCTGACAAATTGTAGTACTAGTGGTCCCCTTCTAACCCCCTGAAGCGGAAGCTTCGATACCGACCCGTTGTCCCGGTACACGTACACGTATTTCGCCATTAAACTCTGCAGGCCGTTCTTTGATGTATCATAACTTTTATCATAATAGACGGATTCTATATTGTAAGGACAGTTTTGGAAATGGTTTTTCGCAATCTTTCGGTTTATCAAAAGGATTTTTCGATAAAATAGAATTTCGATTGTTTTTTCCGAATCCAAAGATATTTTCAAATTTTTCTCAAAATGCGATATCATCGTTTGTTCTCAAATATGACTCAAAAAAATCCTTGTTTTCTTCCCTTCAAAATGAGACAAGGTGGAAGGTGGGAGGATAAAAATGGTTTGAGTTATCAAGGATTTAAGACGCCAGCGCGCCGGCGTGAACCATTGCGAGCGTAGCCTGCAGTTTCATTGTTACGTTCATTAGTTCCTAACGCTTTGCTCAAACGATTTGGCCCCATTATTTCACTATCATTCGCATCTTAATTTTTGCAACTCACACGGAAAAAATTATACGATAATGATTATCATCATTAATATCGGGTTCTTTTTATTGTGATTCATGTTTTTGTAGTATTAATTAATGATATAATGATTACTATATTTCTATTATTCGTATTGGTTATTCAACCAGCTAGTGAACTTTGCTGCTCGCGTTTTGGTTAGTTATTTTTCTTGCGGTCTTACTTTTTGGAAAAAGATCATACTCCGAAGCTGTCGAAATTTTTTTCAGAATCAGAGATGATTCTGACTCGGGTATGAACGCGTGGTAACGAAGTGTACCTGGCACAGTTGTGGCTAACGCAAATCTGCCCTTCAGTTCTTCCGCAGTGGTAGCGTGATTCTCCTTGGGACTGAAAAAGACCAACGTTTCTTTCAAATATTTTTTCGCCCACTGATAGAGAGCCTGGGTGGTCAAAATTTGATTTTGAGGTGATGCTTGGAGACTGGCCCGTGCTGCTAATCTTTTCAAATTCGCACCGATCCCGTCGCACGCTCCTTTACCATGCGCCGTTTCGTGAAAATGCCACTCAGCCGAGATACCGAAATCAGCTTGATGACGAAGTAGATTGGCGCAGTTATATTTATTTTTGAAATGTTGTGGTGCCCCGTCGGTGAAATAGAAGATCTTTTTTGGTTCGAAATTATGTTTCAAATAATTTGTGATAATTTTTTGAAATTCGTAAACCGCAATTGTATCATGATTCAGACTATTTGATAGTATAACCATACTGCGGTGTTTCACCTCATCGCATTCTTTGTAATAAATTACGACAGTAAAGAGAGTAGCCTGATCGTTGTTCCAATGAAACGACTGTACTGAGTTTTGAGCGACAAAAGCGTAATTTTCAGCAAAATCACATTGCACGAGAAACTGGTCTTTAATTAAGCTGGCCTTGAGATGTTTCACGTAGGATGATTGTGATTTAGCGACGTAATCGTGAGATTTCAGTTTAAAAAGATGGTCACACAATTGCTCTGCAAAATCATCTGCTTCTGCTATCTCAGTACGTAAGGCACTTCTATCTGTATGCTGCCAACATTGATATTCTATTCTGTCGATGCAGTGCTGGTCGAAGACTTGTTTGAAAAAATCCTTGAGGACATCTGAACTAGGGCATGATGTACATTTACCAAAATGGCAGTCTGGAGTGGGGTTGCTACATGTGATCATCTTCAATGCATCCTGATGAGTTGTAATGGGCATAATAGTGTCACAGGTCAATTTTTTTATGTTGATAGCATCCAGCATCAGGTCCACATTTTCGTGATGCACACAAACACAAACAGTGTGAGTGCCACTGGCTCCAGCGAGTATACAGTTGCGTGGTCTAAGCTGGGAGAATTTAGATAATCCGATTTTGACTTCGGGATACTCAGATGTAAAACGAGCGTACAGTTCAGAGAGATTGCACAGAACCAATCTTTTTTGAACATGCTCACGAGATCCATCTATTTTTTTCAAGGAAATGAAGTCTTTTTTGCCAGGCATTATGCGACTATTCTCGTCATCAACGAAGAAAGATTCAACCAAATTTACAGTCTCGGAAGCTAGAGTTTTACCTTTGATTGGATTGGGTGAAGTCAAAATACCACCTTCAGCTACTAATTGCTTGGCCTTTCTGGTTTGACGTTCAGACGTACCAAACTCTTGAGCCAATCTTCTACGACCCCAAGACTTTGGTGCAAGTGTTAAGAGTAAAACTTTTTCGGAATTACTGGTCGAATTTTTGAACTTTTCCTTAAGTTGTTCGATAACCTGTATTGCGGATTCATGATCTTCATCCACACATTGCATTTTCGGTATTTTAGGTTTCGAACCTGACGGAGGAAGGAAAGTTAGGTCTTCTACAGGATTATTGGTTGGAGAAGATCTATCGTCGTTAAAATAGGAAGCACTGCTGTCAGTAGCAGAAGCTTCTTCGAAAACTAGGTTATCTGGGGCTTGCAATGGAAGTTGCTTGGAAGATGCACTTATTTCTTTTCTACATTTCCCGCATATTTTAGCGTCACCCGGTATACAAGGATACTTCACCAGGAGTTTTTCCGAGACCCTCCGTAAATCGAATCCCTTGTTGTGTAATTTCTTCTGGAAAGGATTACAACAACGGTCACCAAAACTCCTTTTAGTCGGCATGATTAACGATTGCTTATAATTACAATTTTTCGAGGTCTGACTTGGATGCTGCTAAAACAAAGTCGTTGCTATTAGAGACGTCGTGACCAAGCTGTTTGATTTGGTGAAGTATCCTTGTATACCGGGTGACGTTAAAATATGCGGGAAATATAGAAAAGAAATAAATGCATCTTCCAATGCAATGTGTGGATGAAGATCATGAATCAGCAATACAGGTTATCGAACAACTTAAAGAAAAGTTCAAAAATGCGACCAGTAATTCCGAAAAAGTTTTACTGTTAACACTTGCACCAAAGTCTTGGGGTCGTAGAAGATTGGCTCAAGAGTTTGGTAAACTGTACGCTCGTTTTACATCTGAGTATCTCGAAGTCAAAATCGGATTATCCAAATTCTCACAGCTTAGACCACGCAACTGTAAGATGAACGGCCCAGATATTGAACGCGTCCCAATTATTGAACGATCCGACATTTAGTGAAATAATGAGGCCGAATCGTTTGAGCAAAGTGTTAGGAACTAATGAACGTAACAATGAAACTGCAGGCTACGCTCGCAATGGTTCACGCCGGCGCGCTGGCGTCTTAAATCCTTGATAACTCAAACCATTTTTATCCTCCCACCTTCCACTTGGTCTCATTTTGAAGGGAAGAAAACAAGGATTTTTTTGAGTCATATTTGAGAACAAACGATGATATCGCATTTTGAGAAAAATTTGAAAATATCTTTGGATTCGGAAAAAACAATCGAAATTCTATTTTATCGAAAAATCCTTTTGATAAACCGAAAGATTGCGAAAAACCATTTCCAAAACTGTCCTTACAATATAGAATCCGTCTATTATGATAAAAGTTATGATACATCAAAGAACGGCCTGCAGAGTTTAATGGCGAAATACGTGTACGTGTACCGGGACAACGGGTCGGTATCGAAGCTTCCGCTTCAGGGGGTTAGAAGGGGACCACTAGTACTACAATTTGTCAGAGTTTCAATAAGATCAGGCACAACATAATTTTTGGCGGGAACGCCTGACGTGTTTTGCCTCATATATAGTTATGAAGTATTATATTTTATACCTACAGAATTAACGTCAAAGCTAGTAACCAAACAAAGCGCAATGAATGTAAGATTGCGTACGATGGAAGGAAGTATCGCTACACTACGGAAGCGCAGCGTTCCAACCACTTTACAACAAACGGATAATACAATTAGCGATATAGAAAAATTGTTTCCTCTTGATACCGAAGAGGAATTGGCAGCCTTCGAACAAAAACTGGATGATCAAAATAAGAGTTTCAAATCTACAGTAGTAATTAATAACTTTTCATAATTGATTGAACTAAAATAAGCTGTAAACAATGGCAGTACTGTATTACTGTACATTACGATTAAGGGAAACATACAGCTTTAAGGGGACTAGGCAGCGAAAATAGGTCGGAAATGGGATAAAATTAAAATGGCATTTGTGAAGAACCGAAACAACATACAAAATTGTTTTTTGTTCTTAATTTTTACTAGAGTATTGGCTACTAAATTAGGTGATTGCGGTTTAAAAAATATGAATATTGAGGGAGATATGGGTGGATAAAGAGGACAGCGCGTCTCATGCACTGCTCGCTCATTGCCACGATTCCAAGTGGCCGGTTGAAGTTTTCAGCAATTCCCGAACGCCGTTCTCTTCAGGGGATGTTTCTCTACAGATTGAACCGACATTTTTTCAAAAAACATGAAAATTAAGAAAATGGCGGCCAAAATTTGAAAAAAATCTAAAAATGGTTGATATTTGTCGTAATCACAATGATAATGAATTGATTTTTTTAAATAGACGTCGGTTCACTTCGTAGGGAAAGTTGTTATCTTCATTTAAAAACAAAAATCAGGGCGATATCTTCAATCGTTCTAGAGTTATCGTGGCAAAACTAGTACAAAATGCTGTTTCGAGATAAACGCGTTTAAGTTCTCGCACAGTACTGGGGCAGAGAAATTGCAACTTACGTACGTTAAAAATTTCCGGCGCTGTAGAAGGACCCTTTGAGTTTAGCTTTTTCTGTCGTGTCACGTCGGTTTTTTTCTACCCTAGCTTCTTTGGTCGATGCTTGCGATTTTTTTTACATGCTTGGCTGCACAAGAAACGCGATGTGCCAGCCACCACGCCGGTAGCGGAGTATTAGAGAATTATTGCTCTCCTGAGCTCAATTTTGCGAAATTTTCAGTTTTCTCTGCGCCAAAATGTTTGGAAGAGATTGTAGTAACAGAAGACCGAAAAAAAAAAAAAAAACGAAAAACTCGAGATTTTCCGATGCCTAGTCCCCTTAAAATAATTTTTTTCAAATCCCTGCTATGCTCTGAGGAAACATTCTAGTGAGTCAGTTCTTCTACAATTGATTAGTGCTATTTTGATACATATTTCTTGATTTTTCCAGATTTTATGTTCTCCGCTGAACATAAATTCAGTCCATCGAAGAAAAAGCAGTTGTCGTAGGGTATAAGTTGCTGTGTTGGATGAAATTTTTTCAACTCTAAAGGATATATTCTGTATGAATTTAATTTAGCGCCAAACCGATAATATTTTATGAATTCAATTTTTAGACATGGAAATTTTTGGTTTTAAAACATTTTTTACAAAACGATGGAAAAAAGTCCCACAATCAAAAATTTCCATGTCTAAAACTTAAATTCATGAAATATTATTGGTTTGACCCTAAATTACATTCATACAAAATATTTCCTTAAAAGTTAAAGAAATTTCATCCAACACAGCAACCTGTACCCTACGGCAACTGCTTTTTCTTCGATAGACTGAATTTATGTTCAGCGGAGGATATAAGATCTAGAACAATCAAGAACTATGTATCAAAATGGCACTAATCAGCTGTAGAAAAACTGAGTCACTAGAATGTTTTCTCAGAGCGTAGCAGTGATTTAAAACAAATCATCTTAAAGGTGTATGTACCCCCTTAAGGGGGAAAATAGGTGTAGGACGGCGTATTTTTAGTGATTTTCATGAATTTTTTTAACACATAAGGAATATATATATTTTATTCATACTTTGGGGTCATTCTACACATATATCCAAGAGTATATTCTGAAGTTTTCAAATATTTTCCTCAAAAAATAACTGAGATATCAGCTGCCGAGCATTGTAAGTCGCAATTCAAATCAAATGATTCACGACGACGATGACAACTGGCAGGGGTGGGAAGATGACGAAAGGGATGATGGGTATGAGAGTGCTGAGGATGAGGTGCGATGGGTGGAAATCTTTTATGATGACGGCGTACCCATGTGGGTGCGACTCGGGCCACAGGCTGAAAATGTGGCGGAGGAGGCGAGAGAGGAGGAGGAGGAGGATTGGGGGATGGAGGATCAGAGGAATAGGGTGGAGGAGATGGAAGAGGTGGAGGAGGTGGCGGAGGAGGAGGTATAGGATGTGAATAAGGGAGAGATGGGTGACGGTGTAGATGATGAGGATGTGTAGGTTTAATTAGAATAGTTATACTTAGAATAGGTTATACTTAACCCGTCAGCACGCGCGCTATTCTCCCATCATTCTCTAGGCGCGCGATGAGAGAAAGTCTCACGCGTCGAGCGCGTACTAGTCAGACAAAGACAGACGCTCAATGCAAGGGATTGAAGCTTCAAAAAGAAGGGGAAACGAATTAGAATGCAATATTTGTTTAATTGGAATTTGTAAGACATCGTACATAACAGTTATTCTACATACTTCTTATTTTTTGAATTGACAAACGTTTTTGTTGAATAATATTCTCGGTCATAGATTTTCCATGATGTTTTTTTGCACTGTAATATTTGCCACACACAAACAATATAATACTTATGTTTGAAACAGACGAAAAAACAAATACAGAACGTTATTTCTATCAAAATTTAAATAAATATTTTCTTTTGAAACATTTTTGACGAAGATTTTTGACTAGACTCGATTACAAAAAATATTAAAACTAAAAAACAGATGTTATTCTTCATAGCGAAAATTTTGAACAATAGACCCAAGTAGAAAAAATTAATAAAATGTTTATAAAAATTATATAAAATCAACTTGGTAAAATTTTTATATGTTATTGGATTTATAAAAACTTTATAAAAAATGTACACAATTTCAGGTACGTGACAGTTTATATAAAAACTGTATAAAATAAGTTGAAATTATACGAACAGAATTTTATTTCATTACATGATTATTATTTTTATTATATTATTCTTATTAAATAGAATAACTATATTTACATTAGTAAAATAATCTATATTTACATTAGTAAAATAATATTCTTTTACAAAAGAATAAATTCGCCGCGCAGCGGATCGCAACGCAAAGGTGGGATTCAGCCTTATTACATCTCATTTTTGTTCATGCATGTTCGCAGGTAAACATAAATATTTTTGTATACGCATTAATTTTCCGCGTATAGCTTCTACTGGAATAACGTTAATGTAAGGTGTATTTCTAAATGGTATTAAATATTCAGAAAAATCTATGTTGAATGCTGCAAGGTGAATTTTAGGAGAAAAGGGGTCGAAAACTAATTTTCACCACACCTGCACGGAAAGTACGACTTTCGGCCCCTCGCGTGAGCGGGGAGTCGTACTTTCCGATGCCAGGGGGTGGTGAAAAATAGTATACCTCACACGGGAGTGAAAAAGGCCATCCCAAACTGCGTTTTTAACACCCTCGCCTTCGGCTCGGGTGTCAATCTTGCACGCAGTTTGGGTTAGCCTACTTTCCCTCCCTAGGTGAGTAATATACTAACCCCTGGTGCAAAAACCTTTCGCCAAGTACATTAATATGGTCACTACCCCCAAAAACATCCACCAACTAAAATTCCTCCCTAACAAAAGTGGTACTACAAAAATGGCTACTTACAAAAGGAATGAAATCAGATACAATTGCCAAGTACATGTCTTCTGTATAAAAAAAGTTTACAACAGAAGAACAGAAAACTGAACAGTCTTGTATTGTTCACTCGCTACGCTCGCTCACTCGATCGGATCTTGATAATTACAGGGAAAAAATCAGGAAAAAAAATTTAGGAAGTGGTACTTGGCGGGCCATTATAGCAATATGTATCGAACAAATGATACATAGACCTAAGTGAATACTCTTTTTACTTACTCATAGCAATATGTATCGAACAAATGATACATAGACCTGAGTAAATACTCTTGTACTTACTCATAAATGGCCCGCCAAGTACCACTTCCTAAATTTTTTTTCCTGATTTTTTCCCTGTAATTATCAAGATCCGATCGAGTGAGCGAGCGTAGCGAGTGAACAATACAAGACTGTTCAGTTTTCTGTTCTTCTGTTGTAAACTTTTTTTATACAGAAGACATGTACTTGGCAATTGTATCTGATTTCATTCCTTTTGTAAGTAGCCATTTTTGTAGTACCACTTTTGTTAGGGAGGAATTTTAGTTGGTGGATGTTTTTGGGGGTAGTGACCATATTAATGTACTTGGCGAAAGGTTTTTGCACCAGGGGTGCTTTTTGGGGTTGATATCACCACTTTTTGTACAATTTTGCTTGACTACCTAATAATTGTGCTCGCTCGCTACGCTCGCTCGATTGAGTTTTCCTATATCCTCGCTTGCGAGGCTTGCTCAGTTGTCAACGTTCTGCCAATTGTTGCTACGAACATCGCAATGCATGTACGGTGATGCATTTTGTATCATCCGAATCCCTCAAGAAGCAGCAATGTTGAATGTGGTAGTATGATTTTGAATGAATGAAAATAATGTTATAATATACACGTATGCTCATACTTTTCTGTGAGCCTTAAATTTCTGTGGACAGACGTTGCATGTGTTATTTTATTAAATTTTACGAATTGTTTCGTTAGAATCCGGTATAATTCTATATGCCTGCAATGTGTAGCCCTCCTCCTGTCTCATCTGGGCTTGCAACCGGCAATAGCGGAGTTACTTGCACGCAGGGTTATAGTTGCTGCTCATAATTAAATATATATAAATATTAGATATATGTGTTGCAATTCTTAGGTATTTTTTTTTTTTTAATGCAGCTAGGTCCTCTGCAAAAATAACATGTACGCGTCCCATACTCATAACGTCAACTTCAACTTCGGGTCTGAACAGAAGGTATCGAAATATATAGAATCAAGCCTATTGATGCGAGACTAGCGTAGAGCATAAAATGGAAGTTTTCGAAATCAAAAACTTGCATTCTACTCTGTTCGTCTGACTCTACCCGTTTCTTATATCCAATCACACTATCCCGATATCTTGCAACTTCAGCGTTTTCTCTCATCATCCTCTCGTCTCAAACGACGACCGACTCCAAAATTGAACAATCCGTGAAAAAGGTTTTTATCACATCAGACCACGCAGATCAAGTTCAGTAGCGGTGGCAAGGCGCAGTCAGTTGTGTAGGTCTGTGTCTGTGTCAAAACTTACCGCCGCTGCAGCGATTTACCGATCGGCGAGTTAGAGAGAGTCTATTTGAAATTTGACATCCAATTGTGAATATCGCTACGCACGTTCTAATATGTCGTAACCCACAAAATTTGAGAAATTGACTTTCTTTGAAAAATGGAATGTTAATAATGTTTCGCAGCTTATGTGTAAGTATCAGCGGTCAAATCGTTGATGTACTATTTTCAAATAAGTATTCGGATCCGTAAGGTCTTATCTTTTCAATGGTGATAGTGAACTGTTTTTATCGCCTACTGAATATTTTTCCAAATGTAGGATACGACATATTAGAACGTGGGTATCGATATATAGTTTGTAGTATTAATTTACATGTAATCATAGATATTTATACAGACTTTGATATCGCTCTGAACGGAGGATCTAAGCTGTTTGTAAAACATGGATTAAAAAATTATCTCTACCGAAGGTCAAGGCACTACGTTGACTTGGAGTGTAGAATAAAGCCTATCAGAGTCCAACACACAACGTCGACAGACAGTCTCGTTTCGACTGGATGATACGGAGATAGATTATAAAACTCGTTGGAATCCTACGCCTAACGGACTCACAATTTAGGTCTGAGCAGACGAGCCTTCAAAGATGAGCTTAACATAGAGCTTGAAGTGGAATTTGTTGCAATCCAACGCTTGAACTCGGCTTTATTGGTCTGGCTCCTTACCGTTCCTTATATCGAATCATGCTATCCTCATATTTTTCAACTTCAACATGTTTTCTTGATTTTCTATCGTCAGACTTCCTCAGGCGATAACTTGCTAAATAATTGAACCCAAAAAACCGTTACCTCCGATAATTGCATTCATAAATAACCTCAAAAACTCAAAATCGTAGGATTTAAACATTTTTGTTGGTGACTATCACATTAATGTCCTTGGCGTAAGGTTTTCGTACCTGAGGAGCTTTTGGTGGATATTCACTAGTTTTTGTACCTTCAAATTTTGTATTAATCATTGCTCGAACTTTTTTTTATTTCCTTTATTTGGATTTGAAAACATGAAATGACAACACGCGTCTGCTAGTGTTGCAGACGATTTTTGTCTGCGATGCTAGCGCCTACTACGTCGTGACTCTCGTACTTACGCCAGTCTATACAACTCTTGTGTGGATTTATCCCTTCTATGCCATATTCCCAGATGCGTAAGAACGTATGTTCCGTGTATGAGCATAGGACATACGTCCTGCGTGTAGCGACGCGATGTGATTTTATGAGAATGGTTTTAATGCGATGAATCTTGGTCTGAATTTTTGTGTGGACTTTCCTTTCTATGTCTGTTCCCAGATGCGTAAGGACGTATGTTCTGTGTATAAGCGTAGGACATACGTCCTGCGTTTAGCGACGAAATGTGATTTCATGGGAATGGTTTGAGTGTCAACTTGGTCTGAAGACCACTAAAGTATTTATTGACGAGGAAACGGGGTTTCAGAAACTGTAATTAATTATATCTCAGCACTCCGGACACCGATTTAATCGATCCAGGGCTCAAATGAAAGCTTTTCATGCCCACATGCTAGATTAAATTAGTTTCAATGCGTGTAGTATCATGAGGTGGAAGAAAACGAAGATACTAATTCGCGTTATAGGTTAGGGTAGTTGCCTTTCGGGTAATATAGACTCGTTGAGTCTCGCGCGTGAAATTTTTTTTTCATAATGAATTTTTTTTTTTTTAATGTACTTGGCGCGAGACTCTACCGAGTCTCTTGATTTCTTACTACAGCGAAAATTCGGGTGTTGATTTCAATATAGCGTAAAATTAGGTACAAGGAAAAATCTTCCGAAAAAACATAAAAATTGTTTCTCTTTCTTTGTTTTCTATAAATTTCGCATGTGAATATAGTTTTATTAATCTTAATTTTCGAAAACATTTGTATCTCTGTTATATCAGTACCAATCGATACAAGAAATCTTTCAATGGCTGAAAACTCAGCCTCGCCTACGTTTCCATTTAACGCTTTGCCTAGAGTTTCAGCATTTAAATTATTATCGCTCGAGCTCATGATTCCCAGTTTATGTTTTAGAATTTGATGCGCATTTAAAAATTTCAATGTGTTTGCAACTTCTACGTCGATTTTATTTGGACCATGACTTACTCGCTTAATGAATCCATTGCCATCTTCAAATGGAAAAGCAGACCATGTTTGCATTGGACCCCAAAGGAGAACCATAGGAGCCATATGTGTTAGAATATGTGTATTAAAAGTACAATATTCCAACCCATAAAGTCTCCTTATTTTTATAGCGAAAATTTTAAACAAACAATCTGCAAGTTCTATCTCGTGCATGCGAATTCTACTTTTAAGTAATAATCTCGTAGCACAAACAAGCAATAAAAAATGATTGTAATATTCTACTCTCAATTTGCCTTTCAATAAAATCGGAAAGTAATTTAGCAAACATTCCCTTATTTCCGAAGCTTTCCAAAATTTTATATGCTGCACAGTTTTTGGTGTACGTGTTACGTAATCAGGTGGGTGTATACATTTTAAATTTCGATCTATTTCTTCGCGATGTTGTTTTTTTATGTAAAATGCATGATCTTTATTTTTGGTACTGAACCATAATTTGAAAAGCATACGCGCCACCCCTAAAAGAATAGTGTGCATATAGTCTGGCACGAAAGAATCAGCTGGATCAAAAAAAGGGATATAACTTGCGATAGATGGACCTTTAACTCCTTTCACATGCTCCAAATTTTCGGATCTAGCTTTCAGAGCTTGTGAAAACATTCTATCTTTCGTTCGAAGTTGCGGCATTTCAAACAAAGATGTTGCAGGATAAATATGGTTGTGTCCAAGGCCCTTATCACAAGTTTCACCCCGATGCTCGCAAATTGAGCAGCCGAAGTCACCGTTGTATTGCATAATGTTTTGAACTGCGGCTCGAGCTGGAGCATCTAATGTCGCAATAGGAGCAATGACTATACTACGTCGTGTGATTTTTTCATTGCAGTCGTACCAGTCTAAACCATTTTCGCACAGATTTTTCAAACTTCTTACAAATGGCCACAAAAAAGACGTCATACATGGTTTCTTTAATCGACTATAATAAATGCCGCTGACAAATTGATAATTTCTTCGATTCTCAGGTGGTATATTAATAACTTGTGTCTGAACCAACCATACTTGACCATTTGAACTTTTCGCAGCTGGGATACCATCTGTATTCCACAGTAAGCACACATCGTATTTATCTTTGATTACCTCATCTTTAAATTGTTGATACTTTTTTCCAGACGTTATATCACTAATAATGTTTTCTTCAGTGTTATCGTTTTCTCGGAATCGCTCTAGTAATGATTTTAAATCTCTAAATTCGAAAGCATTTTTTAAAGATGATTTTAAGCTATATTCTACGAAAAGTCCATTAACATCTGTGCTACTACAACCTTGACACACTGTAACCGATGGCTTAGCGCCCCAATCACCTAAATAGTTACTGCAATTTTCGCAAATTTTGTGTTTACTAATTATTTCATTGCTATCTGGTATAATCGAATCAATGATTTTCATAAAATAATATTTTGTTTTCGGAAGATTATTCGGCTTTGGTAATAATGAATCAATAACGGCTAAGAAATCATAGAGCGCACTTTTAGTTGTCGCGTGTTTCAAATACAAATCTAGAATTTTATAAATAGTTTCACCTACACTAATGTCCGTGTAATTATGCAATTTTTTTGTCCAAATTTCGTCTTTATCCGGTTCAGTCTCGAAAAACTCGTTGAAGCTGTCATTATCTTCAGAATCTTCACTACTCGAATATTTGAAAATTTCCGGAGGGACAGGAGAGACAAATCGTAAATCTTGGGTTTCATTTTCGTCGATTATGCTGCTGTTATTACTGGTTAATCCCTACAACAATTGTATTTAAGATCTTTTTTTCCCCCATCCGAATTTCAACCAATAGAATTGCACTATTCGACGTTATTTTGCATAGCCTATACGATATTTAACTGATAATTTTGATAATTTCATTGTGCGCTCGTTATTATGCAAAAAAACATTCGGGGAATATCCGATAATTTTGAAGGTTCTGGGGTATTATAGCTGGTTAAAACCACTGCAATCTCTCGAAAATACGAAAAATGAATAATTTGCTTGCACCGACGAGGGATAGATTCACACTCAGATATTCACTGAGTTATGTTTAAAGTAGGTATTGAGTATAAAATTATAGCGAACCTCGTGTTCCAGAGATCGTTCATCATCTACACCGAAACGGCCGTCATCGCTAGCTGAATCGGCATCGCATGCGGCAAACATTAATCTATTCGCCTTTTTCCACCGATACCATGTCGTGTTCGGAATTCTTCCTAGCTAATAACAATCATGCGAGAGCTCATCGAATATTTTCTATAGCATGTGTACTCACCCCTTCTGTATTTCGTCTATATAAATGATATCTCAACATTTTCTGCTTTCAACCCTTCAAAGTAACACTTTTCTCAAACTTGAATGCCATCGAAAACGAAAGATGGTTAAACATTTGACATCACCAATTGTATGGTTTTGTCAATTTTTTCTTTATCGCTAACTACATTCAAATTATTTATTAGTGCCAGTAACACCCCCCACGGAAATAATATATATGCCCGGATATATATCAGGATATATATTTTTATATATCCAATTATATATGCCAATATATATGTAACATATATGTAACATATTAAAAATTCGCCCACTTACATATATACACACATATATGCCCGGATATATGTGCGGATATATGCTCGGATATATGTGCGGATATATCTGCACATATAAGCTGCATATATCTTCGGATATATAAACAATTTATATATCTAGACATATAAACAGCATATATCTCAAGCATATATTTTTGAAAATGTATATAGGATAGATGTAAGCATATATGTCTTAGATATATGATAAGGATTTATTATGCCGTGCATATATATGTCTGCATATATACCATCATTCAAGCGCTGATACACAATTGTTTCTAGGACAATATTTGAAACAATTGTATTTTGTTGATGATGAGACACGGTTTTTATTTTTAATCAGACAAACGTTATTTCAAAAGACGTACAATAAAATGAAGACTCGAACGATTTTTGATCTCATGCTGGTTCACAACGTTTGAGAAATCAATATAGTGGTAAGTATTGAAAATTTAAAAATAAAACAAGGTAGGTGAATAAAAATTATAGGCAATACAGCAATTATATGTTCTCAGGATTGTCGTCGCTTTCAGTTGGAGTTTTCTTGTCTGATGGCTGAAACATATACATTTTTTCCACTGTTGATCTGCAAGTCAACATCACTAATTCATTCTAATTACCGAATGTGTATTACCTTTTCACCACATTTTATTTTTCGCAGCTGACTGCATTTAACATTTATCGCATTGCTAAACTCACTTTCTTTGAAAGTACTCTTAAAACGACGTTTGACAGTCCCTGAAAAAAAATACACACAACATAAAAAAAGAATAATTGGTTGGGTGATTGTATGAAAACTCTTCAACAAACACGATACAAATTATAGTGATAAAAATGAACCTCTTATGGCACTGAGTTTTTTCGAGTCCAACGCTTTATGACGAATAGTTGAATCTTTAGCGTTTTTTGGGACACCACCTTTGCAATTGCTCTCCAGCAATACATGAGGGGAGAAAACTGATACTAATAAATTAGTTGCCATAGCAGAGACAGTAGTAGTGCGTCGAGCTGCCTCATATTGAATCTTGGAAATGAACACTCCGGATCCAGGATCTCCTAACTCTTTCTATAGTGGATAAATTATTGAATAATTGATTCTTCAATACAACAGAACACTAAGGAAATGGAAATTGATCTTCAATAATAAAATTACCATAGTTTCAGATCGACATTTTTTTTCTGGCACAACGGATGTCTCGCTAACTGAAGTAGCCTTTGAAGTTGATGGCTTGTTTTGGTTCAGGTGAGGCAGTAAAGTTTTTGTCATTTCGCTCATCGCTAAAATAACGAGTAATACAAGATTTGTATTCTATTTTGTTGAAAAAAAAAATATATGTAAAAAAAAAACTGTTTCAATAAATACCTTCTTTCAACATATCGATGGTAACATACATGGGTCCGTCGGAGTTTTTAGGCACCGCAGGATGTTTTAGCTGCGATTTGGACTTATCCTTTATGCCACCAGTTATTACAATCTGTTCTGCAGAAAAATTATGCATATCAAGAGGATCTGAGTTCCGCTTAGAAGTATCATCAACGCAATGATATTTCTGAAGAAATTCGACTTCGGCTTTCTCACTGCTTTGAGACTAAAAATCAAAGAAAAGTTTTACTACAGAGAATTCTACTCGATTTTTTTTTTTTTAATACTGTTGAGAAATTTCAAGTCAATATGTCTTTAAATCAGAACTACTTACCGTTCCAGTAACAGGTTCATCACCGGTGCTAGATTCATCCATCGTGCTGTTAAAAGTTGAGTTACAACCAGAAGCAGTTATTGGATAGTTTTTTTTTGAGATGCTAAAACGATCATTATGATTGTTGTCATCAACCTGATGAAAAAGATATGATAAATAATTCAGATGAGATTATTTTAACAATTTAGAAGTGCAATTTTTAATCATAAAAAAAATTATACCTGTATCTCGTTTTCACTTGGTACATAAGCTGTATCGGTAAAATCACTTAAAATACCAGCTTCAGCTGAATGGGCGGTTATTTTTTCAACAACCCGTTTGGGTGATTCTATTCCGTCGAAAGCTTTCAATTTTTTATTTAAAATCACCATTGAAGCTATAAACAATTGATTGATAAAATATTTTCTTATTTAAAACAAAAATTTGAATTATGTTTCATGAAAATTAAAAACTCACTTGAAATTGCTACAACTTTCGCATTGAAAGTTTCCCATCCACCAAGAGGTTCTTTGGGCGTGTCATGCCATTCCACTACATAGACCTTATCTGGATCTTCTTCATCGTTTCTAAATTTCTCTACATCAAAATTTTTTATGTGTTCAACCTTGATACCTGGTGTGTAGGTCTTATCATAAGCACCACCAACCCACTTCACCAGAGCTTTGAAATTCTTTCCAGTGCTGGAAATAATTGAATTGTCATGGAAGAACACAATTGATGATTATATTTTTTTGGCATAGGCATTGAAAAGTCACTTTTTGACGCCTGTTTTCGATCCACAAAGTAGCACTTTGTACGACTTATTTCAGAACTGCCGTATAAAGTCTTTATATCGCAGTTTCGATGCGCAGTTCGAAGTGCGCGACAGATCGCACATAATATACTATTAATATTGATATATTATACAATAATAATATTCAATAATATATAATAGGGTGGCGCAAAAAAACCGACTGTTTTTTTTTTTTTGAGTCTCTTATGAAAAAAAGGTAATTCATCACGTTTTAAGAGCCCCCGCCAAAAATCAGCTCAGAAAAAAAATTTTTAGGGGTCGCTCACGATTTTTGAAAATTCCAAAAATAGTCAAAATTCGATTTTTTTTTATTTTTTTATTTTTTTTCTCGTTACCGTAAAATTTTGTAGACGAAAAAAAAATAAGTTTCTCAAATTTTTAGCTCAAAATATTCATCTTTAAAGGTCGCTCATGATTTTTTTTAATTTGTGAATGCATTGCTTTTGATGTTTTCGAGCGACCTTTAAATATTCATATTACCACTTAATCCAATGTTCTTCTGCTAATTACTAAGGTTATCGATAAGAATAGACCACGAGATGGATGAAAAAATCAAACACTCAGTAATTGAAAGAAAAATATTGGATTCAGTGTTAATATAAATATTTAAAGTTCGCTCGAAAACCTCAAAAGCAATGCATTTACAAATTAAAAAAAATCATGAGCGACCTTTAAAGATGAATATTTTGAGCTAAAAATTTGAGAAACTTATTTTTTTTTCGTCCACAAAATTTTACGGTAACGAGAAAAAAAATAAAAAAATAAAAAAAAATCGAATTTTGACTATTTTTGGAATTTTCAAAAATCGTGAGCGACCCCCAAAAGATTTTTTTTTGAGCTGATTTTTGGAGGGGGCTCTTAAAACGTGATGAATTAACTTTTTTTTATAAGAGACTCGAAAAAAAAAAAATAGTCGGTTTTTTTGCGCCACCCTAATATATAATAATGATATTGATCTTTTATAATCTGTATTTATTTAATAATATTGATAAAATTTGACTGTTTTTTATGTATTGTAATACTAATTTAAACGAATGAAAATAAAGCTGATAACCTATAAGAGTTTCTGCATAGTATAAAATTTGAGAATATTGCAAATCGAATCTATCAAAAAGTTTTATTTACCTTGACATGATTAATATTTTATCTTGCTGAATATGATTTAAATACAATTAATACACTAGGACCCCGCTTACTCGGCCAAGTCGTCAGTCGGGACCGGACGTGTTCAGCTATCCAACGAAACGTGGGATCCCCAATCTCGGTCCGTAAATGGTAGCTATATACGTATTCCGCTCAGACCGTATGCGCAGGTACAGGCCCTGAGTACAACAAA
Organism: Tenthredo notha; assembly: GCA_914767705.2. Taxonomy (NCBI): domain Eukaryota; kingdom Metazoa; phylum Arthropoda; class Insecta; order Hymenoptera; family Tenthredinidae; genus Tenthredo; species Tenthredo notha. The sequence continues at coordinate 6,324,280 of OU611920.1, read as the reverse complement.
CGCGGCCTGATGGTGATGCTGAGTCTACAATGTGGTACCAGCGCGTCGCTGTCGACGCTGCGTTCTGACGTTACCCGGCAAAATCTTATGGGTGACGTCAGAACGTACCGTCGAACGCGACGCGCTGGTGCCCTATTGTAGACTCAGCATGAGGGTAGAGGGAGTCGACTAGCTCACAATCAGAACGAACTCGGTCGAGTAGCCGAGTTCGTCGAGTAGCCAAAGGTCTCTTATATCTGTATGCGTTTTCCCGAGCCAACACTGTACATTTTTCACACTTGTGGCTCGTTCTACTGACAGAAAATCTGACTATTCAATAATTTAAATTGTAGAATTATTTGAAATTTTTTTTTTTTTTATTCAAAATTTTTTTATTTTACAAATTTTCGTTTTATCATATTAATTCCAATTTTATGTTATACAGTGAAGGTATATTTAAATTAGCAAAAGTGTATCATGTTTCCATTTGTTATCTTTATGTTAGCATTTCAAATTTATTAGGATGTTTGCAAGCTACTGAAATAGCATATTGAGGTGATGATAAAAAAGTAACTTTTTGATCAATCATGTTGGCATTAACAGCAGTGAGACTTTCACTCAGACTGCCAAAATATAGATGTTCTTGTCTAGTTTCATGGAATCTATGTCGATGTCTTATGAAATATTTACCAAGAGCGTAGAGCTGTAGATTGTTCGCGATCGTAATCAATATAAAGGTTTTAATTTCAAAAATTTCATTATTCTTTAGGAGAACGGTATAGCTATTTCGTTTCTTGACTTTCAGGTATTCCTTACTATGGATTACTTCATCATTAATTAAAATACGTTTATAAAATTTGATGCATGTGTCTTTGTCAGTTGTTATATTTATTCTTTGCAAAGTCAAAAAATAATCCATTTGCATTTCTTTTACTGTTATGGGTTGTCCTATTAATCCGATGTCTTCAATGCTACTCGACACTTTAGGTTTTCTTCTTTTGTTCAATAAATTGTGTAAATATTGCCGTTGACGAAATGTTAAATCAATCTCATATATGTCTTGTAATTTTTCCATAGCTATCTGAGACCTTATAGACTCTAATATTTGTTGACCAGCAGCATTTGAACTTTTCACTAATTTTTTGAGAAACTGATGGAAGTTTTCATAGCAGAAAGCACTATGACACCAAAGTGGACCCCAATTTATAACGCTAGCTGGTATGTGGGTTAGCAAGTGGACGTTAAACGATAAATGCTCCTTGCCATACAGTGTTTCTATACCTTTGACAAATTTAAATAGGCATCGTTGTGAATAGTAGACTTCTGTTTCCAAAATCGATGTTTTCAATAATAGAGAAATAGCTTCAACCAACAAACTCCAATGGTATACATATTTACTCGGCAAAAATCTGTTCAGGACTGGCAAGCTGTAAAAGAGCAACCATATGACAAGTTCATGCGCTTTAAAATGAACTCTATCCGAAATTTTTCGAGGTGACCTTGATACATCCATTGATGGTTTAAACGAAACAAGCAATTTGTCAATTTCATCGATTCGAGCTCCGAGATAAAAATTCTTTTTGTGGTAGCTAGAATCAAACCACAATTTAAGAAATTGTCGGCAAATTCCAAGTGGCACGCAGTGCATCCAGTCCACGTCAAGGTGTTTTATTATGTCAAAGTTTGGGATATCGCATAAAGTTGAACGATGTTTTATACCTTTTTCAGTTTTCTCGGCATGGACAAGTGTTTCTCTATGGGACCGTAAGCCTTCTCCATACGCATTACCGTCGTCACTGATAGGATACACTCGTACATGACCATTATCTTTAGCAATTTCTTCACCTTCGTGCTTGCATAAACCACATCCATAAGCTCCACGAAACATCTTTGATCCTCGTAACTCAGGTCGCTCAACAGAATCACATATACCCATTAAAACTCGACATTTTTTATGATACGCTGAACCATTGTAATTATAATGGAACCCCTCACGGAGTAATGATTTTGCTTCATTAACGAACGGTTTAACGTACTCATTCATAACTGGTTTTTTTGAGCCTAAGTACACGCTTGCTAATATGATGAATTGCTGTCGTTTTTTCGGATGAATTTCGTTAATTGTGCATACAATTGGCGTAATTGATGTCAAAGAACTTTTGAATAACGGAGTTCCATCGATACTAAAATTTATGCTAATCATATCGCGTAATTCTTCTTCTGAAAATCTTTGTTTATAGAGGTGTCCATCCAAAATATCTTCCAAGGCGTACGAACACGTTTTATCACGATTGTTAGGATACAGTAGATCTTGATGATGATGTTCACAAAATTTTTGTAATTGTTTTGTTAACGATAGATATAAAAAAATATTACCAGATTGCTTATTATTAGAACAATTAACATTCAAATTACATTTATTGCAGTACCTCTGCTGATCTTCTGAACCATTATCCATATTAGGATTATCTTCGCTAACTGTTGATTCCATTCCAATATAAGTCAAACAAGAAGGGCAAAAATGATGGATCTCTATTGGTATGGCATATTGATTGATTATGTCTTTTAGATAGTAAGTCGAAGTAAAATGAAGTGGTTCATTGCTAATTGCATCAATCAAATTCGCCATATGTGTAACGACTTCATTATCTAAATTTTTACGTATTTTAGTAGCTAAAATTAGTAAGGTTCTAATTAATACGTCTTTACTGTAATTAGTTGCTTGTCGATTATTAGAGTCAGCTGCGAAACTTGGATCATCTGCTTCCTCAGACAAATTATTTCTTTGTGAGCATGATGGAACTTCGATAGGATTGCAGTCATTATTTTGCTGAAAGTTGTTAGAAAGATCTTCATTTCCACTTTCAGATGAAGTATCTGATTCCTTATCACTGCTAGCAGAAGAATAACAATAATTATAATGATCTTCATCCAGCTGACTTTCCTGTAAAAAGTATACATGAAATATATTTGTATATATGGGGAATTCCACACCAAACCGCCCCACTTTTGACCCTCCCCCCGTTCGATTCGAATCATTATTTTTTATGTGGTTCCGCCTTTTCGTAAAAACACTCTCAATTTTTTTCAGATTTTTTGGAAACCGTCTGATGATTTTTGAATATGACCACATCGATAGCCCGAATCGAAAAATCTGAAGAAATTCTCAAAAATCTTGTTTGAGTTTACAAAATTTTTGGGCCCCTAGCCAAAGTGGGCAGACGTCTGCTTCTATGTTATTCAACGTTGTTCTCGGAAAAAACTCGAAACATCATAGAAGCGAACGTCCGCCCACTTTGGCTGGGGGACCAAAAATTTCGAAAACTCGAACAAGATTTTTGAGAATTTTTACAGATTTTTCGATTCGGGCTATCGATGTGGTCATTTTCAAAAATCATAGGTCAATCGGAATTCGGACGGTTTCCAAAAAATCTGAAAAAATTGAGTTTTTTCGGAAAGGCGGATCCACATAAAAAATAATGATTCGAATCGAACGGGGTGAGGGTCAAAAGTGGGGCGGTTTGGGGTGAAATTCCCCATATTTAAATTATTGTTGAAAATCAAATTGTCAAAACTTACTTCAACGGCATAATATTGCTGCGATTCAGAATCACTCGTTTCGAAATTCGTGTCCTCTGAAATTCTTGCTGTTTCAGAGAGTTGATTGACGTCTTCTGCTTCTACATGATCTTGATTTGGATTTTTCATTACCTACCACACGGAAAGGCATTCTGATTACTTGTTCTCAGTAATAACTGTGAGGTCAATATACAAACATTTATGATAATAAAAGAAGTGATTATTATTAAATTTTGTCGCTACTTTAAGATCATAAAATCAATTAGAAAAGTAGCAAATAAATCTATTATGTAATTTTCGATATTGGGAACTAACACGTGGGAGTGGCTTGGGAAAAAATGGCGGAAAGTAGCTTACACTTTTATGTATGTACATTGTACACACATGAAATAGTATTAGTATGACTACAAATATACTTATGCAAACACAATAGATTTGTAAGCTGTTAATAGTTAAAACTTTAACCACCAGACGTCGTGACTCAATTTGTTAGTTCCCAATAGTATGCGTAAAAATTTTTACGCACTTGTTATATACTGTACTATTTTGAATCGATCAAATAAATTCACATGAGAAGGATATGTCTTTCTGAACTTACTAGATCGAAAAACGTTTATGATGTAATGCATAATACTTACATCAAGCACTAAATTTTTTATGACATCATTATTATCCCCATCAAGAAAATCGGTCCTGAAATTATAGTGATAATTTATTAAATAATTGTACTTTTCTGAAAATATAAATAATTGGCAATAATATTTTGAATACCTGGCTTCGATATCTTTGGCTCTTTCTTTTGCCTTCCAATAATTTCGCGTCCGCTTTGGAACCTTATGATCACTGTCCGGAAGAAGATATTTTTTGTATGGACCTCTTTTTCGTGGTTGACTCATTATACCAGAGTGAAAATTAATAAATATTTTTTTTTTCAAGTAATAAGGCAACAATCAAATGGATTGTTACCGTTACAGATTTGTTTATCTTAGAATAAGTAAGATTACAACACACGAAATTAAACAATATCATACAACATAAACACACAAAATAAATATAAATGAATTGTTTACAATAACGAAGTAAAAGATTAATTATTTGTTATTCATCATTGAATAAAAATACAAGCAAACAATAGTAAAGTTGGAATCTTGGAAAAGTATAATACACTCGTACCCCGCTTCGTCGATCTTCAGCTACGCGACGAACTCGGCTACTCGACCGAGTTCGTTCTGATTGTGAGCTAGTCGACTCCCTCTACCCTCATGCTGAGTCTACAGTAGGGCACCAGCGCGTCGCGTTCGACGCTACGTTCTGACGTCACCCATAAGATTTTGCTGGGTAACGTCAGAACGCAGCGTCGACAGCGACGCGCTGGTACCACATTGTAGACTCAGCATCACCATCAGGCCGCGTTTGTTGTACTCAGGGCCTGTACCTGCGCATACGGTCTGAGCGGAATACGTATATAGCTACCATTTACGGACCGAGATTGGGGATCCCACGTTTCGTTGGATAGCTGAACACGTCCGGTCCCGACTGACGACTTGGCCGAGTAAGCGGGGTCCTAGTGTATTAATTGTATTTAAATCATATTCAGCAAGATAAAATATTAATCATGTCAAGGTAAATAAAACTTTTTGATAGATTCGATTTGCAATATTCTCAAATTTTATACTATGCAGAAACTCTTATAGGTTATCAGCTTTATTTTCATTCGTTTAAATTAGTATTACAATACATAAAAAACAGTCAAATTTTATCAATATTATTAAATAAATACAGATTTTAAAAGATCAATATCATTATTATATATTATTGAATATTATTATTGTATAATATATCAATATTAATAGTATATTATGTGCGATCTGTCGCGCACTTCGAACTGCGCATCGAAACTGCGATATAAAGACTTTATACGGCAGTTCTGAAATAAGTCGTACAAAGTGCTACTTTGTGGATCGAAAACAGGCGTCAAAAAGTGACTTTTCAATGCCTATGCCAAAAAAATATAATCATCAATTGTGTTCTTCCATGACAATTCAATTATTTCCAGCACTGGAAAGAATTTCAAAGCTCTGGTGAAGTGGGTTGGTGGTGCTTATGATAAGACCTACACACCAGGTATCAAGGTTGAACACATAAAAAATTTTGATGTAGAGAAATTTAGAAACGATGAAGAAGATCCAGATAAGGTCTATGTAGTGGAATGGCATGACACGCCCAAAGAACCTCTTGGTGGATGGGAAACTTTCAATGCGAAAGTTGTAGCAATTTCAAGTGAGTTTTTAATTTTCATGAAACATAATTCAAATTTTTGTTTTAAATAAAAAAATATTTTATCAATCAATTGTTTATAGCTTCAATGGTGATTTTAAATAAAAAATTGAAAGCTGTCGACGGAATAGAATCACCCAAACGGGTTGTTGAAAAAATAACCGCCCATTCAGCTGAAGCTGGTATTTTAAGTAATTTTACCGATACAGCTTATGTACCAAGTGAAAACGAGATAGAGGTATAATTTTTTTTATGATTAAAAATTGCACTTCTAAATTGTTAAAATAATCTCATCTGAATTATTTATCATATCTTTTTCATCAGGTTGATGACAACAATCATAATGATCGTTTTAGCATCTCAAAAAAAAACTATCCAATAACTGCTTCTGGTTGTAACTCAACTTTTAACAGCACGATGGATGAATCTAGCACCGGTGATGAACCTGTTACTGGAACGGTAAGTAGTTCTGATTTAAAGACATATTGACTTGAAATTTCTCAACAGTATTAAAAAAAAAAAAAATCGAGTAGAATTCTCTGTAGTAAAACTTTTCTTTTATTTTTAGTCTCAAGGCAGTGAGAAAGCCGAAGTTGAATTTCTTCAGAAATATCATTGCGTTGATGATACTTCTAAACGGAACTCAGATCCTCTTGATATGCATAATTTTTCTGCAGAACAGATTGTAATAACTGGTGGCATAAAGGATAAGTCCAAATCGCAGCTAAAACATCCTGCGGTGCCTAAAAACTCCGACGGACCCATGTATGTTACCATCGATATGTTGAAAGAAGGTATTTATTGAAACAGTTTTTTTTTTTACATATATTTTTTTTTTACAAAATAGAATACAAATCTTGTATTACTCGTTATTTTAGCGATGAGCGAAATGACAAAAACTTTACTGCCTCACCTGAACCAAAACAAGCCATCAACTTCAAAGGCTACTTCAGTTAGCGAGACATCCGTTGTGCCAGAAAAAAAATGTCGATCTGAAACTATGGTAATTTTATTATTGAAGATCAATTTCCATTTCCTTAGTGTTCTGTTGTATTGAAGAATCAATTATTCAATAATTTATCCACTATATAGAAAGAGTTAGGAAATCCTGGATCCGGGGTGTTTATTACTGATCAGCAATACTCTCAAGCAGAATCAACATCCTCTCCAACTGCTATGGCTACAAGTTTACTTGTATCAGTTTTCTCGGCGGCTGTGTTGCGAGAGAGCAACTGTAAAGGTGGTGTCCCAAAAAATGCGAAAAATTTAACCATTCGTCATAAAGCATTGGATTCGAATAAACTCAACGTGATAAGAGGTACCATACTTTCTCTTGTAGCTTATTTCATGGTGGATGATAAGTTCATGATTTTCAAACGCTCGCTTACTCCGCGATAACTACGAAAATACTAAAAACTAATAGTAACTATATAAGTTCGAATTGGAATTTGTAATATATATTCAATACTTCCGTTGTTCGTAATATTCGTTTGCTACCGAAAGATTATTGATCATTAAAGCTTCATTGTAATTCTCAATATCACCAGTTACTTAAGACTATACCATCACTTGTTTTAATATAACTCATATTCATTAATTTCTAGAAACTGTGAAACGACGTTTCAAAAGTGCTTTCAAAGAAAGCGACTTCACTAAGGCGATCAATGTTAAATGCAATAAGCTTCGGGCAATGAAATGTGATGAAAAGGTAATACACATTCGGTAATTAGAATAAATTAGTGATGTTGACTTGCAGATTAACAGTGGAAAAAATGTATATGTTTCAGCCATCAGACAACGAAACTCCAACTGAAAGCGATGACAATCCTGAGAACATATAATTGCTGTATTGCCTATAATTTTTGTTCACCTACCTTGTTTTATTTTTAAATTTTCAATACTTACCGCTATATTGATTTCTCAAACGTTGTGAACCAGCATGAGATCAAAAATCGTTCAAGTCTTCATTTTATTGTACGTCTTTTGAAATAACGTTTGTCTGGTTAAAAATAAAAACCGTCTCATCATCAGCAAAATACAATTGTTTCAAATATTGTCCTAGAAACAATTGTGTATCAGCGCTTGAATGATGGTATATATGCAGACATATATATGCACGGCATAATAAATCCTTATCATATATCTAAGACATATATGCTTACATCTATCCTATATACATTTTCAAAAATATATGCTTGAGATATATGCTGTTTATATGTCTAGATATATAAATTGTTTATATATCCGAAGATATATGCAGCTTATATGTGCAGATATATCCGCACATATATCCGAGCATATATCCGCACATATATCCGGGCATATATGTGTGTATATATGTAAGTGGGCGAATTTTTAATATGTTACATATATGTTACATATATATTGGCATATATAATTGGATATATAAAAATATATATCCTGATATATATCCGGGCATATATATTATTTCCGTGGGGGTAGCCATCACTGCATCCCATTCATCTCCTGCAAACAAAGTAACATAGTGCACGTTTTGAAGTATTATCAATATTTCAGCACGCACGAACGTTATATTTCTCCAAGGTGTACTCGTTACGGAAAGAAGGATTATGTTACTCGGTGGCATATTATTCGCTACAAAAAAGGTCTTTTCTCTACAGTGTGCGAGAGACATACCGGATGATTCCTCGCTTACATCTCAGTAATGTGGGTAGCGGACCGTCAGTTGTTAGAGTTGTATATCTATATATATGATATATATATTTATGATATATGTATGTATGATATATATATATATATATATCATATAATTACCGAGATGTAAGCGAGGAATCACCCAGTACTTTCTTAAAATGAATCAGTGAAATTCCACTGAGTCATTATAAGAGAGTAGGAAGCAGCTTCGTCAACATATTGTGTACATAAATATGCTTTATATTCGATATTGCTAATAACGAATTTTCCTGTGACGAGTGCCTCCACAATATTGATATTTCAAACACGTTTTTCAGAATATTTGCGAATTTTTTAATCGTATTGATCGATGTGATCGTTTTAGAAATTTGAAGAAGATTCAGATAAAGTAAAGAAAATAATCCGAAAAAACTGACTGCCTCGCGAAATGAGAAGAATCGTATAGAAAATTGCGGGCGACATCTGGGAGGTAAAGATTCATAAACAGCTCGACATGGCATGGAATTCCCGGTAGATATCGTTGTATTCTGAATAATTATTGTAATGTTATGACTATAATATTAACGAAACTTTTTACCTTCTTGGAAGAGGAGGATTATGCGGCGCATCTTGAGGTCGAGGACCAGTCTGCGTTGGCGTCGTTCTGGAAATAAAAACAATTGCGAATAGGAATAACTATTATGTGTCTGAATTGAGGATATAAGCTCGCCGACGGCAAGAATTTTTTACGGAGAGTCAATTAACATATATTTATTTACTGGTGATTTTTCCGGTCGATCCGCCCGGAGTCGGCACATTTTCCCTGATCTTTGCAGGCGGCACCGCGACAGCAGTCTTTGGCGCTGAAACACCATGATTTGTAATTACCTCGTTCACATGAACAATAACGCCGAAGCGGTGCGAAATAATAGCGTTTTCGTGTATCGGATAATCCGAGATGAACTTGGATGGTATAAAAGAATACTAACCGGTTGATTTTTACGGGGGCGGGACCGGTGCATCCGGCACCGTCGGCACGACGACGCTATTTATGTCTGAAAATACACGATTTGATGTCGTATTGATTACATGAACAATGTCCCACATACTGGAAAGATCAAGATCATTTTTTTTTCATTATGCGTGCATACATAGTAAATTCACTCACCTGATTTCTCTGATTTATTGCTTGTCTTCGTCATGGTGTTTCCAGGATGAATTCGGGCGAAGTGACGGTTCGCTTGGCTCTACTTTGCCTCGGACCGGCACTTCGTAATATTAATATTAATAATATTGATCGTTAATACCTACGCATTCGTTCCGCGAAGAAAGATAGAAGTAGTCGATATTGCGAATATTCTCGGAAGTGGAAAGAAAGAGGATTACGAAGAGGATTACAGATGTGGGTACGAAGTATCGGTATAGTGAAAAGAGGGATTACGAGACAGATGGATTACGAAGAGGATTACAGGTGTGGGTGCAAAATATCGGTATGGAGAAAAGAAGGATTGCGAGACAGATAATATTTAGAGCGAGTCGACAGTACCAATATTATCGATTTCAAGATAAACCGGTGTCAAGATGGTGATGAGAAGCGTTTACGTAGAAATGATGACCTGGCTACGTGATATTCGCGTTAAAAGTTATTGTACCTGGATCCGTCGAACAAAACAGACGTAAGTTCATAGATTGCTGTAAATTTGGTGACGGGTCTAAATCTCCGTGGACTTATTCTCCCCGGAAAAAAAGTCCCGGATGGAATCTTCCTGGACAAAATCTCCCTTTGGATAAAAATTCCCCAAACAAAATCTCCTCTGCTCAAAATTACACTCTCCGAAACCACCCATTTACAGCAAAGAATTGATAATCTTGCGACGTATCTGTTTGACGGTAAAATAACAGCTTTTTTTTGTACAGATAATGATTTTCCTTCAAAAAGTTATAGCACTTCCTCTGAGATACTAATCCTCTACTCCCTATCCTACAATTATCATGATAGATGAAACCAAATCTTTTGTGACTAAAAAGATTTCTGATACATCATATGGGAATGAACTGTCGTAAAAATTAAAAAAATAGCCAAGAACATTCATTGAGAATTAAGAGCCTATTTTTCGACTCAAGATGACCGTCAGTTCTAATCTGTCGGTCAATACTTTTATCGTAAAAGGAAAACTTTTTACTTCTTGAACCAAGCGCGATGTAATTGATCTACTACCGCGAAAACGATTCGTCCTTTCACCGCATGAGTACTGACTCTCATCCGAATTTGATCGAAAGCAAATAATAATCCGCTAGATTGAAGAGGATTCCTCTGTATTCAAATGACTGTCATTTCGTTTCAATCGATTTATCCTATTAATTTTACGCGTCGTCATCGCCACCAAGATTCGCCGATATAAATTAGTTGTGATAGCTAGCTTTCGTTTCAATGGCAGCAGTTTCTGTTGAGCAATGGAAGATTTTCTGAAAGGACTAGGATTTTCATCGCAAGTTGCTCTAGAAATAGAAGGTAAGTCGTACGACAGATGCGTTCTCATTTTTGGGTTAGTGGATATATCGAGTAGTAATAATCTTGATTCCCATAACCTACACTCAGTCGCAGCCAAAAAATTAACAGACCACCTAGATTTTTCTATGAAAAGCGGTTTTTTTACGAATCGCTATAACTTAGTGAAAGAATATCTCAAATTAATTGGAGGGGGTAGTTTTTTGATGATCGAATCTTCATCTTCATAATGATTTCTACAAATTTCACCTGCGATTACTTTTTTTGGGTAACGCCAAAATTGCCTGACATTACTCAAAATTCAATTACTCTGTTACAAAAATTCGCAAAAAAAATTTCAAAAATGGCTTTGGAAAAAGAAGGTCTGCGGCTACAAAACCACTATATACTAAAAATTTCATGCGATTTTTTTGAACCACTACAGCAAAGTTTAAAACTTAGAATTTTATTTGCATTTCCCACCCCTCTATTCAAACCTATGTACAGACAGGTGAAAAATGATCGCAGGTGAAATTTTCAGCAACGATTTTGAAAATGGGGATTCGATTTTCAAAAAGCTACTCCTCAATTGATTTGGAATGCTTGTATACTGTACCTCCACGTGATGAATCCTGGGTAACGTCGAAATTGACTGACATTACTCAAAATTCAATAACTCTGGTACGAAAATTCGAAAAAAAGTTTCAAGAATGGTTTTGGAAAGAGAAGGTTTCAGGCTACAAAGCCACTGTGCTAAAAATTTCATGCAATTTTTTCTTACCACCACAGCGAAGTTTTAAAATTTGGATTTCTTATGCATTTTGCAACCCGTTATTATGCAAATCTGGTAGTCCGTTAATTTTTTGACTGAGTGTATAATGGTTTGCCTTGGCTCTTTTTTTTATAGCGAATGGCGTAGATTTAGAAACGTTAAAATGCATGCGAGAGGACGATTTCTTATTTTTCAACCTCAATTTGAAACCCATCGTCATCAAACATCTAGTCAAACGTTTAAAAGAGTATAACTCAAGCAGTAGTTACCATATTAGTGACAGTACTGCAGTAGTGCCTATTGACGATACTTCTGGAAAAATTGACGCTATTTATCATGAGGTAAGTGTGACGTGAGCTCGAGACGCGATACAGATCTACCATCTTTTTTGCTTATCAACAATTCCATATATGAGTTACAGAATATACTCGAAGGGGTTGATAACGAGACGGTCGACAATAATAGTATTTTTATATTGCAATCTGCGAACTCACTTTCACTGAAAAATACTTGTGACTCTGAGCTTACGTGTGGAACGCTCTGCAGTCATGATAATATCAGAGATATTACCTCTCGCATGCCATTGGATGTTGAAGTTCCAAATACTTTCGTTGTGCATGAATACCCTGTGAAACGCCGTCGAAAGGACAGTGACAATTCAAATCTAGAAAAAAATCAGAACGAGGACAAAAGAAGCGACGGTAGAATTGCCATTTCGAACGTATTGCCGAAAAAATCTCGATCTATTTGCCCAGGGATCTCAAATAATGAGAGTGATTTTTCCGACGATACTTTGGCACCTGGCTCAGCGACAAACGAGTCTTCAGATGAAAACGAGCCGGATAATCTGAAAACGCATAACCCTACGACAAATCGTGGCAAATCGAATAGTCCAAAGAAAATAAACCAGCTAAGGAAAAAGGGCAAGGCATTAACAAAAATAAGTTCTAAGCGCACGACGAACACAAACACCTCTAGTTTGCCTACAAAGCCAGTTTCAGACGTCGAATATTCGCATGATAACGCATCTATTTCGAGCCAGGACGACCGATCGGATGCAGAGAGCGAATGTCAGCTCAATCGTGCCATCAAACTAACTGAGAGAAACATTTCTCCAGAGGTTTGTTCTCGGATCAATATTTTCTCCTAGCCCGCGATTACTTGCATGCGAGCAATTTGTGCACGCTCTTTTCGGTGATATCAATCTCGTGAACGAAAAAATGTATTCGAATGAATTTTTCCGGAGCGTATTCTAGACAAAATATCAGGAAGATAGGGAAATTAGAAATGTAATTCGAATTTTAAGTCCACTGTGGGAATGAAATCACGATCACCGTGGGCAAAATTCTCATAGCGCGTGTAACCGTGGGTTGGAATTCGTGAATATATTAATGCATTTATTCCGTATGGTAAGCTTTTCACACCTCTGATTAGGCTCTAAAAGAAGTGCTCACCGAATCTCTGGAAGGTATCGCCATTCTTTCGGAATATAAGAAAAATAAGATATTGGAACCTTCTTCGAGAGGAGCGTTGGCCGGCTTAATAATAAATAGATGCCCAATCTCGTTCGCTAAGTAAGACTATTTGTAATTGCTTGTGTATACTACGTTGATACTACTCTATAATATAGTACATTATCGGTCCGTAAACTGCTATTCCCGTAAGGAGTCGCCAATTAACGTATCCTCTGTTCCATAGAAAGTCCACCCAGTTCTTTGATAAAACCGCTGATGCTATTATTTCTTTGATGCCAAACGAGAAAAAAGTAATACCACGTATAATTCTGTTTATAATTTCAATTAAAAAAAAAAACTAGTCCTAGCAGTATTGATAATATTGATTTCTACTTTATTGCCAGGGTTTGTATTTCATCGCACCTTTTTCTGAGGGAAATCCCAACAAAAACGCGAAAGGAAAACTTCCAGATAAATGGCGTAACGTAATCTTCCGATTAAGAAAAGCCGGAGTTATCGAAAAAACGATTAGGAAGCGAACTGAAAAAACCACTGCAGGTCCTCGTGAACCTCCAAATGGTAAATTTGCCAAGTTTGCTTTGCCACGTCTTCGTACTGGTTATTCTTTCTATTCCCCCTTGGCTTCCGTTATCGGTTTCTGTGAATGAGTCTTCATTCGTTCACTATATTTGTTTGCAGACGATGTAAAATGCCATATCAAATGGTTAGCAACGAATCGTAGTCCATGGTACGATGTGAAAGCGAGGTGGGAGGCGACGTATACTTTCAGAAGACAGACTTTTTCTTCTTCCCCTCAGACGCTTGATGAAATTATAAGTAGAGATTGGCCCATTATAAACTCGAAATTGGGACCCCGATTGGTATATTTCTTTAATCATCATTTCACTTAATTATCTGGATTAGATTGTATCACTTGATAATTTAAGCTATATCGGACATTTGTCCCGTCTTTTCGCTGATATCCATACGGGCGTATCCTACGGTTGCGTATTGTCTCGTATGAAAGTTTGTCACAAAATTTTATCAGGATTGCTGATTGTGTATGACCATTCTAGATTCAAGTGGACTTCGAAACCCTATACCCCGATCATCACCTCGCTCTAGAGAAGAAGTGGCCATCCTTCTTTCAAGATCTTTTTAAAATCCGAAAAAACTCCATCCGAGATGCTGCTGGAAAAGCGACTTGTTCAAATTACGAAAATTTGGAAGACTTGACTGATAACGAGAAAGATGCCCTTCGGATTTTGCTGCTCCCATTCTTAGTACCCCCTTTTGGGCGAATTTCCACTCGTGGTGGAGTTAAGCGCCCTACGGTCCTTGAATGCCACGAAGGATTTGTTATTTGGAGCAAGGTGTGTTGATCTTTATTCATACGGCGGCACTCTTATATATGCCAGTCACCGAAGACCCGTTGAATTTCCAACTTTTTTTTACCTCAAGTCGAACAATTGAATTCGTCAACTATGATGAGAATTGAAGTTTCGTGAAATAGTACATTACAATACGAGTCCGGTAAAACTTTTTCTGACGAGTGTGAGGTTGCAGCACGAGCCACGCGAAGCGTGGGTAAAACGTCCAAAATCACACTGAGTGAAGTAAACACATTTTGCGTTTAGACTGTGGAAAACGTTATTCCTGTCCTCGATCGTCGTACGAAAAGGTACCAAATGTGGAAAGAATCAGCCCAGCCATGCATCGTTCTTGTTGGCACGAGTACCTCTAAAATTGAGCGGGCTTACTTAAACTTAGACGGTAATTTGTGGCCAGTGTCTTCACCACTTCAAGCGCTCGATCTGATTTTCAAGCTGCACATGGTGTTTAATCTTGAATATTCTAAGGACTGCACTCAATTGTGGACATTAATCCAGAAGCGCATTTATAAGATCACCACTTCCTCTGATAAAAGTTATCCCATTGTGCAGCAAATCGATGCGGCTTTGTGCCACATCGAGAACACTAGAGAAAAGAGTTAAGATATTCGAAGAAAGTCGCTAATTCCTTTCTCTAGTTTTGCTTGGGATAAATCTCAAGTCACATATTTTTTTTTGATTTACTGTGCCATTCACTATTTCGGTACAAGATGTTTAATTGCAATGACTGTAATACTTCTTTTGATTCTCCTGAAAAGCTCGTTCAGCACTATCAGTTCATTCATCTATTTACGGATTCCAGCCAATATACTTGTGTTCAGAATGAATGTTTTCGTTTATTCACTCTGAAGCGAGCTTTTCTCAAACATTTGCGAGACGTTCATTTCAGTCATGGAGTGAAAATAAATTTTGATAATGACCAAGTGATGACAGCTGCGTATGTCGAACCAGAGGAAAATCGATCTGAATGCAATGTGGCTAATATGGTACCATGCGACGAGGTTACCATTTCGGAAGAAGCGTTATCCGTCGAAAACTTTACTGATAATTTGAAATCAGATGCACTTTCATTGTTACTGAGGTTACATTCGATAAAGTCGTTACCACAGTCAACTGTAGAATATATCATTACCGAATTTGAACAATTTCTCGGCACTGTAACGATAAAAAAACTAGAGAAAAAAATCCTTGAATCTGTCCCCGACAAAAAAACCGCAACCGACTTGCAACACATGTTTAGTGCATTAACAAATCCGTTCGGTGATTTAAATACCGAACATCTCCGCTTGTCACACATCCAGGGTAAAGAGCATTATGTTGCTCCAGTGTCGATGATCATTGGTGAGGAAATGCGTTTATCAAAAGATGCTAAGAGTGGTGAGAGATACTACGCAAACGTTGACGTTACTGGGCAGTACATACCCATAGCACCCGTCTTGAAATCGTTCCTAGAAATGCCAGGCCATTATTCGATTGTAATCGAATACTTGGAGCAGCTAAAAAATTCACCCACACAAATTATAGAGAATTTTTGCCAAGGTAATTTGTGGTCACGAATCAAACAACGATTTATTGGCAAGTTCGTTCTGCCATTATTTTTTTATTTCGATGATTTTAACGTCGGTAACGTTCTTGGTCCGCATAGTTGCACAAACAAAATAGGAGGTGTTTACTATACATTGCCGTGCTTCCCACAAGTATATCTCGCGCAATTAAATACTATCTTCGTTTCTTCCTTCTTTTACACTTCTCATCGCACAGAATTTGAGAACCGGAGAGTTTTCCAATCACTTGTTGAGGAGCTTCAAGAGTTGGAAACGAACGGTATTACAATCTCAGTTGAGGGTCAGTTGAAAAAAATTCACTTCGCATTAGCTCTATTCCTGGGTGATAATTTGGGTGTCCACAGTGTACTTGGACTAGTGGAGAGTTTCACAGCCAATCATCCCTGTAGATATTGCAAGATAGATAAACAATCACTTGTACAGAGTGTAAACATATCTAATCAAACCCTCCGTGATCCAGAAAACTATGATGTAGATTTGTTGATAAATGATGCTTCTCTTACCGGAATAAAGACGCGATGCATTTTCAACGAGCTACAAAGCTTCCATGTTGCAGACAATATGTGTTGCGATATTATGCACGATTTATTTTTAGGTGTTATGCGGTACGACATGGCATTGTTATTTAACGATCTCCTGACGGGTACAGATTTAACGTTAAATATAATCAACGCACGAATAGTCAACTTCAATTATGGCCGCAATCGACGTGACAAGCCCCCAGCTATCCTTGAGTCGCATCTGCAAAGCAAGAGCATCAATATATATGCTTCCGAAATGATAACTCTCGTCAAGTATCTGCCTTTAGCGATTGGAGATTTGATACCAGACAGCAAAATCGATTTATGGGTATGGTTTTTAAAGATCAGGAAATTATTAGATATCTTACTTTCGAAGTCCTTACAAATTGAAATCGAATTTATTATCGATGACTTAGTATCGTCTTATTTAGGCTTGCGACTCGAACTGTTCCCTGATAATTCACTAAAGCCCAAGCATCACTACATGTTGCATTATGCAAAGTTGTTTCGCGAAGTTGGCCCATTAGTGAATGTATGGTGCATGAGATTCGAAGGAAAACACAGAGATATGACTGCTTACGCTAGAAATTCACACAATCGTCTAAACCTACCGCTATCGTTGGCTAAAAAGAACCAACTCAGTTTGGCAGCATTTTTTATGACTAATGAAGGTTTACAACCAAGTATTTTGAGTGGACATCAAAAGAGTGTTCATGTTCATCAATTGTCGCATTACAATGAATTTAAACATCTTCTATCGAATAGTAATGAACAAGTTACGGTGATCAATTGGGTAACCGTGAATGGTTGGCGCTATGAGCCGGGCCTATTTATAATATTATGTAACGATGGCGATTTGCCAGTATTTATGGAAATATTTCACTTGATAAGTAACGACAATCGTGAATTTCCCGTCTTTATTGGAAAACGATGGTTTACTGTTGGCTTTGACGAAAACGTTCACGCATACCTGATAAAACCCATTTGCGAATGGAAAGTAAAGAAATTTACACAAGTACAAAACTTCGAACCCATACATAAGATTACATTTTCGGGTGATGGCGAATGTTATTTAGTTTTTCATGATTAAATAAACAATTGTTATGTTATTACAGCTTATTATTAGATTGCATTTTCGGGTGATGGCGAATGTTATTCAGTTTTTCACGATTAAATAAACAATTGTTATGTTATTACAGCTTATTATTATCGTCGTACTTCTTTATACTAATAGCATTTTCGACTGGGCTACACCGAGCTACACGGGTGTAGTGTAGCCATCTTCATCCTCATTCTTTTCTATAAGGAAGAGAGAGACAAAGATGGCTACACTACACCAGTGTAGCTCGGTGTAGCCCCAGTCGAAAATGCTATAACATTTACTAATGATAGTATAGTAGTATATCAAGCAGATTCTATCAATTTGAAGAGGAACATCCTCTCACGTTTAAACGATTATGAGCGCAGGATTCCTTTTAGAGTAAAAAGAAATATTTTTCGGTAAGAGGATATCTATTTGTCCACCAACGGTTGCGCCCTACAAAATAATTCAGTCATGAAAAGGAAAATCATTTTGCTGCAAGTGGAACTGATCGAAGATGATAAGATTTTTTCGTAAAAAAGAATTCTTCTCAGGCCTGACATAAGAAGAATTTTGTTTTTAATCAAACGGTTTCCGTTTTCTCTAAGAGGAAATTTCTGAGAGTGTAAGAAAACTTTTGAATTTCGCCCGAGAATCCGCCCACTAGGTGGTCTCCGGGCGAGAGGGACGATTTCCTTGAATTGTGAGCCGGGTCGAGCCGCGAAGCGGCGCGACCCGTGCGAGCCACCCACCCGGTGGTTCAGTAGTCCGCGGATTTTATTCGGGGGCCATTCTGGCCGAGGAGATTTTGTCCTACGAGATTTGCTCCGGGGGACATTTGTCCGGGGAATTATTTCCGGGGGGAATTATTCCGGGGGGAATTAGGCCTAGAACCGTAAATTTCTGGCTAATGTCCAATATTATAACCAGATTTGACTACAGATTGATTCTTTATTATTTTATAAACAATATTTGCACATTATTCGTTCACAGCTTGCAATGGACGCGTCAAAGCCTTCTACTTCTACTCAAAAATCTACGGCGCCTGGCACGATTGAAGGTGAGTAGTTTGAAATTGTATTGTTATTCAATTAATACAGAAAGCCTGAACTGTTTCCGAAGGCGTCGGAAATTGTCCATGTAATAGCGTACATTCATATGTGTGAGCGTATGCGACAATTGAATGCGAGTTGATATTTTAGTAACTTGGTTTCATTTCAGAACGTATGGACTCGGCGGAAAAGCCGGCGACCGGTAGCCCTCCGGTTGCTGTCGAGGAGTGGCAGCTTGACGACGACGCCTCCGGAGCGGAGCGTCACCAATATTTGACGAATGCCGGCGAGTCACGCGCAGAGAAATGTAAGTAGTTTGTAATCATATTTTTCTATCATAACGGGTACATCATCGTTAGACATATTAGAAAGCGATTGAGATCGTATTTATCACACTGAGTGACGTAATAACATGTAAAGTAAATTCTTCAATCAATTACCCTCATTTTTATGCTCGTATCATGTAGAGTCGTTTCATCGCGTGTAACATATCTCATCCCAAGAAGTTATCAAACATTATTTCGCAGTTTGCTTTAAGGAATTTTCCTGATTTTCATACGCGTATCATGTAAAGTCGTTTCATCGCAAGTTGCATGAATAATCCCAGGAAGTTATCAGGCTTGATTATAAATTGAATGATAGGGGTAATAGAAATGGTCTATCTAAGTAAATTATCCCAAAGAACGTATGGTCACCGAAGTTCGCGCGGTCGCGAGATATGACCAGTTAAACAATCACGTCGAACGCCGCTTTATAGGCAACCGAGTTCACAGCAAGCGGTGGTTGACAGTAACGCAATGTAAAAATTCAGGGCAAAAGTGATATTGTTAGAAATTTTTAACTGTGGATACGTTATTTCGCGCCGACGGCCGGCCTGTCTGATGTTTTTAATTTTGTGTCAGTAATTTTTTGTCTAATCATTCTGCTTTTCAGGGCGGCCCAAGTACCGAGGGACCCGCGCCGGACGGCAGGCCAGAGACTGGCGCACGCGTCAGGCGGAATACTTTAGAAAACGCAAAATTGCGAATAATTTTTCTGTTTTTTTAGATGCGTTATTTAAAGAAAAAAAAGAATAAAAATAAACTTCATTTAACTTAATAATACCTGTTCTTATTTGACTATACTATTCCTTCAATACCCATAGCGAATCATTATACATTTGTGCGCAGTATTGATTCTTTCCTTCATCTGGAAAAATGATATAATTCCGATGGTGATTTAGTAACGTAAAAGAGAATAATAAGGACGGTAGAAATCACTAATGCTTCAGCGACGATTGTTTCGATAATCATTTTTTGTTAGTTGTATGTAACGCCGAACTACCCACGCTCTATAGCGATCAATTCATATAATTCTGATAGTAAGTTAGTGAAGTAAAAGAAAATAATATTATGTCTTCTTTATTTTTTCTATAGATTCCCATGTTTCTGAAGACATGTTATTTTTGATGTTTTAATGATGAATTGATTTTTGAATTTTCTTCTTATACACGTAGAGGTATAGGGAGCCGGTAAGGTTGGTTGAAATCTGCTCTTACCGCGCTAGTGATACTAATGTCTAAGTGATACTTGTCGATTCAAAATAAACTATATAATAAAACATTTATAAGTATTATGTATAACCCACGCACGCGAGTAGTAGTCGCTAATTAACGTTTAATCACAATATCGATAACCATCCAATTCGCATTTTCCGAACGTGTACTGGGCGATTCCTCGCTTGCATCTCAGTAATGTGGGTAGCGGACCGTCAGTTGTTAGAGTTGTATATCTATATGTATGATATCTAACAACTGACGGTCCGCAACCCACATTACTGAGATGTAAGCGAGGAATCATCCGGTATTTACATATCATCATTGCCATCCCCGAGGAAACCGACCCGAACGAACGAACCGCGTACCGGGGAAAAAAAACCGTTGCGAAAACCACGTGGTTGGGGACTCCCGGAGGTGGTCATCCCGGAAGAAACCGACCTGAGACACGGGAACCACGAACTGCGTACAGGAAAAAAATATATAATAATAATAATCGCGCAAACCACGTGGTTGGACTCCTGGAGATGGTCATCCCCGAGGAAACCGATCTGAGACGCGAAAACCACAAACCGCGTACCGGAAAAAAAAAAAAAAACAATTACGAAATCCACGTGGTTGGGGACTCCTGGAGGTGGTCATCCCCGAGGAAACCGGCCTGGAACGCGAGAACCGCGGGTCGCGAGTCCTGGACGTCGTAATCCCCGAGAAAACCGACCTGGAGCGCGAGAACCACGTGTCGCAACTCCCGGACATCGCGATCCCCGAGGAAAACGACCTGGAACGCGAGAACCGCGGATCGCGAGTCCTGGACGTCGTAATCCCCGAGGAAAACAACCTGGGGCGCGAGAACCACGTGTCGCGACTCCCGAGCATCGTAATCCCCGAGGAAAATGACCTGGAAAGTAGCGAAGCCTCGAAATTGAAATCAGAGAATATAGTAGCACACATATAACGAGTCAAAATTCAAAATAACGAACTAAATTTCAAAAATTTGGGACATCCGAACATCCGTCACGTACTTTAATATACCGCGAGGACCAGGTGAAAGAGAATGGTCCGTCCGCCCAGACGGCTTATATTTCGTATTTTCATGGGGATAGCCACTCGTTGCTCGGAAAAAATCCCTAGGCTGATTTTGACGCGCGGTCGATGCAAATCGGCGGCCATTGTTGATACAACGGCTGACTGTCAATACATCGCGAAAGCTAAACATGTGTGGTTATGTTCGTTTATTTGAAGCAAATGATTGATAAAGTGAATAAAGCCTATGTGAATAAGCTACGAATATTTATCAAAAATCGATTAATCCGTTTTAAATAATATCTTAATGCAATCAACGAATTAACCTAAGCTATAACTGGAAATTAATCAGCATCGAAGAGTGCATCGAGAAGAACCAATTTGAATGAAATTATTAATCGTATCTTGGTGTTGAAACTTCAATAAATTGAACTGGGTAAGTGAGACAAACTTTATTGAAGCTTACTAAAAGTTTATCCAATGGATAACAAGGATAATTGTCATGTTGTAATAAATTAGTCCTCGTTACAGTCACCAGCGCAGTTTAAACCGCGACGTCTTCGAGTCTTCGAGAAATGCACGAATCCTAGACTGGACATCATGCCTGCGCCTGTAATTTCAAGGTAAAAATTATCACACATTCATTGCACCATATTGTATTTATAACAAGCTCAACTAACCCTAAACATCACCATTCGAGGATGATTGCAAACCGCTGTCAAGAAGCCGTTAAGACAAGCAATTGGCATATTTCCTCGGGCTGCACTTGTGCGCATGGAGTCAAGTCAAGGAAATATGCCGTATGAGAGCTGTAGCATACAGCGACCAAAGTAATTGATGAAAAAGCGATATCAATTGTCCTATAAGATTGACGATAATTACCAATGTTGAAACGGTGCGTGCCAGTCACAGTATTGAGAAATATTATTTCATTATCAACGGTCAAACGAAGTCTGCGGAGCAGGGTTGGAAGTCATCATGGTTCAAACAAAAACACAGGTGAGATTCTGTGTTTTACTTTGAATTAATTCGATTTGCTTTCTAACATTCGGAACTTGTAGTCAACATCCAACCACAAGTAAAATAAAGCTTCGAGTGTTCCACAATCTTTTTATTCGACACAGCTTTGGATTTCCTATTTGAAATAAAGATTATCATAAACATAATTAAGAAAGCCAAAGTGATCCGAACCCTTTCATAATTAAAAAAAATAAAAATGAATTGATTCAAAACAGTTATTTGAATGACGCCAGATCTGCTACATAAGCCTACAGCTGTTTGAGCATTCTGCAATGAATTACCCTAGCTAGGCTCAATAGTTTGAGGACTACAGTCGACGCAGGCAGACATCAATGGTCCAGGATCTTGTGCGAGTGTCGCAGTACAAGTTACTGTTACATGGTGAACTACAGACCTACGATGCCTGTACAAATGCTCAAGTTAACATTCGATGGCTGCCGAATAGTAAACCAGGCAATCATAGAACTCTCTGATTATGATGGGTATAGCTTGAGGATTCAATGTTTCAAATGGTGGCTCGCAGCTGTGAAAGGTTCTCAATCCTGCCTGCGGCATGTGCGCTGGCCTACAGAGTGTGATTGAGCAGCCATGCATCAGGTGAAGGAACAGAACACTAGATCAGCCTACTTCTCAATCTGTAAAGATTCAAACACAAACGAACTCATGGTAGTCAAACTTGGACAGCAACAGCAGAATACAAGGCAGTACACGCTGTAAATACCAGAGGATAGAATCTTGCGTCATTTAGAGGGACGCATATTTCAATCATTACTAATTAAAATCGTGTTGTACTTGCGAACGAAGAACAGGTGGTTTTCAATCAATAAAATGCACGTACGTCTCTTTCGATAACTTTGATTGCTCTCAAGGCACCGACAGTCGGTCTTCTACGATGCCCAGATGCTATTTTTTGAATCGGCCGGACATTCTCATCGACATTTGCAATCATACAAAGTTCCAACAGAATGAGACTACCAGTTTTTGCATTGTTACGCCAGTAACGAGCAAAACCATGTATTTGGCCACAAAGCAGATGTTACCGAGAACTGTGTTTAGCCAGTTGATCATAAGCTACAATGGTCTGGCTGTAAATCATTTGGAGAAAACATCATGGCAGAACCTTATCTTGGTCTTCGTGATTGCTGATTGGAGAAAGTTCGAAAACTACGTATCGGCGATTACAACCTCCTACACAATTTTCGTAGCGAAGTTTCGCACATTTTATTATGCGGTGTACATTGCCTCATCTCCGAGTCAAATCACTACAATCCAATTGCTAGAAGATTTCAACGAAATAAACAACAAGGTTTTCGTTTTCGGGAAATTTCACAATCGTGTTTATAACCTGCAAAATTGAAAAAGCCTATCACTCGGATTTGCCGATACTGTTGTGTGTCGATCTTTGTTATTTCTGTTACCACTGTAAACAAGTATCTGGAATTTCCAAGATTTTGATTTCAGCTCATCACGATGTATTTAATCACTAGTCATACCTGAAATTGTGATTTCTAAATTTTCCGGTAGGCGCAAAAAATTATCAGTCTGTTAACGAACTTTCTGTTGGATATTATTACGCGCGAAAAATTAATATTGCTCCCGGCAACAAACTTTCTGTTAGATACTTTTACGCGCGAAAAATGTTGCTCAGACGACTCGTGATTGGCTGGCACCCACACTTCCGAGACAATAAACAAAAGGCGTCACCGTTCCCGGTGATGAACTATCTGTTCGATATTACGTACCGAACAGACAACACCAGCTTCCAAATTTTTTCAAAATGCCGAATATCAAGTATACGGTAGAAGAAAGGGTGAGAATGGTTCAGCAGTGCGAGCAGGGTACTACTTACCAACAAGTTTCGGACCATTTCGCGGCGGAGAATCCGGATCGGCCAATTCCATCACCTTCGACGATCTTCAAGATGGTGAAGAAATTTCGGACGACGGGTAACGTGGACCCGAAGAAAAACGTTGTCTGCCAACCGTCGAAACGGCTGACTGAGGAGATCAAGTATCAGATCTTCCTCAAGGTTTCAGAACCCGGAAGAAAGCCAGCGAGGATCATCGCTCAAGAACTGGACATATCCAAGTCGTCAGTCCTCCGGGTTCTCAACGAGGATAAGTGTCACCCATTTAAACTTGAACAACACCAAGAGCTTAGGGCTGGGGACCCCGAGTCCCGTTTGATTTTTTGTAGGGAGATGATGGACCGCTTCAACGCAGACAGGGGTCTTCTGAACAGGATCTGTTTCACAGACGAATCCACGGTTGTACTCGTTTCTGCGCCGAATAGGCAGAATACGCGAGTGTGGGCTTGGAAGAACCCTCATATCCAGGTCGAGTCCCAGACGCAATATCAACTAAAGCTGAATGTGTGGCTCGGCTTGTGCTACAACCGGCTCGTTGGTCCGTACTTCATCGAGGGGAATCTCAACGGCGACAAGTACCTAGTCTTGTTGCGTGACCACGTTGTCCCTGCTTTGAGAGCCATCGAAGGGGATGTGAGGAGATTTTATACGTTGAAGTTCAACAATTGTTGTCGCGAATACTGAATCATTTTAATTGGGGTTTCGTGAAATAAACATTGCTTCCTTTACCTATCAGGGCCCCCCCATCTGGTATCAACAGGATGGAGCACCTGCGCACTACCGCCTCGACGTCAGGGCTTATCTGGACCAAGAGTTTCCCGATCGGTGGATTGGTAGACTCGGTCCAGTCTTATGGCCTCCTCGATCACCTGACCTCACTCCGCTGGATTTTGGACTGTGGCCGTGTATGAAAAACACCTTGTACACGGAAAACCGCATCGCCAACCTCGCCGAACTGCGAGCTCGGGTTATGGAGATCTTCGCGGACATGAGTCCTGAGATGCTCGTAAACATAACCGAAGGGTTCTACAATCGCTTAGGCGACTGTATCAGGATGCAGGGCGGACACTTTGAGGTCAATCGTCGTGGACAACTCGATGATCAGTGAGGGTGCGGAACATGTTTGGTAGCTCCATCTACGTTGGTACAAGAAGCCTTGGAAGCGGTGTGGACTTTGATAAAGCTCCAGAGTGCAGACGGTTTCGTCACGGGAAGTCAAATTTATTTACCCTTATTTTTGAAAACTTGAGTGCCCAAACGCGAAGGTAACAGATTAAAAGCATACAAGCATGTGCGGCCTGCTACATGTTGCATCGCTTGTTGTCAATTATAACTCATCCGACGACCTGTTTAGTGTGACTGGGGCGTACTTTTCAACATCCATGTTTTTCAATAACTTAATTCCATTAAACAGCACTTATTTTTTGTCAAAGGAATTGGCAGCTGTTTGTGGCTCTCCGGCAATAGCCTGTCGTAACGACTACATGACAGCGGTTCGTAATCATCCTTGAATGGTGATGTTTAGGGTTAGTTGAGCTTGTTATAAATACAATATGGTGCAATGAATGTGTGATAATTTTTACCTTGAAATTACAGGCGCAGGCATGATGTCCAGTCTAGGATTCGTGCATTTCTCGAAGACTCGAAGACGTCGCGGTTTAAACTGCGCTAGTGACTGTAACGAGGACTAATTTATTACAACATGACAATTATCCTTGTTATTCATTGAATAAACTTTTAGTAAGCTTCAATAAAGTTTGTCTCACTTACCTAGTTCAATTTATTGAAGTTTCAACACCAAGATACGATTAATAATTTCATTCAAATTGGTTCTTCTCGATGAACTCTTCGATGCTGATTAATTTCCAGTTATAGCTTAGGTTAATTCGTTGATTGCATTAAGATATTATTTAAAACGGATTAATCGATTTTTGATAAATATTCGTAGCTTATTCACATAGGTTTTATTCACTTTATCAATCATTTGCTTCAAATAAACGAACATAACCGCAAATGTCAAGAATCCGCGATGTATTGGCAGTCAGCCGGCGTCTATCAACAATGGCTGCCGAGTTGCATCGACCGCGCGCTGAAATCAACCTAGGGATTTTCAGTGCAACGAGTGGCTATCCCCATGAAAATACGAAATATTAGTTGCCTGCGCCTATGGACCATTCTCTTTCACCTGGTCCTCGCGGTATAGATTTACGCGAATAATTTCTATAAAATGACGACTTGAATTCGAAATATGCTACAGTGGGACAGTGGTGATGGCCTACCCGTCGGAGATCGGCTTAATTCGATTCTCAAAATTCTAAATAGCCTCGTGGCTGGACTGTGGCAAGACGGCAGATGGCCGTTGCCGAATTCGAATTAGTATGAGTGAGAATGGCTAACGCTTACCGTCTTCCAGCCACCTAAGGAGAAGGATCTTCTCCCGATCAAAGTCCATATTCGGCTCTTATAGATTATTCCACGATCTTCTTCGAGAATCGCCTCACTCACACACACGCAGGCTATAAAAATATGCTTCTTTTAGCTGGCCCACGGGGCTCTGACACACACAAAACCAATAATAATCTTTTGAAAATCCACACGAGTGGTCGGAACGCTAGTCTAACGCAGAGTGGCTAGACCGCATGGCGCCGGTACTCAGCGCCCTCATTATACGCTGGAATATTGATTTTTGGTATCGAGCGCAAGATTCTTAAATATGGCGACCTGTCGTCGCTACGCGCGAGATTCGAAGTTCGCCACGATGTTAAAAGCTCGTCGCATTAGAGGAACACGGGTTGCAGGCTCTTCGGGGTGGCGGGAATCTCCTCCACCACCGATATCCCGCGTTGTAGAGTGCCCTCGGCACTCCCCTGTGTCCTCTCTGTCTCATCGTTGGAGGTAGCATGGCCACTACTATCCTCCGGAGCTTTTTAGGCGGCGTTCGTTGCAAAGGACCTCAACCGTAGATTTCGGGGCGTCGTGAGTCCGTCGAGTTGCGTATCGGTCGGAGTAATAAGCCTTCGTATAAGCCTCGTCTCCCACATGTCAGAGAAAAGTCGTAAAACAAACAAAAGAATAAATAATATGCCCTATAGTTTTTAGTCGGTCACGGTCGCCTCTCGGAATTAGTGTCAGACCTCGGGGTCACTCTACTCATTTACTCTTTTCCAGTCATTCCGCTAAGGTCGTCCAAGGGGTAAGGAGTCTGTCGTAACATGCAATGTTACAGGACATAGTGGTAGAGTGGGGCCAAAATGTCGGAGTCAGCGTCTCTGAAACCAAAACAGTGTGCATGCTGTTGAAGGGAGAGACAAGTGTCAACCGACGTCCGTGCATTAAGTTCCATGACAAGGGCATGAAATATGTCACAGAAGTGCAGTACCTGGGTTTACGTGTTGAAGAAAGGTTAGCTTTCAAAGCTCCATCAAGTTAGCACGGTCGAAGCGGCAGCACAAAACGGGACCTATGGCATTAATTGTATCCAATTCGTAGCTAATTTGTTACGCAAAAAATAAATTTGTAGCATGAGCCGTTTTCGCAAAAATCACGACCCTGCTAGCCTAAACATGAGATAGCAGGGTACTCGGGTTTTCCAGTTGTGAGAGGATTTTTTAAAATATGTTGTACATCAAAAATTGTAGCGTAAAAAATACTCCCGGAATATATGAATGATAATAATGAAAATACTTGCGATGCAAAAAATGAATTTGCAACACGACCCGTTTCTGCAAAAATCACGACCCTGCTAGCCTAAACATAAGATAGCAGGGTCTTGATTTTTCCAATTGTGAAAGGATTTTTTGAAATATGTTCTACATCAGAAATTGTAGCGCGAAAATTTCTCCCGGAATATATATATGAATGATGATGAAAAAAAATTATTAGATGAATAAATTATTGAAAAATGCAGAAAAGAATACGAAAGAAAATTCAAAAATTAGTCATGAACAAACTGACACCTACATCTGAATAATTCTTGCGAGGTACGCTACTAACGATACAATTGGAAAATTCATGGTGCCCTGCTTACGCTGAGACTAGGGAAGTCTCAAAAATCCAAGATATGCACGAATTCGACTCGTGTCGCGTTTTTCAAGGCGCGCTGCTTACGCTACAAATTCGGGGAGTCCAAAAAATCCAAAATATTCACGAATCCGACTCGTGTCATTTTTTTCGAAGCGTGCTGCTTACGCTGCAAATTCGGGGAGTCCAAAAAATCCAAAATATTCACGAATCCGACTCGTGTCACTTTTTTCAAGGCGCGCTGCTCACGCTACAAATTCAGGGAGTCCAAAAAATCCAAAATATTCACGAATCCGACTCGTGTCACTTTTTTTGAGGCGCGCTGCTTACGCTACAAATTCGGGGAGTCCAAAAAATCCAAAATATTCACGAATCCGACTCGTGTCATTTTTTTCTCATTCCAAAATCTTTGATTTTTTTTTTATAAACCTTCTTTGCTCTCAAACCTTGGAAAAAAATGGCGAAAAATTTGAAAAGGGGAACAAGATTTTTGAGGAAAAAAAAATTTCTAACAAGTTTATGAAAAATAAGATTCTTGTGCAGAAATAAAATTTATGAAAATTATATAAACAAAAATATGTGGAAAAAAATAATCAACTTTCTACTGAGGTGCTCACAAGTGCCTCGGTCTTCTCTGTATGTTTTTCTAATAAAATCGAATTCAACACGTCTCGGCATTTTTTAAAATTGCTCTTCTCATCCATTGTAGAGCGAGATCATATTTAATTATTGCACTGTAAAAAATTTTTTGTCGGAAACGATCCACTCAAAAATTGTATTTAATTTTATGTTAAAATAAAATTTGTTTCAGTCAACATGTTAGAGTTGACACAAAAATACACACCATTTCTAAGTGGACCATTTTCAACACAAAATTTCTGCTGTGTAGGAATAAGTGTATTCCTTTTCTATTTTGTCGTCTTAGATCTTGTTGAGATATCTATACATTCACGCTACACTTAGCGACATCTTCTTACATAGGATATAAGTAAAGTACGGTCGCTGTGCGACACGAGAAAGACACTTGAATGCCGGAGCTCACCTGGTGAGCATGTTTACCTGTATCCAGAACTAGTTATATTCAAATAAAGAGCTATACTAAATACATATAAAGCTGAAGCGTAAAGTTATTTAACAGATCTACAAAGTAGGTATACCTAAATGGGATGTAAGGAGCGCCAGCAGCGTTTCGCGCGGCCAAGCTCACGACCATGTGCTGGTATCGCGCAGAACTGCCATGCACGCAGCACGATCTCAAGCTCTTTTGACGATTCGTACGGGGATTCATAGCAATCGGTTAGGCTTGTAAGCTTTTTTGTGGTAAATAATAGCTTTTTATACATTGCGTCCACCTATGGTAGTGCTTTGATTTACGTCTGTTTGTCTACAAAGTTAAATAAAATGGGACGTGCGGGAAAAAAACCAACTGTGGAAAGAGATAAATTCATCGGGGAATTGACCCGCAGAAAAGATTCCATTGTTAAAAATAATTCGATTGTTTCGAAAATGAATCAATTTGGACCGAATTATCTTTATGTTTTGATGAAAAAATATCCCCCCATTCGATACACGCAATGGTTACGGGTAACAGATATGACCTAAGAAAAATTTTATTGAACGAATTTGATAGTGATGGTGCTGGGTGCAATACGACAATTGAGACAAATGATTCGTGGAATGTGTCTGCAAATGATAGTCACATTTTCGAAAAAAAAAAAAGTATCTGCTTTTCAGTCAAAGTGAGTCGTGATGATTTTAAAGAAATCACATGCGTGAGTAAGCATAAGCGTAGTAAACCTGGACGAAAACCAATTTATGAAGACGGGCTAGTATTTATACCATCCTTGTGGGAAAATTATTTCACCAAAAAGATCTGGGATGAAATACGCATTAGATGTGGATTTGCATATAAATATCATTCTTTATCTATATATGGAACTGTTACACGCATAACTTAGCAATTAAATCCTCAGGGCGCCTACTGGCAGTCAACCCAGCCACACATGGCTCCCCGCACCGCGCTCCCGCCGCGCCGAGCCGAGGCCGGTAGCCACCGCATCGCGCGCGCCCGCCTCTAAGCGCTTGACCACCGCGCCGCGCGCACCCCCGCCTCGACGAGCTCGCCTACGCTCCGAGGTTCACGGCCGTTGTGCCTACGCGCGCCGCCACTACGCGGCGCAGCACCGTGTTTTTCTCTCGCGACAATAACACTACGAGCGCTGAATATATAACCCGGCATCTGTCTACCTGGCATCAGTCGATCGTTCGATCACTCGATCACATGTATGATGTAGAACACACCTATTCAGGTCACTACTAAATACAGAGACATTTCAACTACCCGAACTGTTCTCAATCGGCTACATGCCAATTAACCTTTCCAAAACTCCCGAATCCCCGGCAGAACCAGCAGCAGCACAGCAGCAGCACCAGCAGTAGAGATCAAGGGACTACAACGGCTAGTCAACCAACAACGCAGCAGACACCCCCCTGTCCTACCTACCGACCCTCATTGATTGGGGAGCCCCTCCGGCTAAGGCCCCTCCCCATACCATCAGAACTTCGGGATCGTTTAAAGGTAATTATATTTTATAAAATATATTGAAACTTGTTTTTCTCTAATATATATCTAGCACAGCACACTTTTATTGGAGCGGTGAAGGAAATGTCATTAACCATTGGGAAACAATGTCATCACCAATCTCATATTAGATTATTTGTATACTGTATTCATTATTTTCCTTATTGTAATTATTATTATTATTATTATTATTATTATTATTATCATTATTATTATTATTATTATTTTTATTATTATTATTATTATTATTATCATTATTATTATTATCATTATCATTATTATTAATATTATTATTAATTATTTATTTATTCATGAGACATTCCACGTCAAATTAGCTACCTAAAGTTTCAATTTTATCACTAGTTTTTTGTTTAGACTTCTTGAATCATTACAAATAACTACTAAATTTTCCAATTTTTTCCACCGAATAATTTTCAAGATTTGAATTTTCGAATATTTTACTGTTTTTAAGGTCCTCCTATATTCAATTTTTAATAACTCCGATTCTATTAGACCTATGTATAGAAGTAAGAGCTTGAATTTTTCGTCTTAAAACGTACTTCTTGATGAAAATCATTTTGAAATTCTGTAAATTTATTATGTTATTAAATTAGGAGATCAAATGAGAAGAACTTAATTTTTTCAAATAAACTCCGCCCCCGATAATGAACTATTTTTTTTTCGAAATCCTGACGAAAAAACAGAATTCTTGAGCCTGAGCAAGTATTGGAAAACCAATTATTTATATTTCCTTTTTGAGAAGATAATTGTTTTTATTTTTAAAAAAATGAGGAAAATAAAAAAAATATAAAAAAATCGTATTCCAAGGCTAGCTCAGGCTTAGAGAGTCTGTTTTTTTTTTAAATAATTTATTTTCATGCCTAATATACTTCAAGTGTCTATAACTTCTCAATAATTCACTTCACGGACTCATCGTTAGCAATGGGGGCTACCCTCATAGAGTATTCAATTTTACATCATAAAGCTGTGCCAGTCAAGTTTTTATGCATCTCCAATTTTAGGGATATATATATATAGCCAGATTGTAAAAAAAGGGAAAATTAGAGTTTTTGAGTGCACATTTGGTCACCAAATGTGCCCATCGAAAATGATAAATCGTAGAAGTTTGTTAGGGTTTTATGGTCGACTTTCGGCTCTTTGTATTATGCGTAAGGATAGCGTTCAGGGTGTAGCCTGAGTGGACGTCGACATTAAAACAATTGATTAAAAATACTTATTATACGTTAATACTAAAAATTGCGTCTAGGGACGCAACAGAATAGAACTTCGGTTCTATTTTGTTGGTCTTCGGAACCCCGAGGTAATGATTAATAGGGACAGATGGGGGCATTCGTATTGCAACGTTAGAGGTGAAATTCTTGGATCGTCGCAAGACGGACAGAAGCGAAAGCATTTGCCAAAAATGTTTTCTTTGATCAAGAACGAAAGTTAGAGGTTCGAAGGCGATCAGATACCGCCCTAGTTCTAACCATAAACGAAGCCAGCTAGCGATCCGCCGAAGTTCCTCCGATGACTCGGCGGGCAGCTTCCGGGAAACCAAAGCTTTTGGGTTCCGGGGGAAGTATGGTCTATGAAGAACAATCTATGCCCGCCAGGTTCGTATCATCATACGAGATACTGCCTTAGGCAATATTTCCCGGCGCCAATATGCTATTATGTGAGTGAATATTCTTCAATATGCTGTTATGTCGAAGGTAACGAATGATTTTCTATTGGTTTTCCATTGATTTCCATCATAATAGCATTCGAGAAACATAATTTGAAAAATGAAAATAACTGCGAGAGTGCTTGGCTTTGTTGCCTGATTTCACGTACAAGGTTTTTGTATTATTTTGTGTAAAGAAATAACGTTTGTGATATGTCGCTGGTGAAGAGTATGATGCTTCTGAGTTTTCGGCTGGTGAAACCATTTTTGTACACAATGTTTTTGCCGGGTATTTCATTACTTTTTGTATATATACTACAAACGGGTCAGCGCTAAAATTACTTCAATGTATCATACACATTGGAGATCAACTCTCAGTCATTCGTCATAAAATGAAATATTATGTATTTTCGGGTTCGCGCAAAACGCACAAGATATTTTATAAGATCAAGAAATCTCCGTCTGAGAATCATACGATAGCTTATGCTACCCATGACTCGTTATATTTAAACGGCGCCACATATTAAAATATAGTACTACCCTTACGGAAAAAAATACTGAGAGCTCAGTACTTAGTACACAAATCTCACTACTTAGTACACGAATTTTCAGTACTTAGTACTAACACTACAGTACTAAGTACAGATAACTAGTAGTACTTAATACAGGAGTACTAGTACTAGGTGCAGAGTACTAGTACGAGGTGCAGAGTACTAGTACCAAGTGTAGACTACTAGTAGTACTTAGTGCAAGACTACTAGTACTCAGTACAGGGAACTAGTAGTACTTAGTACATGAGTACTAGTACGGATTTAAAGAATACTAGTACCGAGTACGAGAGTACTAGTACTAAGTTGAAGAGTACTATTACTAAGTACAAGTGCACTACAGTACTCAGTACTGTGGCACTTTGACCTATCAGTTGTGACGTGGATTTTTATTAATCTTTGGATCTGGACCGGATAGCCAGCATCCGAGATCAATCCAGTCGACAATTAGCCAAAACCTGAAAATTGAACAAGATGTTGGGCGCCTGGCGGATAACCGCCTATTTCAAAAATCTAAACAAACTATACTGAAGCGTCGGCTAGCAACAGTGCCACGGAGAGGGGTCAGGATTGATTGAAGGATCAGCTGGGCGTTAAGGGGGAACATATGAGTAGAAAAAAATTTTTTGGTCAAATTTTTTTTTTCGCTTGCCTTGGAGTTTGAAGTCTTAAGAATATTGTGTGTGAGTTTCATATTTAAACTCCAAAAATTGTGGTAGTTGTGGGCTAATCTCCTAAATGCGGCCGAGCAGTCGCATGGCCCGATGCGCCCGCGCCGCCTGACCCGAAACCTTTCGTCTGCTTGCAGGTGTTTTTTTTCCAATTTTTTTAATTAATTAATCCGCCATTGTGAATTTTTTAATTCTGACCTTAGATTCGTAATCAGCAACCCCCAAAACTCTTACACACCGAATTTGAAATGAATTGGTTGAAAAATGCAGCAGTTATTCAATTTGATCATATACGATACATCGCCAGTTGTGGCACGACTTTTTTTTGATCATATATGATACATTGCCAGTGAAAGGGTTAATTGTGTTACTATGGGGACAAAAGTTGAATCTGACAACACTGGTTCGTCCAGAGCGTCTTTTTTATCAACAGCCGTGCAGCAGTGTGCAACGTAGTTTATTTTGTAAATCGCAGTTTAGTGAAAATTGTATTTCAAAATGGATCGAAAAAATCGTGCAAGTAAAATGACAAGGGCGGATAAAGCGGATAGGGCGATCCGCAAAGACCGGCCTAAAAAAGGGGATGTCCTAAGAATCGTCATGCAGCCGAACAAGACGGTAGTCATGTGAGTGCTTCGGCAAAAAAATTGCGAAGTTCAAGTTTAGCAGCAAGCATAAACTACAATATTGATCATGTTTTTCTGAATTTCGTCACCGTGTTTTCGTTCATTAGTGATCACGTAAAATGTAAAGAGTGCGGAGAAAAAATCAAAATATCGAAAACATCTACTCGTGGTCTCGGGTTCAAACTGAAAATAGAGTGCCCATCCTGTGAGCCCCGAAGTATTCCCTCTTGCCCGTATATTGCAAACGCATACGAAGTCAATACTAGGTTCGCTTTTGCTATGCGAATGATAAGAATCGGACTGAAAGGCATTCGAAAATTTTGTGGACTTATGGATCTAGCGCGTCCAGTTGCACAGGCTACGCATGACGCGATTGTCCGAAATATTCTGACTGCTTCGGAACCGGTGCGAGATATAATCTGTAGGTCAGTTGTCCTTGAAGAAAAAGAAATGATGTCAGAAAAAAACGAGACAAATACGGAATTGACGGTATCAGGAGATGGCACATGGCGCAAGCGAGGCTTCAATTCGTTGACAGGTGTATGTAGTGTCATTGGACATCACACTGGTAAGGTACTTGACGTAAATGTTAAGTGCAAATATTGCAAGTCCTGCGAATTTTGGAAAGATAAGCGAGGTACTGCTGAGTATGAGGACTGGGCAAACCATCATAAAGATACATGCACTAATTAGGGACAGTATCCGCTACTCTTCCCATCATTCAGTGGTATCATTCTATCGGATTCCACCATTGTTAAACAATCCTTCAATTTTTTGAAAGGGCTATTCAATTTTTTTTTATGACATACATCTTCGTTGATTTTGATATTGATGAAGGATTAAATTCGTAAAATATAATTTGAATTATATATAATGTCTAGGAAATTATTTGCACTTGTGAAATGGATTGGTGGCGACGATGCATCCACATACACACCAAGTTTTCCAGTCGAATGGGCAGTGGCGTAGCGTGGGCGGGGGGGGGGGGGGGGGGGGGGGG
Organism: Tenthredo notha; assembly: GCA_914767705.2. Taxonomy (NCBI): domain Eukaryota; kingdom Metazoa; phylum Arthropoda; class Insecta; order Hymenoptera; family Tenthredinidae; genus Tenthredo; species Tenthredo notha. The sequence continues at coordinate 6,288,910 of OU611920.1, read as the reverse complement.
GCAGGGGGCACCCGCCCCGGGCGGCGCTTTGCTAGGGGCGGCAAAGTCCGAAAAAATTCATTAAATAAAAATTTGACTGGATAGATATATATAATAGGATGGATACAGACTGATTGTCATATAAGAAAATTGTCGGACTTTGTTTTTCGTATTAATCTGGCTGATAAATAATTTCGTGGTCTCAACCAACAGTGAATACATTTCTTTTAATTTTTTCGTTGATGGGGAGAATTTCCTATCTGTAGATAAGTATGATCATCTCGTTCTTTCTATAGTCTAGTTATGTCTTTCCGTCTGTGTTGTTTTATTCAGAGATCGGCACAAATAATTTCTGTGTATACCTAAAAAAATTTGATGTATTAAGTTCATAGTGCATTACAATTAAGGTAAATCAATGAAACAAAATACGTCGCCCATTTATATATGCGACGAATTAATATGTTGATGTTTAATCTATGTTCGACTGCTCCTGAGAATAAGAACGTTCGGGACTCACGCTAATGTGAGAACCTATCTTGCTAGACTTTATAGTCCGGCCCAACTATAGAGCGCTGTACGCAGGTTACTTAGTTACGTTTTCATTCTCAGCAGCAGTCGTGTTGATTCTTGTTCGTATACTATACTATACCCGGACAAATATAAATACCTTGTTCACCTAAAGTGTAAGGAGGTACATAAACTGTGATACAGGTATGAATTAGTGTTTCTTTTCAATATCTTAAATTGGTTATACAATATTAGTTATACCGTGAAGTTAAAAGGAAACCGAACGATGACCGCACTATAGCTCGACCAACACACGCTCGCGTTGCGTACCTGAGCTTCTCTCGCAGTCACTCGCAGCGAGTAGAAGCTCACTTACGCAACGCGAGCGTGTGTTGGTCGAGCTATAGTGCGGTCATCGTTCGGTTTCCTTTTAACTTCACGGTAGAATAAAATGATGCAATTTTTTTCTGGTTAAAGCATTTAAAAATGAAAAGAGTAAAAGAAAGTGGGGCTTCGTACCGAAATAAAAAAAGAGCCAAGGAAGAAAATAATAAAAGACATGAAGGGCCTATCCTAAAGTATGTGAAAGTTCCTATTTCCGAGACGGCAAACTCCACGTCGGGAGTAATTAATCCTCCAGATACTTTTGCTGCTGAAAACCAAGAAGCTGAATTAGTGCGAGGGCTTGACACCGATGTCCTGGTACCTGTAATTGATACTCCGAGTATGTCAGCTAAACGTGCTCCTGTTGTAGATGCTCACATGGCTGCACCAGATCAAATTCCGACAACCCCTACTAAGTTTGAAGCTCTATCGGCATGTTCAAATATAGTTCTCGATAGTTTTGAGACTGAGACTGATGTAGCATTGCCATCAGCTTCTACGCAGTACCAGTACGGGGACTTGGATGATATTGGAAAATGGCCTGAACATGTAAATGAAAACATGAGACTGCTACTTGTGCAGCGAGGTCCGGAAGTTGTACAACATATAAACACCAACTTCACTAAAGAGTCAACAGTGTCAGTGTCACGTTTGGACACGGACTCTACTATACCGAAAGGAGCGATGAGGCGGCTAACGCGAGAGTGGTTTTACCGCACATTAACTAACGGCGAAAAAGTGTTACGTACTTGGATGGCTTATTCTCCTTCTAAAGCATCATTATTTTGCTTTTGCTGTCGTTTGTTTGAGAACATGCACACACTGAATGAATCAAGATTTTCCTCATCTACTGGATTCAATAACTGGCAGAAACTGAATCCTAAAGTGGCCAATCACGAATCAAGTGCTCAACACAACCAAAATTTTTGCAAATGGAAAGAGTTAGAAGCCAGACTCCAAAAGGGACAGACTATTGATAAAAAAGAGGAATATGTCGTGGCAAAAGAAATGAAAAAATGGAAAGAAGTTCTTATTAGAATGTTCGATATTATTAAATTGCTAGCGAAGCAGAATTTGGCTTTTCGTGGCCACAGAGAAGACAATACCAGTGCAAATAGAGGCAACTTTTTGGAACTGGTGCATCTACTCGCAAAGTACGATCCTGTGTTCCGCGAACACCTTGTGCGAATAAAAATGGGTCAAAAAATTTCAGTCACGTACATGTCGCCCGAAATTCAAAATGAATGCATTACAATTTTAGGAGATGAAGTTCGCAAACAAATTATCTCTCAAATACAAAAGGTCAAGTATTATGCTATTATATTCGATAGCACTCCAGATATTTCACATAAAGATCAAACAAGTCAAGTAGCGCGGTACCTAAAGATCGAAAAGCAGAAAGTAGAAGTGGTGGAATCTTTTATAGATTTCATTGAAACAAAAAATAAAACTGCCGAAGGCATTTCTGAGATGATTTTAAGTAAGCTCAAAGCTGATGGTCTTGATATAATGGATTGTAGAGGTCAAGCATATGATAATGCTGCTGTCATGGCTGGAAAGCATACAGGAGTGCAGCAAAGGATCAAATACAAAAATCCCGATGCCGAATTTGTACCTTGCTCAAACCATTCGTTGAACCTGGTTTGTTTACATGCTGCTTCGGTTGAGACGAATTCCGTAACTTTCTTCGGTACATTAGAACGTTGTTATGCATTCTTTTTTATGTCCACACACCGTTGGGAAGTTCTAATTGCTGCTACAGGCAAGGCATTAAAAAGGATTCAGGATACACGATGGAGCGCAAGAGCTGATGCAGTCAATATGACATGGAACCATTATGAGGTTATTCTGACAACTCTGGAAAAACTGACGGAAGCAGACGAAAGCTTAAACACACGGACAGACGCAGGAACTTTGCTAATGGCAATGCAATCATTTTCTTTCCTATGTTTTTTGGGCCTCTGGAAACCTGTGCTGCATGAAGTTAATGATGCCCAACATTACTTGTAAACAAAAGGACTCAACGTGCATCAGTGTGCTCAAGAAATAAGTGCTCTGCAGATGCTACTCACAGAGAAACGAGAGGAATTGGTAGACGGTGCTTTGAGTTATGCTAAAAATTTGTGTGAAGACCTTGGCATTTCAATAGAACCTCCTAGACGAATACCGAGGAAGCAACTTTTTGATGACGGAAGTAAAGATGCAGCCTTGTCCCACGACAATGAGTTAAGAAGAAAGTTGTTTTCTTCGTTAGATAGGGTAACTGTAGAAATTCATCAGAGGTTTCAGCAGCTACGGGATTTGGCAAACAAATTTGCCTTCCTTACGCCAGCCAAACTTCTGGATGTTGACGACCACGAATGTAATTTAGAACACGGATTTCATGACATCGACAAGGAAGAGTTCAAGCTCGAACGCGTGCGATTAAGGACTTTCGTAGCTGCCACAGGCAATGAAAATGAATTAATTAATTCAAGCCCACTCGAATGATTGAAGTTTATTGTGCAATTTAAGTTAGAAGTTACCCTGCCTAATATGATGATATTGCTCCGAATATTCCTCACAATTGCCGTCAGCAATGCTAGCTGTGAGAGAAGCTTTTCTAAACTGAAGTTGATCAAAAATTATTTACGATCGACGATGAGTACGCTAAGATTGACTAATCTGGGTATCTTGGCTATTGAGCAAGAAATGACTGATGCAATCGATATTGATAGTGCGATTCGAGACTTTGCTATGAGGAAAAGTAGAAGAATAACATTTTAGTTTCAGACAGAAGTTTTATTTTTATTTCTCATGTAAGATTTTTTCCGCTTGCACTTAATAATGGTAGACAATTTAAAGCATTGTAATTATCATACCACACATTATTTCTTTTCAATAAAGGATTGAATAAATTATCACCTATCGTCATTTATATCGAAATATCTTTTCTTTTTTTTTTAATTTTGAAAGGTATATTTTCTCTCAATATAGGGGAAGGGGGCGGCAAATTTGGCATCTGCCCCGGGTGGCAGGAGCCCACGCGACGCCACTGCGAATGGGTTAAGGGTTTTGAGAAGATATCCATGTAAAACGCGTTTGATGTTGGTGCTCGGCTATGATTAATGATATTATTTGCTTTCTTGTTGTTTTTATTGATGAAAATAAACCGTTTTACTTTACCTTAAATTTATTCGTTAAAATTTTTTTCAGTATATTGGACTTATTTTATTCAATTATCTGTTTTTAAAAGATTAAAAATATTATTAAATATTATTCAAAGTATTATTTAAAATGTATTCGCGTTCATATTTGGACTATTTGTCCAATAAATTTTTTAATATATTTGAAATATATTTCAACTATAATTTGAAAATATATATACATATATATTGACTACCCTGGTGCAAAAACTTTTCGCCAAGTACATTAATGTGGTCACTACCCCCAAAAAAATTCACCAACAAAAATTCTTCCTCGACAAAAGTGGTACTATAGAAATGTCTACTTACAAAAGAATTGAAATCAGATACAATTGCCAAGTACATGTCTTCTGTATAACAAAAGTTTACAACAGAAGAACAGAAAACTGAATAGTCTTGTATCGTTCACTCGCTACGCTCGCTCACTCGATCGGCTCTTGATAATTACAGGGAAAAAATCAGGAAAAAAAATTTAGGAAGTGGTACTTGCGGGCCATTTATGAGTAAGTGCAAGAGTATTTACTTAGGTCTATGTATCATTTGTTTGATACATATTGCTATAATGGCCCGCCAAGTACCACTTCCTAAATTTTTTTTCCTGATTTTTTCCCTGTAATTATCAAGAGCCGATCGAGTGAGCGAGCGTAGCGAGTGAACGATACAAGACTATTCAGTTTTCTGTTCTTCTGTTGTAAACTTTTGTTATACAGAAGACATGTACTTGGCAATTGTATCTGATTTCAATTCTTTTGTAAGTAGACATTTCTATAGTACCACTTTTGTCGAGGAAGAATTTTTGTTGGTGAATTTTTTTGGGGGTAGTGACCACATTAATGTACTTGGCGAAAAGTTTTTGCACCAGGGGTGCTTCTTGGGGTTGATATCACCACTTTTTGTACAATTTTGCTTGACTACCTAATAATTGTGCTCGCTCGCTACGCTCGCTCGATTGGGTTTTCCTATATCCTCGCTTGCGAGGCTTGCTTAGTTGTCAGCATTCTGCCAATTGTTCCTATGAACATCTCAATGCATGTACGGTGATGCATTTTATATCATCCGAATCCCTCAAAAAGCAGCAATGTTAAATGTGGTAGTATAATTTAAATGAATGAAAATAATGTTATAATATACACGTATGCTCATACTTTTCTGTAAGCCTTAAATTTCTGTGGACAGACGTAACATGTGTTCTTTCATTAAGTTCTACGAATTGTTTCGTTAGAATCCGGTATAATTCTGTATGCCTGCAACGTGTCACCCAGCGCGCAGCCCTTCTCCTGTCTCATCTGGGCTTGGGACCGGCAATGGCGGAGTTACTTGCACGCAGGGTTATAGTTGCAGCTCATGATTAAATATATATAAATATTAGATATATGTATTGCAATTCTTAGGTAGTTTTTTTTTTTTTAATGCAGCTAGGTCCTCTGCAAAAAGAACATGTACGCGTCCTGTACTCATAACGTCAACTTCAACTTCGGGTCTGAACCGAAGGTATCGAAATATATACCTAGAATTGAGCCTATTAATGCAAGACTAGATGTTCTCCAATAATTACATTCATAAATGAAATTACGCCGAGTCTAAAACGAATAAATAAATATAGATGAGAATCTTTATCATCTGACAAAGAGGGCGACGATCGATCATTTCTTTCATAACGAATAAGTATTTTCATTCAATTTGTCGTGATAGCACTAATCTGAATTTGAAGAAAGCTTAAGAGACTTGAACATACAGACACAGGTTGCATACCAAAATCTAATAAATTTATGTATTGAAATTTGACAGTAAATTATGAATATATAGTTTGTACGATCAATTTACATGTAATCATAGATATTTATACAGATTTTGAGATCGCTCTGAACAAAGAATGTAAGCTGTTAGTAAAACATGGATTAAAAATTATCTCCACCGAAGGTCAAAGCACTACGTTGACGTGGAGTGTAGAATAAAGCCTATCGGAGTCTAACACACAAGTCGACTTACAGTCTCGTTTTGACTAGAGGATATAGATCATAAAACTCGTCGGAATCCTACGTATAACGTCGACTTACAATTTGAGTCTGAGCAGACGGGCCTTCGGAGATGAAATTAACATAGAGCTTGAAGTGGAATTCGCTGCAATCCGACGCTTGAACTCGGCTTTATTGGTCTGGCTCCTGGCCGTTCCTTATATCAAATCATGATATCCTGATATTTTTCGACTTCAACATTTGCTCTTGATTTTCTATCATCAGACTTCCTCAGGCGGTAACTTGCTAAATAATTAAACCCCAAAAAACCGTTTCCTCCGATAATTGCATTCATAAATAACCTCAAAAGCTCAATATCGTAGGATTCAAAATTAACCTATCGAAACATTTTTGTTGGTGACTATCACATTAATGTACTTGGCATAAGGTTTTCGTACCTGAGGTGCTTTTAGTGGGTATTCACTAGTTTTCGTACCTTCAAATTTTATATCAATCATTGCTCGTACTTTATTTTATTTCCTTTATTTGGATTTAAAAACATGAAATGACAACACGCGTCTGCTAGTGTTGCAGACGATTTTTGTTTGCGAACTAGCGCTGACTACGTCGTGACTATCGTACTCACGCCACTCTATACAACTTTTGTGTAGATTTATCCCTTCTATGTCATGTTCCCAGATGCGTAAGGACGTATGTTCTGTGTATGAGCATAGGACATACGTCCTGCGTTTAGCGACGCGATGTGATTTTATGGGAATGGTTTTAATGGGATGAATCTTGGTCTGAATTTTTGTGTGGAGTTTCCCTTCTATGTCTGTTCCCAGATCCGTAAGGACGTATGTTTTGTGTATAAGCGTAGAACATACGTCCTGCGTTTAGCGACGAAATGTGATTTCATGGGAATGGTTTGAGTTGGCAGAATCTTGGTCTGAAGAAGACTAAAGAGAAACATTGTACGAGGAAACGAGGTATCAGAATCTGTAATTAATTATATCTCAGCACTCCGGACACCGATTTAATCGATTTAGGGCTCAAATGAAAGCTTTTCATGCCCACATCTTGGATAAAATTAGTTTCAATTCGTGTATATTGTGAGGTGAAAGAAAACGAAGATACTAATTCGCGGTATAGGTTAGGGTAGTTGCCTCTCGGGTATATAGACTCGTTGAGTCTCGCGCTTGAAATTTTTTTTTTTTTTCAATGTACTTGGCGCGAGACTCTACCGAGTCTCTTGATATTTAAAATATGATTTGACTATATTTCCAATATATTTTGGCTACGTCCTGAATATATCTCCAAATACATTTTTTTGACGAAAAGTTACATATCACACATATATTCATAATGTATCTCTCGTACATATTACATACATTGTATATGTATCTGCAATATTTAATATATATCTGAAATATATTTTACATCTATGTTTGGTACATCAAAATATATATTTTCACATATATTTTATTTCTATGGGGGGTACGTCACACGGATCTATCACCGACACTATTACCGAAGTACAGGTAGCTTGGATTTACTTTGTTTTAAATTATGCAGTATGTATATATATACTAAACTATATGGTTGAAACGAACCTTTGTTTTCAATCAACAAACCACAATCAAAACAATTTAACACGATTAATTTGATCACACAGCATATTAGTCGACCCTCTCAATAAAGCCGGTCAACGCGGAAAGGGGAAGAGTTTTTCTGCGAATCCTAGTTCCCCCACTTTACACCGTCACGCTCGCCGGTGATGTTTACACCGCAACGAGTCTCAATAAGGCCGGGCGCCTCATCCACTTCTAGCGTTCGTTATTGAAGAAAATAATTTCTGTTTCGTTCCGTATTTCGTATTGATTTTTTCACTAAGTAAGACATTGCAAATTTCGTGACTTTTTTCTGTAATTAGTAGGTACTATCAATTAGTCGTATCATGTCGAGCAGGGAAATTGTAATGCTTCTGAAGTATCTGAATATCTTGAGAGCAGTGAAACAAGACATCAGTATAGTAATTATTTATCAGAATCTTTCGGAATATTATACAAAGAACTGTAGTTTAATTAGTAATAAAAGAGATTGCAATTCAATATGAGTTAATTATTTGGGAAATACTAATTTTACATGTCAAAGTATATATGTAAAAAGCCAGTGCGTCGAGCGGCCTTATTGAGAATAGTTGCGGATGAAATTCGAGCTCGCCTTATCTGCTTGAGAGTGGGGGAACTGCTCGACGTGCTAACCTGGGGAAGCGGCCTTATTGAGATGGGCCTTATTGAGAGGGTCGACTGTATTGTACTCATGGCAATTTTTTTAATAGAAACATATAAGCATTTTTTGCTCCTCTCGGCCAAGTCATTTTGCGTACTTCCATATCGCTTACACTTAACCAATTACTTTGATTGGATCTAACCATTGCAGTATAATGACCACTATCAATATTATCACCATGGTGAAATATCGCACTGCTTACTTTAAATTTTTGACCGTCAAGTGATACGGTTGACGTTGGAATGGCATTTAATTTAAAATCACTTATTTTAATCACTCGATCAACTTGATAAGAAAAGAGCATCAGTTGTAGCACGACGATTTATTTTACGGACGCGACGACGGTTTTCTGTAATTTATTCATTTTGCAACAGTGATTACAAGTACTATCAATTCTAGTCCACCGTGAAAAAAACATGTCTATCAAATCCTGAAGACTCTTAGGACATTTTTCACCGGGCACGATATTGACGGGTAACATGACAATATAATTTAATTCTGTATTTTCCGAGGTGAGTCCGCAATCGTTACATCTGATAGTTGTTATCGTCTTATGTTCTATTGTGTCACGAACGATTTTCGATTTTTGACAAAGTGCCGTAATAAATTCCGCTGCATCTTGCTGAACCGTCTCGGCGAATCGATGATCAACGAACTCTCGAACAGCCATAGAATTCAAATTCTCACTGGCCCTCGCATAAGATTGAGCTAATATTGTTAGCGGGTCATCGTTTTCTAGTTTCTCGAGCATCTGTATGATAGTCTGGCAGTGAAATAAACACTGAATGATTGCACTGGCGTAGCAAGAAACGTTATCGTTATTGACCATGCCAACGACGTTCGGTGCAGACTCACGATTTGCAATACTGGCTACTCCGGGTTGGATGTCACAAATCTCGTTATTATTATTATCCTTACTATTATAAACTGACCACACGGTATCTCGAATTTTCAGTTTAGGTTCATGTGCAACATCTATTGTCCGATAGTTCAGGCCTGTACAGCTTTCTCAGCCTATTGTATTCGACTAGTGCCGACTCCTGAACTTTTATTGAACACGGATCCAAGTTGATCACATGCAATCCCTCCAGGGATGTTACTCTTGACAACGCAACGTAAGCTTGTCCAGAAGTGAACACCCTATTACCGATATCTATGACAGCGCTTGTCAAACTCAATCCTTGACTTTTATGTATAGTAATACCGTAACTGAGAGATAAAGGAAACTGCTTTCTGAAAATGAATGCTCCGTTCATTATCTCGAACTTTGCCGAAAGTTTTTCTATAGTATACTCTCGGCCTGATGATAAGGCAATTGTTAGCGATTCTACTTGACTCGTGTCAATGACTTTTGAAACAGATGTAACACGACCTATTGTGCCGTTGACAAGACCCGAGGTTATGTCGATATTTCTTCTGATCATGACCTTCGCTCCAATTTTGATTGTAATAGTTTTCGCAAGACCTGCGGTACGAGAACTATCTTCATTTTCACTATTCAAAAGTTTAGATATTTTTTTCTTTAAATATGGCTTACAATCCTCGGTATCCTCTGCATGGAGTTCTATTTCATCGCTTTCAATTCTCGCAAGCATTGCTATATTCAGAACCTCACACTGATGTCTAGTAGGGATGCGCGATACTTTGCGATTAATCGAAAGTGCCGATGTTTTTTTCCGATTAATCGATTATATTTCTTCGATGTTTTTATTTTTCAATTAATCGATGTCCGATTCTTTTCACGAAACATCGGCATTCGGCTCTTCATTTGAATTTCGCCGGTTTACGGACTAAGTATATAAATATTCGAAAATGCAAAAAATAATGGATGACCACGAAGAAGGTAGGTATTATGAAGATTAAAGATATTGTGTATATTTGTCAAAAAAATATAATAAACAAAATTTTTTTTGTAGTACTGCAAAATTCACATTTCTGCACCGATTTATCGATGTATCGATGTTTTTTACTAAGTTATCGATTTTCATGATCGATTTTTTTTAAAGACATCGATTATATCAATATCGATTATTTTCTGAATATCGCGCATCCCTAATGTCTAGTGGAAAACAAGCAAACCGTATCTATTGGTAGTTTATTAATGTAGTCGCATAGATCGTGAAGTCTGTCGCTGATGCTATTCCCGACAAGTTTCAATTTTCTCGATTGAAGAATATCTAGGTCATCACTAGTCAAAATGCCGAAACGAACTCGATCTAAAATTTCTTTATAGGATAAGTCGTTTTGTTGACGCATATTTATTATCAGTTCGTCATACGTGAATAAATGCGACCATAAATTAATCATTGCTAAAGAGCCCAAGTATTTCTGTACCCGGTCTTTCGATATTTTGATGAAAGTAGATTGATCATTTACGGGAGGCAGCTGTAACAAATCGCCCAAAAGTATTATATGTTTTCCTCCAAACCAACCTTCTTCAGAATTTTTTGTATTGAATATTTCAGACAACCTCAAGTGAATAAATGCCAATGTAACATTTGAAATCATTGACACCTAGTCTACAATGAATAAAACAACGTCTTTCATTTCTTGCCTCAAAATTTTCAGTACCTGATCCGATAATTCTTTATATTTCGGAGTATCCCCATGCTCTATGGGCAATTGAAATAATCTATGTATCGTGAACCCGTCAATGTTGAAAGCTGCCAGCCCGGTGGGTGCCGTAACGGCTGTAACTTTCCCGAGTATCTGTTTAGTCCAGCATCTGATAGTTTCAATGAGAAAGCTTTTACCAGTACCACCAGCGCCGCTCACAAATAGATGCAAGATTTCTTTATTATTTTCTGAATTCAGAATGCTCGTTACCTTATCGAATATTCTTTTCTGATCGTCATTAAGCTCGGAAATCATTTGATTGATATCAACGTCTTTAAGTTGTTCCTCGACACAGTTGAACTCTTGCATGGCTACGTCAGCCTCTACCGGTTGGAAACCTAACGGATTATCCTCACCGGCTTGAGAGTCTTCACCAAGCACGCTAGTGTTGTCAGCCAAATCAACCAATTTGTTTTCAATCTGTTCTTTGATGAATTCGAAACCCCTTTGAATATCTAACAAGCGTTCGTGATACTTGAAAGCTGTTAAAAGCTCCGTTTTTGATTTATCGAAAGATTCGGCATAAGAATCACAACCCTGTTTCAGGTCATCGGTATCTCGCCAGGGTTTGAACATAAGTAACAGGGAGTAGAAATATTTTTCCGGCTGTACGTTGACATTCTGTTGGTAATGATTTATCAGGTAAGCACGCTGTCGCTTTTTTAGATACAAACCGTCGCTGAGTTTGTATATTTCTACGCTGGTATTTACAGGCTTTATCTTCGTTACATCATACCACCCCGCGTAATCGTACAGATGTACGGACTCTAACTCGTCGGGCCTGTTTGGATACCAATTGTCGATAAGCGACGGAAAAAAAATGTCTGTAGATTCCGGATTTAGTGCTTTCACAGTTTTGAATGATTTTAACTTTCTGTTTCGTATTTGATTAACATCTAACCATTTGATTGTTGTGTCTGGATCGGTTCCGTACAATGATATTCCTAACAAAGTATCTGCAGCCTCTAATGGTGCGTCTACAATGGGACACCAACGCGTCGCCGGGCGACGCGACGCGTACGCGCCGCGTACGCTCTGACGTCACAGACCGGCTGTTGCCAACTGTTTCGTTCGTTCCGGCGTTTAACGTTTCGTATGTTCCGTCATTCCGGTGATCCGACTGTCATCCGCTAACCGTTTATACGTTTGAGGTTATGTGATTGTGCGAAAGTGCTAATTAAAATGCTCGATTACGTGCCGATATTTTTGATAATTTTTCATTGGCTAAATTTAGTGGGGCTGTATATGAGATGGCGTCGAGGAAGAATGCGTTTTCGGCGATGGTGGGTGAAACCGCATATTAGAACTCAGATGCGTGATTTGCTTGGTGCATATGAAGCCCTTTTTTAGTACTTCATCCGTTACGATCACGAAGAATTTCATAAGATGACGCGTATGACTCCAGATCAATTTGAGCTATTGCACGATATTGTGCGAGATCGTCTTCAAAAAATTAGTCTGAGACGTCCATTGCCAACAAGACTTCGCTTGGCTCTTACCCTAAAGTGAGTAAAATTATGATATTATTCTGAAATATTAATCAAATTCGGAAGATTTCTGAATGTTGAACAGTTCGAAAAATGCGGAGTCAAAGTAAAGTCCATCGTATTTTATCAAAGTTTCGCTTTTCAAATTGGATTCTATTTCTCGTACCCTGTGCAAAAACAACGCAATGTTGTAAAAATATTTTGTTGACTTAGCGATAAGAAGCCATTCTACAAATACGTTCGCTTTTTTGAACGATTTCAGACCCCCCTCCACTATGAACAAAGGTTTGTTTGACCAGACCACCCTAAAATAATACATAACAAATCTTGACACCCCCCCCCCCCCCCCTTCTCAGATTTTTTTTCAATTCGATTCATGTTATTCAATTTTTTCCGAAAATTGAGTGACCACAACAGAGTCAACGTATTCAAGGTATATTCAAAAGGCAAAATTTGAATAATATGCATTAATTCTTTGGTTTTAAGGGGGGAGTTCACGGGTTTCGTTCGAAGAAGTCGATTTTTCGTTCCTTGAATAGCTAAAAAAAGGTGTAATCCAAAATTGTTTCCGGCACTTCGTCAATTATGGTAGTAAATGTGTTGAAAAACAATTATACTAACCTTCTCCGATGACAGTGTAGTCTTTTCGTAGTTTTTTTTCTTGCTGTGAAAGGTTGTCTGCGCATTTCAACACTTTCATCGCAGATGGTTGCGATATTTTTCAACACATATACGAGGGGTCAACCAATCGGAAATTGACCGTACACCTGACTTCAAGACTTCACGAAGTCAACTAACCTCAACTGACTCCAACTGACTTCGACTGACTCGGTGACTTCAATTGACTCCAACTGACTTCGACTGACTTCAAGTGACTTTGACTGACTTCAAGTGACTTTAAGTGACTTTGGCTGACTTCCAGTGACTTCAAGTGACTTTGGCTGACTTCAAGTGACTTCAAGTAACTTTGGCTGACTTCAAGTGACTTCAAGTGACTTTGACTGTCTCCGACTGACTCACGGACTTCATCTGAATTCAACTGGCTTCAACTGAATTCAACTGACGTCAACTGACTTCAAGTGACCTCAATTTACTTTAACTGACTCCAACTGACTTTGACTGACTTTAACTGACTCGCTGACTTTAACTGACTTTTTAAGAAGGTGACCTGACTTCAAGAGTGGTTAACCCCTCGCACATATACCACCATAATTGAAAAAGTGCTGGAAGGAATTTTGGGGTTTTTCGTCGTGATTTTGAGGACAAAAAAGTCGACTTTTTTTTCAAAAACCTCGACCGTTCTCATAATGGCATCACTCCGAATGAGTAATTCTCCCTGTAACAAACACTTCTTTTCGTTTACAGCTATCTTGCGAACAGTGACAGCAATCGGACCACCGCGAATTTTTTTCGCGTAGGTCGATCGACCACCTACAAAATAATAGCTGAGGTGTGTCCGATTATATATGAACTATTAGCCCCTATATATTTGAGGAGGAAAAATGCTGCTGACTGGCGAATTATCGCAGAGGGTTTCCGCGTGAAGTGGGATTTCCCAAACTGCGTCGGTGCAATGGACGGGAAAGAAATAAGAATAAAGATGCCCCCTAAATCTGGTAGTCTCTACTTCAACTACAAGAAATTCTTCAGCTTCAAACTTCTAGCAGCTTGCGATGCCTATTATCGTTTTACATGGATTGATATTGGAGATTACGGTATGCGAATGTGAAAACGCGTATAACAATTGATCAATATCCTAGTTTCTATTCAATATTCCAACAGCTGACAAAGAAAAACTGATGACATATTCTTTCTTTTTCCATTCAACAAAAATTAAAACTCGTGGGACGGATTAAAAATAACAGAGTCATGACGTCACCCAAGATAAGAGATATCTACATTCTGTAGCTGAAACACCAAAATTCAATAACAAAAAAGACAAAATTACTCCATATGGTTATTTCAAATTACTCTACCAAATGCACTTATACAGGGTGATCTAGAATGCGGTACTTTCCTTACACCGGTGGATTCCTTGTAAAAATCTAAGACTAAAATTATTCATCCTAAAATGTCGAAAGCCAAGCCGTTTTCAGGTAGGAGCCATTTAATGTAAGCCAATACGAGAGCAGATACGAGAATGGCTCGCCGCTTGTATTGTCGGCCTACTGGATCTCGCGACGCCTCATCCGCTGCCGCGATCTCGCCAACTGACAAAAAGACGATCAGGCAATGGAAACAGAAGAATGCTGATTCCATATTCATGCATAAAGCTGTAATATTACATTCGTTTTGTCAGTTAGCGAGATCGCGGCGGCGGGTGAGGCGCGCCAAATCCAGTAGGCCAACAATAGCGGCGGCGAGTCATTCTCGTATCTGCTCTCGTAGTGGCTTACTTTAAATGGCTTCTACCTGAAAACGGCTTGGCTTTCGACATTTTAGGATGAATAATTTTGGTCTTAGATTTTTATAAGGAATCCACCGGTGTAAGGAAAGTACCGCATTCTGGATCGCCCTGTATAGATGTGAAAGAAAAATTATATAAATGCTGATTGATTTCATCCCGATAAATTAACGGCCATTTCCTCAAAAAAAGTTCATTTTCAAACACAGGTTCAGTCAGCGACGTATCAGCGTTTCAATACACTCAGTTCTACCGAGCCCTGGAAAATAATCTAGCTGAATTACCGCCAAATACTCGCCTTCCTCGGACAAATATTACTTCACCACACTGCTTTGTGGGAGATGAAATTTTCACCCTAAAATCGTACATGATGAGGCCTTTTGCGAGGCACAACGGGTTGAATAGGAGGCAAAAGAACTTCAACTACAGGTAAATGCCTTTTCAATGCATATTTGAGTTTTTTCTCCTGACAATACTTGGAAATCCTGGAAATCTCAAAAAATTTCATGTCTCATGAAAAATCCTGGAATTCTCAGGGAATTTCGGAGCCAGTCGGGGAATATTGCGACTCATGAATAGGTTTTTTTTTTTTCATTGAAAACCCGCAGTTTTATAATTTCAGATTCAATTGTATGAGTTTAAAATTTCAACCATAGATTAAATTATGAAAACAAGTTCACAAACTCGTTTGTATAAAAAAATACACTGTATAAGATTCTCACTTCGATGAGCATTATTTACGTGGTTTGGGAATTGAAATTCATACGCTGATATACCTGAAAATATCGAAAAATCTCCTGGAAAATAGTGGAACTCTCCGAGAATTTCGGGATAATGATTTTAGTAGACACCCTGATAATTTCTTCATATCAAGAGACTCGGTAGAGTCTCGCGCCAAGTACATTAAAAAAAAAAAATTTCATTAAAAAAAAAAAATTTCACGCGCGAGACTCAACGAGTCTATATACCCGAAAGGCAACTACCCTAACCTATAACGCGAATTAGTATCTTCGTTTTCTTCCACCTCATGATACTACACGTATTGAAACTAATTTAATCTAGCATGTGGGCATGAAAAGCTTTCATTTGAGCCCTGGATCGATTAAATCGGTGTCCGGAGTGCTGAGATATAATTAATTACAGTTTCTGAAACCCCGTTTCCTCGTCAATAAATACTTTGGTGGTCTTCAGACCAAGTTGACACTCAAACCGTTCCCATGAAATCACATTTCGTCGCTAAACGCAGGACGTATGTTCTACGCTTATACACAGAACATACGTCCTTACGCATCTGGGAACAGACATAGAAAGGAAAGTCCACACAAAAATTCAGACCAAGATTCATCGCATTCAAACCATTCCCATAAAATCACATCGCGTCGCCAAACGCAGGACGTATGTTCCATACTTATACACAGAACATACGTCCTTACGCATCTGGGAATATGGCATAGAAGGGATAAATCCACACAAGAGTTGTATAGAGTGGCGTAAGTACGAGAGTCACGACGTAGTAGGCGCTAGCATCGCAGACAAAAATCGTCTGCAACACTAGGAACACTAGCAGAAGCGTGTTTTCATTTCATGTTTTTAAATCAAAATGAAGGAAATGAAATCGGGCAATGATTAATAATACAAAATCTGAAGGTACAAAGACTAGTGAATACGTGAATACCATCAAAAGCTCCTCAGGTACGAAAACCTTACACCAAGTACATTAATGTGATAGCCACTAACAAAAATGTTTCGATAGGTTAATCTTAAATCCCACGATCTTGAGGTTTTGAGGTTATTTATGAATGCAAATATTGGAGGAAACGGTTTTTTGGGTCATTATTTAGCAAGTTATCGCCTGAGAAAGTCGGACGATAGAAAATCAAGAGAAAATGTTAAAGTTGAAAAATATCAGGATAGCATGATTTGATATATCATATAAGGAACAGCAAGAAGCCAGACCAATAAAGCCGAATTTAAGCGTTGAATTGCAATGAATTCCACTTCAAGCTCTATGTTAAGCTCATCTCCGAAGGCCCGTCTGCTTAGACTCAAATTGTGAGTCAACGTTATACGTATTATTCGGACGAGTTTTATGATCTATATCCGTATCATCTAGTCAAAACAAGACTGTAAGTCGACGTTGTGTGTTGGACTCCGATAGGCTTTATTCTACACTCCACGTCAACGTAGTTCCTTGACCATCGGTCCAGATAATTTTTCATCCATGTTTTACAAACAACTTAGATTCTCCGTTCAAAACGATGTCAAAGTCCGTATAAATATCTATGATTACATGTAAATTAATGGTATACAAACTATATATTCATAATTTAATGTCAAATTTCATTACATAAATTTGTTAGATTTTGGTATGCAACCTGTGTTTGTATGTTCAAGTCTCTTAAGCTTTCTTCAAATTCAGATCAGTGTAATCACGACAAATAGAATGAAAATACTCATTCCTTATTAAAGAAATAATCGATCAACTCCCTCTTTCTTAGATGATATTTATCTATTGATTGTAGACTCGGCGTATTTTCATTTATGAATGTAATTATTGGAGAAAAACCTTTTTTATGGATTGTTTAATTTTGTAGCGGTTCGCCGTATAAGAAGAGAGGATGATGAGAGAAAATGCTAGGGTTGCAAAATATCGGGATAGTATGATTTGATACAAGAAACGGTAAGTCAGACGAAGAGAGCAGAATGCAAGTGCTTGACTTCCTAAACTTGCATTTAGGCTCTACGCTAGTCTTGCATCAATAGGCTCAATTCTATATTTTGACTACATGCTCGCAAATGCGGTAAGTCGAAAAAAGGAAGAAGAGAAAGAAGCTCAATCAAGAGACTCGGTAGAGTCTCGCGCCAAGTACATTCAAGAAATGTGAGCGCTCGACGACCGTGTCTCTTTACCGCAAGGTCCAATTTAGGCGGAGTGGGGGAATCTTATTTGATGGATATCACCGTTTTTCTGTATTATACCGGTATTTAATGTCTTATGTTGAGAATGCTGATGGAAAATGCCTTAATTTAAGCCCAAAATCAGCATGATCGGTGCACTGAAAGCTGAGTTATGCATTTTTTCATTTTCAAAGTGGCGAGTTTTAAGATTAAGACTTTTTCTTTAAGACTTTTCGTTAAGACTATTTTTCGCTCCACAGTTTCATTGCGCATGCGCCAGCATTAGGACTAATATTTCGCTCTGCAGTCCCGCTGCGCTCGCGCATACGCCAGTCTATGACTCACCAATTACAATATAAAAGCTGTGCCTACTGATAAAATCTCATTTTTCCTAAAATTTTTTGAAGTAGATAGTAGTGCAATATTCCACGAAGGTCACAATATTCAAACGGGCCATTATACGTGCATGGTACGGAAGGAAAATTCTGTTTATGGCAGATCTGATCGCATTCAAAAATTTATTAGACAATTATAACGTTTTGCCGAAGTTGACAGTAGGTAACTATGAATACTCGTGCTAGTAATTCCGCCGTTGCGGGTTGAAAGTTGGGATCACCGAAAAAGTTTGCACGCAGGGTTGAATGTTGGCGACATATGTTTACAAGGGGAGGACCAGACATGGTAATAATGGATTTTGATGAAACTCAGGTATGTTGTAGAGGTATGTGCCCTAAGTACCAGGCTAACGGGAATTGATGCACTACGGCTTGGTTTCCGAGAAAATTCACGGCAAAGTTTTCACGCGCGGTATGTATACCAGTAACTTTGCCGTGTTGTCAAGCAAGCGAGCGCAGCGCAGTAGGCAAGGTCTGCGACTACCACCCTGCTGGCCCGTGTTCAATTCCCGTCGACGCTCGACTTTTTTTTTTTTTGTAATTTTTTTTCAATACTTTTTTTTTCTCGTCAACGTATCTCATTTTATTTATTATCAATAACAAACATTACATTACAAAGTTGCGGGGAAAAAAATTGCGACACAACGTACGGTAGTAATTTAATTTATTTTTCATCATATATATACACATACATTCACATGTTTCAATTATTCGCTATCACTGGGGTCAACAATCGCTTGGGTGGTATTTATCATAAAAACACGCAAAGCATAACATGGTGTCACACCATGCACATTTGATGAAACCTACTGCTTTGCAGAAGCATGGTTGTTTCAAAAGTTTTATCGAGAAGCAGAGCTCGTTCAAATTTGAAAATATCATTCTTTCGACTATTAATTTCGATGCGAACCACGCGTATTGAATCATTGGCCGAAATGCAGGTGCGCTCAATTGATGCAAAGTAGGGAATGAATTTTAATTGAATCCTCTCTGGACGCGATTCCCCGATTTGTCTCCAACAGTTCAGGAGCGTGTTGCAACTTTTTTATGAAAATTTTTACCTGGCGGTAAAAATAGACATCGCACGTTGACGAGAAAATGAAAGTATTGAAAAAAAATTACAAATAAAAAAAAAGTCGAGCGTCGACGGGAATTGAACACGGGCCAGCAGGGTGGTAATCGCAGACCTTGCCTACTGCGCTGCGCTCGCTTGCTTGACAACACGGCAAAGTTACTGGTGTACATACCGCGCGTGAAAACTTTGCCGTGAATTTTCTCGGAAACCAAGCCGTAGTGCATCAATTCCCGTTAGCCTGGTACTTAGGGCACATACCTCTACAACATACCTGAGTTTCATCAAAATCCATTATTACCATGTCTGGTCCTCCCCTTGTTAGATGAAATTCATTAAAAGCAAAAATAAATATCAAAGCAGCGGGGTACAAAAAGCAGTGAAATCCCCAAAAAGCACCTCGCGTGCAAAAACCGTGCGCCAAGTACATTGATGTGGTCATTACCTCAAAAAAAAAAAAAATACCTCCTTCAAAAAAAGTATTGAAATCAGACACTACCGCCAAGCATCATCACATCAAAAACATAGCAAAATAAAAATAAAAAGATTTAAAAAAAAATTTGGAGGTAGTGGTACTTGGCGGGCCTTTTGTAGACAAGTATGAGGAAACAGTAACTGAACTATGTTGATAATCCTGTAGTGATATAAAATATTGGCCCGCCAAGTACCACTACCTCCAAATTTTTTTTTAAATCTTTTTATTTTTATTTTGCTATGTTTTTGATGTGATGATGCTTGGCGGTAGTGTCTGATTTCAATACTTTTTTTGAAGGAGGTATTTTTTTTTTTTGAGGTAATGACCACATCAATGTACTTGGCGCACGGTTTTTGCACGCGAGGTGCTTTTTGGGGTTCTATATAGTTTGATACCTTCTGTTTAGACCCGTATTCGAAGTTGACGTTATGGGTAAGACTTCGACGAGCTTCGTCTAGTCAAAACCAGACCGTAAGCCAACATTGTGCATTAGACTGCGACCAGCTCTATTTTATTCTCTATAATATTCACTCTACGTCACCATTGTGTATTGAACTTTAGTAAATTTTATATTTTACACGTTTGAAGTGCGTTTGACAAATATCGAAATAGGTGTTTCAAGTTCTGAATAATTATAAAACATTCATAGAATAATATCATTTCGTTCCCTGAAGTGCCCATAGTTACGGATATTAATTTTTCATACTTCCTTTTCCTACTTATATCTGCATCTCGCAATGTTCTTCTCTTGTGAGTGAAAGCATGCATAATTCGCTTAAAAATAATAAATAAAATCTAAATAAATATAAATAACGAACAGAAACTATGAGGAGAAAGCACCAATATCACTCAAATATCTCGAGTCCCTCCGACGGACTCTATTTCTTTTTCTTGTGTATTTCTGACTAACTTGACAACAGAGTCCTATCCCAGAACCCAACGAACTACTAATCTATCTAGTCTTCTTTCTCAATTTATTTCACAGTTATTGGAGCGACGTTTATTACTAAGCGAGATTGTAACGAGTCTTGTGATATAATTCAATAAATAAAATGTAAAAAATGTGGGAAACGTTGAAAATAAAAATGATGATCTACATAACACATATCTTTATTGAGCCTTAGCCTTGTTCACAACCCCCACCATGATGGCGGTGAGGGTAACTGAAAGATGTTGTGTTATTTAGCGTCCCCGTCTTTCTTCTTTTTCTTACCCTTACCGCCACCATGGTAAGGGTTGGCGAGGTCGTACAGTAAATCGACGAGATTGTGGCGCCTCCTTCGCCGTGCACGCCATTGTCCGGCGCGTTGGTCCCGCCGGGCAACATTTTCTTCTGGAAAATTGAAGATTACATCATTAATATGAAGAGTTTTGTAGCAAAATCAGGTGAAGCAACTCCCGGAACTCAATAAGCCTACATGAATCATAGTTCAGAACAATGATCGTTATACTAGTTCAAGTAGACTTCATTCTATTATTGAAATTATACGGTACACATCATCAGAGATGATGATGACTGACTAGTAGCAGCTGCTCGCATACCTCAAGTCAACTGTAGGACTCCAAGCTTTTCTCAAGTTATATGACTCAATGATATCAGAAAATTTAGTGAGGTAACAATAATTGTCAGATTGGTATTGTCAAAATGATAATAAGGATACAAAAGTGCTTTGGTAAAATAATTTAAGATGAGTTATATATCATCATACAATTGAACATGAAAATAAAACAGTCGTGACTGTGCATAGTGATTAGATGAAAATAGATAACGTTGTCAACTATACCTCCAGCCGCTCCGGCGACTCCAGCCGCTCCGGCGACTCCAGCCGCTCCGGCTACTCCAGCCGCTCCGGCTACTCCAGCCGCTCCGGCGACATCAGCCGCTCCGGCTACTCCAGCCGCTCCGGCGACTCCGGCTCCTTGGGCCCCTCCAACCCCTTGGGCCCCTCCGGCCCCTTGGACCCCCCCGGCCGCTCCGGCTCCTGGGGTCGCTCCAGCCCCATTGCCCGCAACGTTTAAATTTTCTATAAATAAAAGCATACAATCATATTGTTGAACTGTATATACCTCGACATCGTGCAAGCTTTCCAATTGTTTGTAATTCAAAGCATTGGATGGTTCGACTAATAAATCTCAAATCTCAAATCCGTCACATATTGATGTAGATACATGGGGGACTCTATCGAACCTTCCACTTTGAGTATATAATTAATTAATGATTCAAGTCGAATTATTGAGAAATGTATGGGAGTATATGAGATCCTCCATTATGGGATCAGAACATGATATTTTTTCACAGTAACATGACAGATTTGTGTATATAGGGTGGAAGTGAATGTTGGTAGCCATTTCAACAGATCATTCTGCGGATCAAGATCGGCGAACATGCCTGTGCAGAATTTATTGGAACCTTGTTCGAAACCAGGGTCAAATTTTTTATCCAGAGGAAGATTCGTCAAAGAGGGATCACGGGTCGAAAATGAACCCATCAGCATGAAAAAAAATAATGAATCTGAAAACATCATAGAAAAGAGGATTGATCTGCGACCTATGGATCCTTTCAGACTTTTGTTAACCTTCATGAGTAGAATGTTTTCAAAGGACGAAAATTTTTAACTGTAATTTACGGGACCACGTTTGAAGGTGATTTTCGCCGAATGCGAAGAATCACCTGGCAAGGCAGCAGCACAGAAGCCAGTCACAACCTGCATAATACAATTCTTCACACTTACGGACAGGATTCACGCGGTCGCCGGCCTGCCAGTTCACCGCTGGCAGCTCCCCAAAATCCAATTCATAATCGCTTAACTGTTCAACGAATATAAAATAAATGCATGAAATTAATCGAATTCTAGCAGAATTAATAATATCCTATGTTAATAATAATAATAATGTAAACTTACGCTATCGACAGGCGAGTTAGATCTGCGTGCGTTCGAAGCCATGGTTGCAATGACGAACGATTCTCTGGGATTCCCAACGTAGCCAAAACCATAGACAAACTGCAGTATTCAAAGATAAGAGCTCTACCAGGATGCACTGAGTACAGTTTTCATAGTAGTCCAGTCGCTGATTGGTTGGAAACTAGAGTCTGAACTCAGTTGCATTGATAAAGTGCACTGAAATCGCTCTATCTTTTGAACTTCCTGCTATGATACTAGTCTATGGTATTCTAGTCTATGGTATTGGCTACGTTGGGAATCCCAGAGAATCGTTCGTCATTGCAACCATGGCTTCGAACGCACGCAGACCTAACTCGCCTGTCGATAGCGTAAGTTTACATTATCAATATTATTAACATAGGATATCATTAATTCTGCTAGAATCGATTAGAATTCCATATATTTCATGCATGTATTTTATCTTCGTTAAACAGTTGCTCGACTTTGATATTGAAATCACGGACGTGGAGCACATGGACGAGGACGTCGACGACCGCGTGAATCCTGTCCGTAAGTGTGAAGAATTGTACTATGCAGGTTGTGACTGGCTTCTGTGCTGCCGCCTTGCCAGGTGATTCTTCGCATTCGGCGAAAATCACCTTCAAACGTGGTCCCGTAAATTACAGTTGAAAATTTTCGTCTTTTGAAAACATCCTACTCAAGAAGGTTAACAAAAGTCTAAAAGGATTCATAGGTCGCAGATCAATCCTCTTTTCTATATTGCTTTCAGATTCATTATTTTTTTTCATGCTGATGGGTTCATTTTCGACCCGTGATCCCTCTTTGACGAATCTTCCTCTGGATAAAAAATTTGACCCCGGTTTCGAACAAGGTTCCATAAATTCTGCGGAGGCATCTTCGCCGATCTCGATTCGCTTCCACCCTATATACACAAATCTGTCATGATACTGTGAAAAAATATCGTGTTCTGATCCCATAATGAAGGATCTCAAATACTCCCATACACTTCTCAATAATTCGACTTGAATCATAAATTAATTAATTATATACTCAAAGTGGAAGGTTCGATAGAGTCCCCCATGTATCTACATCAATATGTATGACGGATTTGAGATTTGAGATTTATTAGTCGAACCATCCAATGCTTTGAATTACAAACAATTGGAAAGCTTGCACGATGTCGAGGTATATACAGTTCAACAATATGATTGTATGCTTTTATTTATAGAAAATTTAAACGTTGCGGGCAATGGGGCTGGAGCGACCCCAGGAGCCGGAGCGGCCGGGGGGGTCCAAGGGGCCGGAGGGGCCCAAGGGGTTGGAGGGGCCCAAGGAGCCGGAGTCGCCGGAGCGGCTGGAGTAGCCGGAGCGGCTGATGTCGCCGGAGCGGCTGGAGTAGCCGGAGCGGCTGGAGTAGCCGGAGCGGCTGGAGTCGCCGGAGCGGCTGGAGTCGTCGGAGCGGCTGGAGTCGCCGGAGCGGCTGGAGGTATAGTTGACAACGTTATCTATTTTCATCTAATCACTATGCACAGTCACGACTGTTTTATTTTCATGTTCAATTGTATGATGATATATAACTCATCTTAAATTATTTTACCAAAGCACTTTTGTATCCTTATTATCATTTTGACAATACCAATCTGACAATTATTGTTACCTCACTAAATTTTCTGATATCATTGAGTCATATAACTTGAGAAAAGCTTGGAGTCCTACAGTTGACTTGAGGTATGCGAGCAGCTGCTACTAGTCAGTCATCATCATCTCTGATGATGTGTACCGTATAATTTCAATAATAGAATGAAGTCTACTTGAACTAGTATAACGATCATTGTTCTGAACTATGATTCATGTAGGCTTATTGAGTTCCGGGAGTTGCTTCACCTGATTTTGCTACAAAACTCTTCATATTAATGATGTAATCTTCAATTTTCCAGAAGAAAATGTTGCCCGGTGGGACCAACGCGCCGGACAATGGCGTGCACGGCGAAGGAGGCGCCACAATCTCGTCGATTTACTGTACGACCTCGCCAACCCTTACCATGGTGGCGGTAAGGGTAAGAAAAAGAAGAAAGACGGGGACGCTAAATAACACAACATCTTTCAGTTACCCTCACCGCCATCATGGTGGGGGTTGTGAACAAGGCTAAGGCTCAATAAAGATATGTGTTATGTAGATCATCATTTTTATTTTCAACGTTTCCCACATTTTTTACATTTTATTTATTGAATTATATCACAAGACTCGTTACAATCTCGCTTAGTAATAAACGTCGCTCCAATAACTGTGAAATAAATTGAGAAAGAAGACTAGATAGATTAGTAGTTCGTTGGGTTCTGGGATAGGACTCTGTTGTCAAGTTAGTCAGAAATACACAAGAAAAAGAAATAGAGTCCGTCGGAGGGACTCGAGATATTTGAGTGATATTGGTGCTTTCTCCTCATAGTTTCTGTTCGTTATTTATATTTATTTAGATTTTATTTATTATTTTTAAGCGAATTATGCATGCTTTCACTCACAAGAGAAGAACATTGCGAGATGCAGATATAAGTAGGAAAAGGAAGTATGAAAAATTAATATCCGTAACTATGGGCACTTCAGGGAACGAAAAATGATATTATTCTATCAATGAGAATCTATATCATTTGAGAAGGAAGGAGTCGACCGATCATTTCTCGACCAGTGAAGAAGTAATTTTTTCGATAGTGTCAGTTCTAATATTTCTGGCCATTATCATTCTATCTATTTATCATTATAGCTCAAAACCTAAATTTGAAAACGGATTCAAGTACTTATGGCTAGATTACTCCGCTTAGTTATCAATGAAAGTAATAGTGGATGATTCAAACAATGCCCATTATTATTTAAAAAGGAATCAAGAATGAAAAAAGAACGTAAGTAGAATGCATAGCCATAGATATATTATTATATATACCCGGCGAAGTTGATTCTGGCCCGGAAGTGATCGGGCTAGCGTGTTGATACCAAGCAGTCACTTCCGGGCCAGAATCAACCTCGCCATGTGTAGATATAAGATCTGCAGTAAAGGCCCGGGCACGTTCAAGCTGGATCGTAGTCGCAAACGCAAAGCAGTGATCTAACGCTCCTGATTGGTTGTTGAGAAAATTTGTCCAAAGCTAAGCCAATTGAGAGATGAAATCTAGAAACTGTTAATGTTCTGCTGTAATGCTGGTAAAGAATATTCCGACTGCTTGACATAATTCGGCCTCATCTCTAAAATCATTGACTGGTTGAGTTAGGCCTCAGGAGATAGAAGACGAAGCTGAAGAAGAAGAAAAAGAAGAAGAAGAAGCAGCGTATGAATTGGCGTGTCAAGCTGAGGGAAATATTTATTAGGTTGGACGGTTTAATTATCATTCAGGTAAGTAGGCAGGTTAGGTTATTTAGGTTAGATAATAGTAAGAAACCAAATCAGCTTCCTCCAACCCAAAAAAAGCAGCTGTGCGCTAAATACAGATCGGCAGCTTTGCGCCTGAAACAGAAGGGCAGCTTTGCGCCTGAAATAGATCGGCAGCTTTGCGCCTGAAACAAATCGGCAACTTTGTGCCAAATATGGAGAAGCTAAATACAAGCCCTTTAACAGATAAATTTGTGAAGATTATCGAATCTGGTGATTGGTTAGGGGATGAGCATATGTATCACTTTGCCCAACTTGTCAACCGTACCTCAAACTACGCACTTCAAGAGTCGTGGAAAAGATATTTGCCAGATACAATCGTACCTGTTTCACCGACCGTCAAGGATATTCAAATATTGCATAGCGGTGGTGAGAAAAACGGTGGCGAGTATAGCGCTTGTGAGAAAAAAGGCGATGAGCACTGGGTGTGCGCCTACTTTGATACGAAGTCGATCTACATATACGACTCGTTCAATTCGAAAGTACTTCGCGAAGAACATGAAATATATTTGAAACGTTTATTTCCATTTTACAAAGTGGACAAAAATACAGTACAGTTTCCAAGAGTTCAGCGTCAGCCCAACTCATCCGACTGTGGAGTATTTGCAATCGCATTTGCAATTTCACTGATAAACGGGCAACAGCCGGATGAAATTATCTACGATGTTAAGTTAATGCCAAAACATCTTGTACAGATATTTAAAAATAACGAGATAAAAGACTTTCCATGCATTACTAGAATGCAAGTATCTGAATCAAAACAAAATATTGCTGTTAATAACCACGAATCGCCTTGCGATAGCACCAAACAAAAACACTCGCAACACACTGTAGTGAGATCACTGGCTGCAATGGTTCAACAACCAAAAAGAGTTATTGGTACACCCGGAACAGATGTAAAAAATCGTGAATTGTTTCATAAATATTCAAGAATTACGTCAGAAATTACACGCCCAGGTACAGTTGACGCGCCAAAAGTGGGTGCACAGAATAGTCGGCTGGGTAATCTTGCGCCTGAGAGTTCACCTCGAATACAAGGTCGCAAGGTAACTGCGAGTTTATCAAATGCTGTGAATGATAGGGAATCACGGAGGCGAGAAAGGCGTAATGCCCCTCCAACTTTTGACGAAAAATTTAAACATATAATTACATCAGGCGCGTGGTTGACCGATCTTCATATGACTCAATTTGCGTACCTCTTAAGAAGCTGTACAGAATATTCACCACGTGAAACCTGGCGGGTACAAATGCCAAGTACCATCGCGCCAGTTTCTCCCACTCACAAGCATATCCAAATACTACACAGCAGTGAACTAACTGGAATCGGCTGAAAAGGTTGTTGCATCAACTACTCTGCTTTTTAAGGCTGTCCGAGGGGGTGGTATGGTGGGGGTAACGGCACATACACATGTACACACCTACGGGTAAATTTCGCACGCTAAATTCTCGGGAATAAAGAATTATTTCAAGAATCTGATGTGTACGAAATATTCCTTGATTGAAATTGTTTTGGGTGAAATAGTACAGGTTAGCCACGAATGAGCCTGACGTTCCAATAAAACGTTAATATAATATCCTCGTGACAGCTGGCACACGGATACACACACTGACACAGTAAACATGGCCGCCGCGTGAGACGAGTGATATCAAATTTCGGTGATATAATGATTCCTTGCACTCGACGTGTACTTAGCACTATTTCACCCACAACAAAATTACAGCAGTAATAGTACAATCACCATCTTTTGTTGTAAAGCTATCCACATTCGGAGAATTTAGCGTGCGAAAATTTCTAGTCAATAGATGGCGCCACTATTGGCTCGTTGATTCAAGCCAACTCAAGCCGTCAGGACCCATCGCCGAATACACATTTCCGAGGGCCCCGTCTGTTTCACTCACACAATCACACACATTTCCATCTTATACGAAACGCATACTACAGCGGCTCTGAGGAGTGCGCTACGTGAATGTCCAACAGATTGGGATTCGTTTGACAGTTGTTAGCTCAGAAATCACTAAGAAATTGATTTTTAGTTTTTGCCCGAAAGGTACTCCAGAGGCCTTTTCCCGCTTTGTGAGAAATATCCAAGGTGCCCAGATTTTTTTTCAGTTGATGGGCAGCTGAGTCTATAAATAAAGTCAATGAATAATTTTTTTTTCATTTTCCTAACAAACTCCTAAAATCTCAGAAAACTATTAGGAACACCATTGAATGTGAGTTTCATGAAGTATCGAGTCAAGGTGTAAACCACGTGGCCAAACGTATGGGTACTTCAGTACTCCCAAATGCAATGAAAAGCTTGAGCACTCAAGAGTTGAAATTTCTTTCTAAAGCTTCTTCCCTTTTTCTCAATTACTTTTTATTAGACAGTCATGAGGGAAACATAAATGTACCTGAATTAAAAAAGCCATTATTGATAGGCTAAAAACTTGTCAGTCCACCAATCAACAATCTCCAATAATTGAGTGAAAATAATTTCAAATGAATCAAAATGTTGAAGTTTTTAGTTGCTGTAGGATCTTTCTAGCTTACTGCACTCTTGCAGGTATACTCATAAATTTTACCGTACCTATAGAAGCATGTTGGGCAGCATTTCACGCTGAGAGACAATATTATATGAAGAAATTAATAATAAATTATTTTGGATGTTTCGAATAATGCAATCAATGGTTAAATAAGGGGAGTGAGAAATAAGAGGCATCTCAATATTGGTGATTTTTTAAATTATATTATTTATTTTTTAACTTAAAACGAAATGAAAGAAATAATGAAATGAAACAATGAAATAAAATAATAGAATAAAATAATGAAATAAAATAATGAAACAAAACAATACGATAAAATAATAGAATAAAATAATAGAATAAAATAATAAAATATACATGCGGGTAATATACGTAGAAACGCTTCATAGGGAAGTGAAAAGTCTGCATACAGGCAACTCAGAAGTCACTCAGAACTTAAGCGATTAGGTTTTATTTTGCACATGCGTGCCTATAGGCTACGTAAAGACAAAACCTAATCGCTTGACTTCTGAGTGACTTATGAGTTGCCTGAATGCAGACGCTTTCACTTCCCTATGAAGCGTCTCTACGTATCGTCGCGGTATATGTACATCGACCCATCATCTACCAATTCAGTGGAAGTATTGGTAGATGATGGGTTTGGCGCTGCCACGACCACGACCGCGACGTCGGCAGGATCGGCGGCGACCCCCATTTTGGCCCTGGCCACCACCACCTTGTTGCTGGCCCTGGCTTTGGCCCTGGCCCTGGCCCTGGCCCCGCTGCTGCCGCGGGCCTTGCTGCCGCTGTTGCTGCTGCTGGCCCTGTTGCTGTGCTGCGACTGCAGCTCGCAGGGCAGCAACTTCAGCCACCAGCTGGGCGATTAAGTTCTGTAAATAATCACAGAAGTCATGACTGAAAATATGTATAGAACTACATGTATACAAATAACTGAGGCTCTAAGATCACATACATTTGCAGCAGGCGGTGGTGGCGCGTGGCCCTGGGGGTCATTTTCCTCCGCCCCGACCCACGCCATGTGGCGATCGTCAATATCGGCCGCCGCCGCCTCCCCTGGCCCTTCGACTATGTTATTGTCTGAAACAATGAAATGCAATAATAATTAACACTGCGCTAACTCCTTTGTGTGGCACTGATATATAGTGCAGCGGGCTGATTCAAATTAACGTTGATGTTATCCATGAATTTGATGAAAATTGTATTGCCACTTCATGTACTGAAACCACCAATTTTAAACAATACTCGCGATCACTGGTGAAATCATGGAAAGTTATAGGTTAGGTTGCGATCTAAAGACCTGGTGAAAAACGATCACGAAGTTGTATTCAAATTGTGATGATATGACATCGTATCTGCGACATTTCACTCATAGGGCTCGATAACAACAATACATATAGCGGCCACCGTATAAGACAAATGAAATATATAGGAAAAAGAATACTTACTCTCCATTCTGCGGCGACGACACGTGATGTTCTAGTTCGCAGGGCTGCCAACTCGGTTTGTTCGACGTGCGTTCGAGCAATAGGAGCCTAGGGTACGATCACCCGTATCTCCGTGAGAAAACCAGTTGGCAGCACTGCGAGTAATTTTGAATCACTTCGGAGAATCGTCGCGTTCTTCTATCGTTGCACGTGTTTGAACTCGGTACGCACTGTGATAATCCCAGCAAAAACGCGTTTTTAGTAGTTGTTTTCAGATCGTAATTGATAGTACGTGCACCAAAGCGTGTAATTTAGCTTCGTCGAATTTTCGGAAATATAAAGTGCAAACGTTATAAATACTTGGTGCAAAAATTTTCCGACAATGGTAAAACGTGTTGTAAAAGGACATGGTAGATATTGGTTGTCCGCAAAACCACCAAGTCGGAAAAAAAAATTTCGCCAGCGCAGGTCGATGATACAAGATGCACTGGCAGCGGTGGGTGAATCTGAAGTCCAGCTGACACCAACTGGCATGTGCGTGACGGACCACGTGGGCGCAGCAACATCCGATTTCGATGATGTTGATGTGCCCACTGTAGAAAATGTTCCAGGTCGTTCAGCACCAGAAGCTTCAGCAGCAGTGGAACAGCAGCGAACACCCACCGACATCGCTGAACAAATAGCTGCAGATTTCATGGATGACCTCGAAATCGAATCGTCGGAGGATGGATCTGATATAGACGGAGTGGATGATGCGTCAGATCTCCCCGACGATGATGAAGCATTACCGGAGCCTGCCAGTTCTGACGAAAGTCTTCCACCATTGATCGTTGAGCCGGAACGCAAAGAGCAGACGCAGGAGTCCGAACCTCTTGGAACACGGCATGTCGTTGATGTCGGATATATGTTTGCGGAGTTACGACAGCGCTTCGCAAACCATAATATACTTCTTCGCTGCACATTAGATCAAGTGCACTTGATCTCCACTGAACGTATCGGACTGCTATCGAGATTCTCGTTTCAGTGCAAGATATGTAACAAGAAAGAATTCATCATGTCTGAACCTCAGAAATCCGATATCCTTTCGATCAATGAAAGTGCAGTAGCCGGAGCAATCTCTGTAGGCCTCGGATTTTCACAATCGGAAGAAATGTTCAATGCGATGAATATTCCATTCATGTCACATGGCACGTATCAACAGTACCATGATAAAATTGCCTGCGCGTTCGATAAGGCGGCTGAGGAAGAAATGAGATTGGCTGGCGAAGAAGAAAAAAGGCTTGCGATAGAACGTGGTGATGTTAAGAATGGAATACCACACATTCCGGTAATAGCAGACGGAAGTTGGATGAAAAGGTCATATAGATCTGGCAAATATGACTCAGCATCCGACGTAGGCATCATCGTGGGCTTCCATACGAACAAGGTTTTGTTCGCTGCAGTACGCAATAAATACTGCACAATTTGTTCGATCGCAGAGAAAAAACAGGAACCCCCACGAGAACATACTTGCTTTAAAAACTGGGGGAGCAATCAGAGTTCTTCAAGCATGGAGAGTAGTGCCATTGCTGAAGGATTTCTCAGAAGTATTGAAATGCACGGCTTAGTTTCTCGTCACTGATAGCAGATGGCGATAGCAGCGTGTACAAGAAGATTCTTGATTGCAACCCGTACGACGATACGTACGTGAAGAAGGTTGAGTGTACGAATCACCTGTTGCGGAACCTTCTCACAAAAATTAAGGACGTGGCCAAAACAAAAGTAAAGCCAGATTTGAAAAACAAAATCAAAGAGATGTCCAAATCAAAAAAAACGATTGGACAATGGCGCAAGGTTATCGAAGGCAGTACTCTGAGGATACGGACAGCTGTGATGAAAGCAAGTCAATACCGCATGGCTGAAGAAGTTCCGCAATCTGAAAAGGTAGTACGCCTAGTAAAAGATTTGGTCAATATTCCAAGTCATGTCTTTGGCGAACACAAGAAGTGCGCCGAATTGGGCTACTTTTGTGATGGTACTCCAAAAGATCAAGAAGAAAATGCAGTGCCAATATTGATCAAGTTGGATCTATACGACAAAATCTGCGATGCCATCACCCAACTAAGTTGGAGAGCCGAGAGCCTGTTGTTCAACGTCACAAGCAACACAGTTGAAAACTATAATGCTATCGTCAGCAAATTCATCGGTGGCAAACGTGTTCACTTCGGTAAAAGAAACTCGTACAACGCCCGAGTTGCTGGCTCCGTTGTGCAATTCAACTCACAGGAGTCCTATCAGAAGTTGAGTGCTGCGATGGGTAAGGCGCCAACTGCATTGGTCCATGAGTTGCAAAAAAAAAGGAAAGAACGTAACCTCAAGCGGCTGACGATAGCCAACAACCAGAACAAACAACCTAGACGAACATGTTCGTCTGCAGGGTCCTCTGGCGCGAAGTCCAACTCGAACCCGGACTATGGTCGGAATTGCAACAGGCCAGATCTTCACGCGGACGAATATAAAGTGCAAGTCGAGTTGCACTTTCAAAAACTGGCCGAGCAGCAGGCAGAACGAGACCTCATCGAAGTGCGCACGAGAGGTCAAAGTGATTGCGGAGAATGGAAATCTCTACGTAGAAAGCTGCTCACAGCTTCAAATTTTGGCCTGATTTGCCGCATGAGGCCAACTACTCTTTCGGCGAACAACGTCAAAGCTATTGTTTATCCGCAAGAACTACCGCTACCTGCTCTGCAATACGGCAAGCAGAGCGAGCCAAAAGCACGCAAGAAATTCGAAGAAACCGAGAGGTTGCAGGTTTCAGAGTGTGGCCTCTTCATCGATTCAGAACACAGCTACTTGGCAGCGTCTCCTGATGGATTGATAGGCGACGACGGCATTATCGAAATCAAATGCCCTTACAAAGCTAGACACGTCACTCCGGAGCAAGCGATAGAACAGAAGCTTGCAGAGGTGCATCGGATCTACGAGAAAAACAACCCTGACAGGATGAATAAGAATCATCCTTACTTCTACCAGGTTCAAGGTCAACTGCATATCGCACAGAAAGAATACTGTGCCTTTGTCCTGTGGACGCCAGAAGGTATGAAAACAATCAAAGTCTTTAGAGATGATATCTTTTGGCAAAACAAAATGTTGCCTTACCTATCGAGATTCTATCAGTTTTGCATGCTCCCAGAAATTATCGATGGTAGACATTTCAGAAATATGGAGCTCAGAGAACCACAATACATACTCGATGCACGAAACAAGGCTAAATAAAGTCACGCATGTATAACTAGACAAATAGTGAGATGAATGTGTTGAAAAAAAGTATTGTGGAGTCGTCTTTTTTTTGTATTATATTGCAAAAAGGGAGCGTCGAACTCATAGCTGCTCTAATCCTCTTGAGAGTACAGGGTGGACTAACCTAGCAACAGTCGTATTGCAGGGATTAGCACTCATGTCATAAAACAACTTGAAACTATGAGTTTGGCTGAAGTTCTCGTACGACTCCATAATATGAAAAAGTCAGTTGAGTGAAAATTTTTCATGATCATATAATTCAAAAGTATAAAAATATAAGACGTAAGCCTATACACACACACTCAGAAATAATTACAAAAATAATAAGAAAAGTAATTGATGTATATTCTAAAGATAGTGATCCATTTGACACGATTCAAATGTGACACTGTCACCCTGTGATATGACTGTTCTGCTAGGAATAGTTCGCCCTGTACTTTCAGGAAGGGTTAGAGCATTACAATTATCAACTGACGCACATTCATCCTACACCTTTTCTGATATCGTGTATTATTGGTTCGGAAGTTTTTTTGATAGATCATGATATTCTGGTTCTCTAGTGGGTATCTCGCATCTTATAACCTCCTCGCACGTTGTGAACGAACAGCATTGGGCATGATAATTTTGTATAGTTTTTCAGTTATACGTTTTCAAGCCATACGACAGTCCGTACAATCGATACACGTTTACTTTTTGTCAGGTGATACATTTGAGATGTCTGACAAAAGTAAATCTGTTTCGAGTGTTGCCCCGTATGGAAAAACCATATATGGCTAAAATATATGGCACAATATATGGTAATAGGTGGTGTTATATTATGGCCGAAATTATGTATATTAGGGTGGTCCTTATTTAGGGTATGTTCGAATTTTTTTTCGAGCCAATCCGAAATAGGTTCCAAATAAAAAAAAAAAAATTTTTGCCAAATTGCAGCTCTTAATTTTGAAATTAACCTGGCCCCCCCGACATCCAAAGTTTTAAATAGAAATAACATGGGAAAAGTCTGTTATTACTTAGGAATTTTTCAAGTCGTGAACTAATAAACGGATTATTTCGACACACAGATATTCTTGTAGCAAATTTAACGCTCTACAAAAAAGGTCTCTTGTGATTTTTTGCTAACTTGACTGGTTCAAAAGCTATTCGAGGTCAAAATCGAAGTTCTAGTCAATTCCGTGGTTTTTCCATTTTTATCGTGGTTTAATGATTCAAAAATGTGAAAAGGGTTATAATTTATATTCTAGATGACTTTTCTTACCTTGACGTTTGCTCTTAAAGAAAAATATTAATTGATTAAATATTATTGAAATTTCAATGGATTGAAAAAAAAATACCAATATTAGCATATCTTTTTTTTAATCATAGAGATTTTCATCAAGTTTTTACATTAGTTTTTTTTAGCGCGTCAGGAAACATTTGTCGATGATCTTTAACTAATTGTAATACATATTGCATTTGTTCTTCATCCTTCGTATAATGTTTACAAAAAAATGACGCGCTAAAAAAAACTAATGTAAAAACTTGATGAAAATCTCTATGATTAAAAAAAAGATATGCTAATATTGGTATTTTTTTTTCAGTCCATTGAAATTTCAATAATATTTAATCAATTAATATTTTTCTTTAAGAGCAAACGTCAAGGTAAGAAAAGTCATCTATAGAATATAAATTATAACCCTTTTCACATTTTTGAATCATTAAACCACGATAAAAATGGAAAAACCACGGAATTGACTAGAACTTCGATTTTGACCTCGAATAGCTTTTGAACCAGTCAAGTTAGCAAAAAATCACAAGAGACCTTTTTTGTAGAGCGTTAAATTTGCTACAAGAATATCTGTGTGTCGAAATAATCCGTTTATTAGTTCACGACTTGAAAAATTCCTAAGTAATAACAGACTTTTCCCATGTTATTTCTATTTAAAACTTTGGATGTCGGGGGGGCCAGGTTAATTTCAAAATTAAGAGTTGCAATTTGGCAAAAAAATTTTTTTTTTTATTTGGGACCTATTTCGGATTGGCTCGAAAAAAAATTCGAACATACCCTAAATAAGGACCACCCTAATGTATATGTATAAATATATTGTCAAAATATATGGAATCATATATGGCAACAATATATGGCAGAATATATGGCAGAATATATGGCAGAATATATGGTGATTGTATTTCAATATATGGAATCATATATGGCAACAATATATGGCAGAATATATGGCAGAATATATGGTAGAATATATGGCAGAATATATGGCAACAATATATGGAATCATATATAGCAGAATATATGGCACAATATATGGTGATTGTATTTCAATATATGGAATCATATATGGCAACAATATATGGCAGAATATATGGCAGAATATATGGTAGAATATATGGCAGAATATATGGCAACAATATATGGAATCATATAGTATGGCAGAATATATGGCACAATATATGGTGATTGTATTTCAATATATGGAATCATATATGGCAACAATATATGGCAGAATATATAAGTAAAGTCAAATTAATAGCTTATTTATATTTACTGTTATTTTATAATAAATTACTAAAAAATATTTGGGATAGATATTTAAGCATTATAAATCGTTGTATGATTATTGATATATTTTTTAATTTTGCTTAAGTCCCGAATGAATTTCGTTAACAGTTAGTACTCTTTTGACTCTAGCGTAGCGCATGAACGTTCAGACTATACACTTCATCTAACTATTTAGAACATGTCATTAGCATTGCTTGGTCTACCATCTTTGTTCTTCTAATTTTTGAATCACTTCCCGTCGTCGCGTTGCACGTATAACATCTCATGCGTTGAGGAATGTCCGTTCAGGTAATTAATAACTCTTTTGCTCTTACATTATGCAATCACTGATAATATGTCTTTTAACTGGTTACTATATTTCTTTTGCATTTTGTATATTCTTTCATCTTCAAAAGAATTCTTTTCGAATACTTTCGGTTACCTTGCGCCACGTGCAAACCTAACCTAGTTCAGAGCCGCATGTTAATTTACTTTTTATAAGCTCAGTCGCTAATTAATTCTTCTGTAATCTGATTCTTGATTGATTATCCTATTATATAAGTTATTGTTTTTCAACTGGTTAGTATATTTCTTTTGGATTTCGTATATTCTTTCATCATCAAAAGAATTCTTTTCGAATACTTTCGGTTACCTTGCGCCACGTGCAAACCTAACCTAGTTCAGAGCCGCATGTTAATTTACTTTTTAAGCTCTTAATTCTTCTGTAATCTTATTCTTAATTGATTATCCTATTATATGACTTATTTATAACCACACGTTCCCGAGACTCGCTTGTTTTTACAGTCTGAGAATGGCCAGCCGTTCGCTAGCCGAAACGTCACTACGTTAATCGACGTTTTATTCAACAAGAAAAATTAAAATCAAATCCACAATAAGATCGGAGTAAAAAAAAAAAAATGAAGATCAAAGTGATGGTGGATGCCGTTGAAAGATCAATAACTGGGCCCTTTACCTTATATATAAAATGTTAAACGTATTCTGTGTGAGTAGTTGAAATGAACGAAAAAAAGAATGCAAAAAAATGTAATTTTTACACATGTAATAAACTATTTTATATGTATATGCTTGAATCATCAATATTTTCTAAGATCTGTTTCGACAACCTGTTAAGTAAATATTGTAAATATTGTCGATGTCACTGATTACATATGTGAATAAATATTTTAAAATATTAAAATCAACAAATTTACATTCAACAATATTCGTGAATAAACTTTTAACCGTCTTCAAATTTTTTATTGAAATGAATACCATATTTTACAAAATTATTATATATTCCGCCATACATTCCGCCATATATTCTGCCATATATTCTGCCATATATGATTCCATATATTGTTGCCATATATTCTGCCATATATTCTACCATATATTCTGCCATATATTCTGCCATATATTGTTGCCATATATGATTCCATATATTGAAATACAATTACCATATATTCTGCCATATATTCTGCCATATATTGTTGCCATATATGATTCCATATATTGAAATACAATTACCATATATTGTGCCATATATTTTTGCCATATATGGTCCATATAATTTATTGGCCGAATATTTGTATATGATTCCATATATTCTGCCATATATGATTCCATATATCAAAATACAATTACCATATATTGTGCCATATATTTTAGCCATATATGGTTTTTTCATACGGGGCGTGCTAGCTGCTGCTGTCCAATAGAGCCTTATAGTTATGGTCATCGAATACGTATGTATATGCATGTGGCGATGGGATTATTTATGAGAGTATATGTTCAAATTGCAGCAATTGATATCCGATAATTAATGAGTTATGCTCTTGTTACAGAAACAGAAAAGGTTGATGATATCAGGACTCGACCGGACCACGAGAGGGATTGCAAATAGGTTAGTCTACAGCAGAGCAGAACCACGAAGAGCAACGAGATTCCCATATTATTCGAAATTATTCGAAATTCTATCAAGAAGAACTGGGTCGATTGTATGAAATTGAAAATAAAGCTATGCACCAATATATGAATTGATCGCATGGTAAGCTACACGAATTGACTTCGCCAAACCTAATTTAAATATTTTTTTACACAGATACCTGTCGATACCAGACGACCTGATTTGTGCTGACGAAGGATTATGGGATCAACACTGAAGCAATTATACTATTTATTAATTAATTTGTATGGTTAGGCGTATTGAATGTTAGAATCAATTGAGGTGACTATAATTATATTCAAACTAGGAACTCAGTCGACTTATCTTCGTTAGGCGGTCTGCGACTGACATTTTTACAAGAACCATTTCATTTTTTGCAAATTAATAAAAAAAGGTTCACTAGAAAAATGATTTTTACAATTTTTAGATTATGGAAGTATATGTATTGGAACATGCATTTCAATTGTCTCCAATGCAATTGTATGCGCAGGGAACCTTTCACAGAAGATCTTCTATGTATTTCTGCGAAGTTTCCCTGCGCTGAAATTTCATCGCAGACGGTTGAATTATTTTTTCTATACAAATACGCTTCAAAAACCCTAACAAATAAAAGAACCACTATCAAACACAAATTATGTTCATGGATTCGAGCCTACCTGCCATGAACTGTTCTTGTCGTATTTTAATATATCAACTGTAAATTATCTTGTGTGTCTATATGTATATATGTTTTGTCTACTTGTTTATCTACTGTGTTACATTTATAATATCTATATTATTGAGTATATTTTATTTTACTGTATTGTATTCCCTTATAATTTTATGGAAACCCATGCACAGGCGATTTGGTCACCTTTATGGGAGTCTACAGTGAAGACCTTCGTTCTTCATTGTAAACTACTTCTGAATAAATGAATAAATAAATAAATGAATAAATACACCATAAAGTAAGAATTGTAATAAGTTATTTCTGATTGGACCTTTTATAATCACTTGCAAAAATAAATCATGTTATCGAAGTTTCATTCATCGGAATGAAGATATCAAACATGCCTATGTTACATAAAATTAGATAAAAAATGTACAACTCAGTTTATACACGTTGATATTATTGAAACAATCAAAAGTTTATTTGGAAATTGAAAATTGTTTGAACGATTATTGCAAGTAGAATTACTGGATTAATGTTTAATGTGTCACGTCTACTATCAATTTTGAAGTACCCAGTTTGTAGGGGAATTCGATGATAAGACATGAATAAATAATTTTAGTTTTGTGACATGTGGCTGTAAAATTGTTTATAGACACGCAAGAATTCAGATTCAAGATATAATCTTGATATTTAACAAATGCTGTGAAATTTAGGGCCCTCTGACTTGCGCCCAAA
This sequence comes from Tenthredo notha, assembly GCA_914767705.2. Classification (NCBI taxonomy): domain Eukaryota; kingdom Metazoa; phylum Arthropoda; class Insecta; order Hymenoptera; family Tenthredinidae; genus Tenthredo; species Tenthredo notha. The sequence goes on along the minus strand of OU611920.1, from coordinate 6,249,845 downwards.
TTTTAGCGGGGTCCTGGCGGTTTAGTTCGAAAACTTCAACGCGCGGTGGCGCTGCGAACGATCGAAAAAATGGCGGTTCCCCTCGGACAGCCTTAAAGTTGTACAAAGATATCATTTATTTTATATGCCTAAAATTCGGTTGCAACCTCACGAAGTTTATTTACAAAGATACTTACTGACTAATTTTGTATTCGAAGAATGTTTCTTAATTTTATAATGAAACTTGATTGAAATTTGATATAATTTGACTTTATTAGAATTGATTTTAACTGATTTTGAATTTAATGAATATTTGTCTAGAACTATTCGAAAGTTTGATATATTATCGCTGTGAGTCAACTCGGTCGCTTGCCTGAGATTGCTGTTGAGAATCGCGGTGAGTCAACTAGGCGCTTTGCCGTAGATTGCTGTTGAGCTGAGCGGCGTCACCGCTTATATACAATCTGTGACGTCACTCAGCTCGTCGTTGTGCGAAGCTTCTGGTGTCTTCTTGCGTCTTCGCTCGACGGTTGTGAGTTTGAATGTAAACTGTCAGGCCTGGGTAGCCTGATCCGTTACAATATATGATTCATTCAATTCCAAAAGGCTACATCGAACGCACGAGACATATTTGAGGAAACTATTTCCTTTCTATCAGTTTGACAGTAAACGCATAAAGTTCCCAACGGTTCAAGACCAACCCAACGGCTCGGATTGTGGGGTGTTTGCTATCGCATTTGCAATCTCGCTCGTTAATGGTAACAGTCCGGATAAAATAACATACGACGTTTCTCCTATGCGTGCACACTTATTGAAATTGTTCGAAAACAATATCATCGAAGAATTTCCTCACGCTCGTAAAACGCAGCGCACAGTTATAAAAAGGGATACTCTCACTCGTAAACGTAAAGTATTGTCGGAAAACGTTCAAACTCTAAACTCGCAGCAAATGGAACAAGAGAACTCATGCCCCGTTGGGGTTGTTAAAAAACAACGAGCTGAACTTATTGCGCACACCGATTCGCATCCGAAATTAGAATCAGAAACAAATGTTGCAACTCACCCGAAACCGCTAATGTGCAGCGAGCACATTCAGGCGGATGCAACAACTAAATGTGATCGAGAGTTTAATGAAAAACAACAACTTATAATGCCAAATATAGATCCAGAATCTATGCACCATGTTAGATTTGGTGTCATTGTTGGGCATAGAATTCAAATTCATATATTGTCTCTATTTAAGTGCCACCTGTCGTGTACAGCTATGATTACTCTTGTACGTATGTACCTGTTAGTTAGCTAAGAGTAAGTAAAGTAGATACACGTATTCGAAGTCTTTGTCTCCGATTTATTTAATCCCTTCAATCCTACAGGTTATGGGCCCAGGCACGACCGTTAAATAAAGTATAGTGTAATGAACATTTTTCTGACAAGTTTTGTTTTTCGCGCACCATAGGTTGAAAGAAATAAAAATAAAATCTTTTTTTGAACCTCCGAGTTGTAACGCGCCGGTTATTTTGATAGATATACTAATCGTGCACTGGCTGTTGAAGGGATCTGTAACATAGTGTTCTAAAATAAAAAAAAATGATGGCAACCGCAAGTAATTTGCCACCGATTGAAAAATTGAAAGGTATGTCGGATTATATAGATTGGAAATTTGCTATGACGGCGTATTTGGAGCATGAAGATCTCTGGAAAGTCGTGGAAGGTGACCCGGTGGCCATACAGAACGCTAGAAACATGGCGAAAGCCAAAGCAAAGTTAGTGTTGTCAGTAGATACATCTAACTACTCACACATACGCGATGCCACCACACCTAAACAGATATGGGATAATCTCAAAACAGCGTTTGAGGATACTGGACTACGTTATTGAAGACTCTCATCACAACACGACTCGCAGATTGCTCAAACACAGAAGAGTACGTAAATAGAATAACAAACACAGCTCAGCAATTGAACACTTTAGATTTCAAAGTATCAACGGAATGGATTGGGATTCTATTATTGGCCGGTCTACCGGAGGAATATAGACCAATGATTATGGCCATGGAAAGCTCAGGAATTGTTTTGAAATCAGAAAATGTCAAAACAAGAATTCTCCAGGACGTACATCATAGTCGGAGCAAAATGACAGATGATGAAGCTGTATTTTTCTCTAGAACGCAACGCCATAACACTAGACCAAGACAATTCAACAAAGTAAGATGCTACAATTGCAATGGTTTCGGACACATCTCTAAATATTGTAAAAAGCCAAGGAAATCCAATGCTCGAACAAACATGTGTAGTATTAACGACAATGTTCACATGGATAACGTGCAAGAAAGTGATACAGCGATTGCATGGTTAGCGAATGACACAGATACCAAGAACAACAAACATGCATGGTATCTAGATTCGGGTGCGACAAATCACATGTCTCCACATCGAGACTGTTTCACGGACTTTAAATCATTGCCAGAAAATTCAGTGAGTGTTGCTGATGATCATGTGGTTAGAGTGTATGGACAAGGTGAAGTTAGAATCAAAGTGGTAGTAAACAATAGTGTTAAAGACATAGTGTTAAAATCAGTGCTGTATGTTCCAAAGTTGGCGACAAACCTTATATCTGTTGGTAAACTGACCGGTTTAGGATTTAAAATAGTCTGTGAAAATAATAATTGTGAAGTGATGGACAAAGACAATAAAGTAGTGGCTACGGCAGTTAAAGTGAAAAATCTGTTCCGTCTGAATACTCATACAGATAAAGTGAATTTAGTGAAAGACGATAAGACTGAAAATATTGCGTGTAGAACATGGCATAAAAGACTTGCGCATTTAAACAGAAAAGACATGCTCACATTAAATGGTTTGGTTACTGGTTACTCAGTGAAAGTTATGGAAAAGGATCCATGCGAAGTTTGTCTGAAAAGTAAACAAACAAGGAAACCATTTCCAAATAGCGAGCGTACAACGCACGAATTACTCCAATTAATCCACACAGACTTATGTGGACCGATGGAAGCTCCTTCAATAGGTGGCGCTAAGTATTTCATGACAATGACCGACGATTATAGTAGACACACTACAGTATATTTCCTAAAAGAGAAATCCGAAGTGAAAGACTATATTAAACTGTATATAAACAAGACGGAAGACCAACTAAATAAAGTGATAAAAATAATAAGGTCAGATAATGGCCGCGAATATATAAATAGTGAGGTGACTCAGTTCTTGAATAATAAAGGTATAATTTGTCAGACCTCATTCCCCTATACACCCCAGCAAAACGGGGTGGCAGAAAGAAAAAATAGAACAATTATAGAAAAAGCGAAAAGTATGTTAATAGAAGCCAACCTGCCAAAGAAATATTGGGCAGAGGCAGTACACACAGCAGTGTACACAATGAACCGATCTCCAACAAAATCAGTAGGAAATTTCACACCAGAAGAACTCTGGAGCAGCAACAAACCGAATTTAGAACATATGAGAGTATTCGGATGCGTAGCCATGGTGCATATACCGAAAGAGAGAAGGCAAAAATGGGACGAGAAGTCCAAGCGACTAATGTTCATCGGTTACACGGAAAACAAGAAGGCATATAAGCTGATTGATCCTACAACCCTTAAGGTCAGCTCCAGTAGAGATGTCGTGTTCATTGAAAAGAAGATGTTTTTCCAGAAAAATGCCGAAAACGAAAGTAATGAAAAGGAGAGCGATAAAGTAAAACTATTCATTCCATGGGTTGAGACTGAAGAAGAAGAAGGAAAAAATCTACAACCGAATAACAATGACAACACAGACAGTGACATGAGTTTAGAAGAAAATATAAACAATGCTGAAAGTGAAAATAATGAAAGTGTATACGAACTAAGTGAACAGAGTATAGACTCAGTGTTAAGTGACGCGAATACAGACTCCGTTGAACAGACTGTCGATATAAATGTTACAGACAATAATCGACAAACGCGAAAATCAATAAGAAAGAAAAAACCACCGGGCAAATTCGATGATTACGTCATGTATTGTGAACACACTGCTGAAGATACCGAACCAATCACTTGGCAAGAAGCCGTAGATTCGGAACACAGAGAAGAATGGGTCACAGCAATGAAAAATGAAATAAAATCTTTCAATACAAATCATGCTTGGTCACTTGTCGATGCCCCCGCCGACAAAGTACCAATTGACCTAAAATGGGTTTTCAAAATTAAAAGGAAAGCCGACGGATCCATTGACAGACGAAAGGCCAGACTAGTGGCGAGAGGCTTTATGCAAAAGCCCGGAGAAGATTATGCCGAAACATATGCTCCTGTAGTGCGCTACTCCACCATAAGATTCCTCTTATGCCTGGCAGTGAAACTTAAATTACAAGTATTTCATGTGGACGTAGAAACTGCGTTCCTCAATGGGGAACTCGAAGAAGAAATATATACTACCCAACCAGAACCGTTTATAGACACTAAAAATCCAAATAAAGTTATGAGATTGCATAAAGCTCTTTACGGATTAAAACAAGGATCCAGAAAATGGAACGAGAAGCTTAAGGAGATTCTTTTTGAACTCCAATTCATTCAATGCGCCACCGATCCATGTGTCTTCATTTACAAGAGCGAACCGAGTATATTAATTCTGGCAGTGTACGTGGACGACGAAATAATTATAACAAACTCTGAAGACCTGAAGAATCAGCTGATTAATCACCTACAGAAGAAACTAAGAATCAAAGACTTAGGGGAAATGAAATTTTTCCTCAATGTAAATGTATCACATAATAGAGACGAGGGAATACTTACCTTGAACCAGGAAAACTACATCAAGCAAATGCTGCAAAAATTCAGAATGCAAAGTTGCGGATCAACGACAACGCCTTTAGATGCAAATCAAAAATTGAGTACAACAACGCAACAAGATACAGATTCCCATAGTCCTGAAGATGAAGATTTTCCATATCAAGAAGCCGTTGGAACGATTCTATACCTAAGCCAAACTACGAGGCCCGATATATGTTATGCAGCATGCGCTCTCAGTATGTACAACAAAAACTACTCCAAAATGCACATCAAAGCAGTTAAACGAGTATTGAGATACCTCCAAGGCACAAAAACAGATAGATTGGAGTACAATTGTCAAGGAAACTCTCAATTGATTGGATACTGCGATGCAGATTGGGGGAACGATCAAATCGATAGAAAATCCATTGGGGGATATATATTTTTACTACAGGGAGCGCCTATATCGTGGCTAACAAAGAAGCAGAAAACGATCGCATTGTCATCATGTGAAGCAGAATACATGTCGTTGGCTGCTGCCTGCCAAGAAGCTATCTGGCTACGAAGTCTTATCAACGAGATTGACCCTGGCTTCACTACAACACCCACAAAGATATACGTAGACAACCAGGGAGCGATTGATCTCGCGAAAACATCTGCTTACAAGCCCCGGACCAAACATATAGATATCAAATATCATTTTATTAGGGAGTGCTTAGAAAATAAAACAATTCAATTGGAACACATCGGTACCAATGAAATGCTAGCAGATTTTTTAACAAAGCCACTATTTAGTGAAAAATTTCAACATTGCGTTACAGGGATAGGATTGAAGAAAACAAACTAATGAAAGCAATAATAAATTGTAGAAGGCTCGCATATAAAGGTCCCCGAATTATTATCTATATTCATATCATATTATCGTTGCATCTGTGAGCCTAATTTAAGAATATATACATGCATGTAGTTTATAAATTACTTATATAAGGGCAAAAATATAGCATAAATGAAAAAAAATAAAAAAATTATAAATTTGAAATTCTAAGGGAGTGTTGGGCATAGAATTCAAATTCATATATTGTCTCTATTTAAGTGCCACCTGTCGTGTACAGCTATGATTACTCTTGTACGTATGTACCTGTTAGTTAGCTAAGAGTAAGTAAAGTAGATACACGTATTCGAAGTCTTTGTCTCCGATTTATTTAATCCCTTCAATCCTACAGTCATTAATCGCGGACAGGTACTACACCAAGATATGACAAAAACATCTATGGTGGATGCAATGATAAAACGTGGTATTAAAAACAGAGACAAATATATGTATAATAATTCTAGTGCCGGAAAGTCGGAGCACTGTAGTGTCGCTACGAAACGGAGTATTATAAACCATCAGAACTACCTTTCTAACGCTGAGAGGCTGCGAGGTCGAGCTCGCGAACTCTATCATTCGAACGTTGAAAAACGGCGAGAGGAAAAGCGCAATCGTAATCATTTGAATGCGGAAAATTAAGAATCGCGAACGTTATAATTTGAACCCCGAGAAACAGCGAATTATAGCGCTCGCATATTATAGATCGAATGCTGAGAAGGAGCGAATTAAGCGTACTATCTATCCTTTACATCGTTCAGCAAAGCTCAAGAAGAGTACCGCTACGAAAATTGTTGCTAAATATCATCGTATTCGAAATGCGAATACCATAGCATTAATATAGTCCAAGGAAAAATATATAGCAAAGATTACGCCAAAGATTGACGAGCTAAACGAAAGTGATAGAAGAATTAATGCCGAATCGATCATTAAATGGTGCATTCGTGATAGAGATTTGAAAATAAAATCGATTAAGAAAACTTTACAAGTTGTAAATAAAAGAGCAGACATATATTTAACTAAGGTTGACAAATGCTCCAGTAATAAAATCGAAGATAAACTAAGCGTTCTTTGTGGTTCATCAAGGCACATCGCCTCAGCTGAATCGTTTTACGCGGAAGCTGGGTATGAGCTTGTTCAGTTTCATGAACCAATTGCGATTAATACAACAGGGCAAGCTGCCAACATTCTGCCATTGTTTAAAAAAAAACAAAATAAAAGTGTAAAAAGCAAATGCAAGAGTTGGCCTTGCAACAAAATGTGTAAAACGAAAGATGTTACATTACTCGCGAAATACGTAGACTTTCTTCGGATTATATCCACGTGCACGTTGAAAAATATACATAAGTTTCTAGACAAGTTGGAGTGTACAGCTAGACACGTGAATAGTAAGCTAGGCCATTCGCAACTTTGTTATATGGATGATGCCACCTGCAAATCAATTTTCTTGCCTGTACAAATGTTATCCGCACATTTTCCATCAGTTCGGTATACGCAGAGGCTAGTATACAAATTGATGAATGGTTACGCGAAAAATTCCGTCATCGACAAGGCACTAAACGACGGTGATCTCGAGAAACTGAATGAAATTTCCCAACGTGCGCAGCTAAATGCTAATAGCGTCGCTAATAATATCACGAATGATATTGATTTGGTTGAAGGAGAAATCAGACAGAAGTATAAAAATGCATTCAATGCTTTGACAAAACGTTCTATAGACATTCCCCGTTTAGTCTGCGTATCCTGTGAAAAACTTTGTTTCAAAAGAGAAGTCACAAGCGTGGACAAATTCAGAAAACCCATAACAACCAAAATTTGGACAGATTTGATGGAACATGTGGAATGTAAAGATGATGATTGCGAATATGTTTGCAACTATTGCCTTCCTAAACTTAGACAAAATACCATGCCACCTAAGTGCATAATGAATAAACTTATTACTGAATCAGTACCGGAAATTATACAATCGTTGAATGATTATGAACGAATATTGATACAAAGAGCTAAAGCATTCCAAACCGCTCAAAGAATGAATACCGTAGCCAACAAGAAACTACCGCACAGAGAGGTGGTACAAAAAGTAAAAGGCAGGACATTTCATTTGCCCCTACCTATGGAGGAAACTTTGAAGAAAATCTGTCCCCCTGCAGATCCAATTACTCTCGATCACGAGCTATACATATTAGTTCGCGGAATACCAACAAAATCTAAGTTAGTGTGGGAACAATTGGTAGACATAAATAAAGTATGGGACGCATTAATATGGCTCAGGGCAAACAATCCTCAATATTCTGAAATTCAGATGCCAGCAACGGCTGACGCCTTGCTAGCTGATATAGAAGACCTTGAATTCCAATTAGTGGATGAAGATAACGATGAGAATGACAAATCGAAGAAACGCGAAAGTCTTGATAGAATAGATTCCGCAAGTGAAATCGGAAATAATGACGATGAAAAGCGTGAACATCAGAATAATACAGTTGACGCAAAAAATGGTGCCTTATTGACTCAAGTGTCTCAATCGGATGAAATTTACGAACAATTCACTATACATCCCATGTATGAGAAGAGGCCCAATGAAACTATTACAGATCTTTATCAAATGTTGAAAATCCAAGACGTGCCATTGGATAATCGTCATAAAAGTCTGGATTTGCTATGTTTCCCGCATTTGTATCCGTATGGTTGCAATGGACAGCACGAGGATAGATCAACGCGTCTGACGCAAGCCGAATTTATTAAATCGAGACTCATGTCAAAGCATTCGCAATACCGGCTGGATCAGCAATACTTGTTCTATCTATTGAATGACGCCAATATTCGGCAGTTGAATAATGGGATATATTACAAACTTAATATCACCAATCCAAGCGAACGATTTACCGCAGCGAGTTATCTAGAAAAACTTTCCAGGGAAGAATTGGAAGGGAATTTGAATGCAATATTTTCGAGGCTGCGCAACACGGCGCAATACTGGAGTCGGCCCAGAAATGATGTATCTTGTATGACACATCATTACGGTCCGGCAACATGGTTTCTCACCCTAAGTCCAAGCGAATGGTTATGGTCGGACATGACGGAATACCTTCGCGAAGTAGGTGGCCCTGCTGCCGCTAAGATGTCTCCGAGTCAATTGATCGCGGCGGATCCAGTGGCTGCATCTCGATTCATTGAAAACAAGTTTCGCGCTATGCTCGATTTCATAACATGCTCTCCCGATAACCCTATCGGAGAGGTGACCCATTATTTTTGGAGGCGCGAATACCAAGGCAGGGGAATGCAGCATTTCCACCTATTAATCTGGATCAAAGATGCTCCGGTTATTGGAAAATCTTCGAACGAAGAAATAGCGAGTTTTATTCTGAAATATGTAACTTGCAGAATGCCACCGAAACATGCTTCACCTGACTTGTATCGTCGCGTGAATACGCATCAACGGCACAAACACAATTCCTATTGCTTGCGAAGTAAGCGAAAAAAAGATGGTGGTTTGTCCAGGGCATGTCGATTCGGGTTTCCTCGTCCCGCGACGGATAACATTGTTATCAGGGACGTGACTGTTTCAATAGCTGGCAGGCGGAAGCTCAAGTCTAGAAGTAGGCTGTATGATCTCCCTCGAAATCAGAATGAGGTGGATATCAATGACTACAACCCAGCAATTCTTTATGCTTGGGAAGGCAACATGGACATACAGTTCATTGGCGAGCTCAGCGCTATACTCATGTGGTATATCACTAAGTACCTGTCAAAATGTGAGAAAAGCAACATGAACGAAGACATGGCAACACTGATCAGTTCGGCAAAATCGCTCTACAGTCGTCTGTGGAGTTTCGTTCAACGTACGTTAAGTCATAGAGAATGTGGAGCGCTCGAGGCCGCTGATACGCTATTAGGAATTCCGTTGCACGCCACGGATCCACAAACAACTATTAAATGGATAGATGTTAATATAATAAGAAACAGAAAAGTAAAAACTCGTCAAGAAATTGAAGCCCTCGATGCGGATTCTACTGATATCTTCTGCGATTCAGTAGTTGATACGCATTATCCAGCTCGACCAAAGGAATTGGAATCAACCAATCTGTACGACTTCGTAAAGTGGTACGAAGTTACCAAAGTGGAACCTAAAGCAAAAGATGTTGAATATTACAAGATTGGGAAATCATTGTACCTGAAAAGAAGGAAACGTGGTTGTTTAATTAATCATTACAAAAATAATGTGAATAATCAGCCCGAACGATATTACTTTGCGCTACTGTTACTCTTCAAACCTTGGAGAGATACAAATGAGCTGCGGAATGGATGTGATACGTACGCAAAAGCATTCCAATCAGTCCAAACGGAGCTCGAAGATGCGTTACAGTATCACGAACGCATTGCGGAAATACAGAAAGGTTTTGAGCATATCAAGGAGGTAATCGAAAAACGTATGACAGAAGGAGCTCAATCCCAACAAAGCGACACTTCGGATGCGGTACCTTTAGGTTGTGCGCCAATCGAAGCAGAAGGTGCGATGAAAGAATTTCACGCACGCGTCCAGAAGGTCGACACGGTGAACGGTTCGCAAATGATTGCGGATTTGAATCCTGATCAAAAACGGGTATTTGATACAACCACGGCTGCCGTGAGTTCGAACGATAGAATTCTACGACATTACGTCAGTGGAGAGGGTGGAACTGGTAAGAGTCATCTTATCGCAGCGCTCGTATGGTGGATCAAGCAACATGCTGGTAAAGATACCGCCGTAACAGCACCGACTGGAATAGCAGCATTCAATGTCAACGGTTTGACTATTCATAGGCTGTTTCAACTGCCTGTCGAGCACGGGGGCACTCCTAAATATAAGCAACTCTCTGATGCAGCTTTGAAAGTCATTAGAGAACAGCTTAGAAATGTCGCGCTCATTATCATTGACGAGGTCTCAATGATTTCTAATGTAACACTCATGTACATACATCTCCGATTGAGTGAAATATTTGATACCACCGATTGCGATGACGGTTGGTTCGGTAAAAAACATATTCTCCTGTTCGGCGACTTGTTGCAACTCCCACCCGTTCGAGAAGAACCTGCGTTCACTCAGCTATCAAGTGCAGTTTTGAATAAACTTCTGGGTGCAATGGGAAGTGTTAATCTGTGGAGTAAGTTATTCAGTTACGATGAATTAACGATTAACATGCGGCAAAAAAACGATGAGTCCTATCGCGAGATACTATCAAGAATACGTCTAGGAATTGTTATCGATTCAGACACAGAAATCCTAGCATCGAGGATAATCCGTTTTACAAACTTCACAACTTCAACCTTCAGTGAAAGGGTACGTGAACTATGTGAATACATAAATAACTTACCGAACGAAGCAGTTTGTCTGCTTCCCACGTGTCGGATGTGTAATGTTCTCAATGAAGCTATGTTGGCCGAGATACGAAGCGAAGAAATAGAACTGATAGCCCACGATACAGTTGACTGCCCCCCATATGTCAAAAAGAAAGTGCATAAAATTTTGGATATGGCAGACGAAGATTGTTCTCGAACTGCGGGCCTTGCCAAATTAATTACCATAAAAATTGGTGCAAAAGTAATGATCAGACGAAATATTGATGTTACTTTAGGTCTTGTAAATGGTACGATTGGTAAAATCACTTCGGTATCACGAGCTATTGATACGAAGGATGTTGAAGCAATACGAGTTGTCTTAGCGACAGGTGTCGAACACGTTATAGAGCGCGTAGACGTAAAGTTTGAGGCAATGGAAGGGGCTTTCGTTATTCGAAGACAGTTTCCAATTTGTCTCAGTTACGGAATTACAATCCATAAAAGCCAAGGTCTTAGTTTGAAGAATGCCGTGATCGATGCGGGTAATTCTATATTTTCTAGTGGACAAGTGTACGTTGCCCTCTCGCGGGTAACTTCCTTAGAAGGACTCCACGTGATCAATTACGATCCGCATGCAGTATTAGCAGATGATTCCGCTATTTTGGAGTACAATAGGTTGAGAAAGCAATATCGACCGGACCTTATGGCGATGACCGTTTCAAAAAAAAGGGCGAGAAAAATTAAAGACCGCAAATGGTCTTTACCAATAAATTTATCTACATGCCAGGAACCAATCGAGGAAAAACCATCCAGCGAGACGTGGCAAGTGAAAGGTTTTCAGAATACAGATGGTGTTTCTTGTTATGCTAACGCTACGATACAGTGTCTTTTTCACAGTAGACTTATTAGAAACTGTTGGCTGAATCAACAAAATGACGACGTCATGAAAATCTTGATCGATAATTATGTCAATTTACAATCACCAGGTGATGTTTTTCATGCGAGGAGACTTGCCGGTGAAGAGTTCACTTTAAACGTTCAGCAGGATGCGCCCGAATTTTTAACCAGTCTCATTTGGAAATACGATGACTTGAGAAATATCGTAAAACACGAGCTAACCTCTACAAGGCGATGCAAGGATTGTGGTTTCACGAGCAAGACAATCGAAGCTGGTTACATTCTGTTACTTGCTTTGGCCCCAGGCAAGAAAAAGACTCACAGTCTAACAGATTATCAATCACAATTTTTCGTGTTGGAAGAACGTCGAAGATTCGTCCTGTCAAAATTGTGGGTCAAAAAATATACTCATCAAAACCGATGTATCATCGGCAAGCAGCTGTCTTATTTTACAGCTCAGATTGACTTCCGTACAGGATGGGCATATTACGAAGATAACGGATTACGGTATCAAAGCAGTTCCTACCGATAAACCCGTCTTTTGCGCGAAAAAATATAAAGTCAATAGCGCTGTATTCCATCATGGTCAGAATATTGAAAAAGGACATTACACTTGCATGCTACGAGATGGAACTTTTGCTTGGCAACATGTCGATGATTATAAAATTAGGAAGCAGAAATGGATAAAAAATGCAAAGGATGCATACATGTTCTTTTTGCAGAGGAGCTAACTGCACTAACAAATATGACGGAACAATTGTCATATGAGTCAGTCCACGTCAAGCGGGACACCTTTTTGACCTCATGGTCTTGAAAATCGTCGTCATTTTTTTTACATATTCTCTGGGTAAAATGAATGAATGAAACATTTTTTTTTTTTTTTTTAACTCGAAGGGCTTAGAAGATACAAGGGGTTGAATTTTCGAAAAAAACACCAAAAATCGGAATCGCGCTCTTCTTTAAATGTTAATATCTCCGGTTCCCTTTGTCGTACAGACCTCGTAGAAAACTCATTTTAAAGCTCTTGAATTGCACTTTCATGTTATGAATTTTTGATTCATGTAATAAACAATTTTCTATTTGTTATTAACAATTATACTTTTTAAACGCGATTTTCGAGGTGACTACCACCTTTGAAAATTCTGAAAAAAATACGAGCGTGTTCCTTGACTCATTCTCTACAAAATCTGTAAGTTTTAAAATGGAACTCCGATGGAAACTATATTTAAAAAGCGATCGATTCATGCGGGACGTCGCGCACGGCCGGGTACGCGAGTGCGCCGAGACCGAGGCTTGTTCGCTTTGCATGCAAGGAATACAGGGGGGGCTGTTATACGTTCAAATTCATCAGTCCATTAATTCACGAAATTATTAACTATTTATTTCATTTCATATCGAATATTCGAATTAAAACAACAAAAATACAAATATAGAAATAAAACGCTTAACTAAAATCTTAAAACATATCACAAATTCGAAACTGAAGCTCCTAGTTATCGAAAATAAGTGGTAAATATAATGTACTTTTTGAGTCCATCAAATAGAATACATCACAGTGTTATTTAATCAATTACGTACTAAATTAACAAACTGAAAAATATTTAATCTAAACTCTGATACTATATACATTCAAATAAAATCTTAAAGTAAACGGCGAGTTTAAATTTATATATTAATGGTTCAATTACTTGGAAACCAATGCTTCTACTGACTTCTGTGCATACGAATATCTTTTAGCAACAATTTTTTTTTTTGAAATAGGCTTCATGCAATGGAATGTCAATGTTCCACGGACTAACTTCGCTTTTTCAAATCGAGATTGTAATGCAACAGCTTCTTTTTTGTACTCATCATTTGTGAAAAAATCGACGAAGATATTTTTAATATTCTGATTATTCTTAGCCCAGGAAAAAAATTTTTGGGGACTATTTATTGCATTACGCGGAATTAGTTTCTCACCTGAGTTCGATTCCAAGTATGTAACGACGCGCGAACAGGGTCTTGCCGCCCCAACGCTCGTGTACCCGGCCGTGCGCGACGTCCCGCATGAATCAACCGCTTTGGAAATATAGTTTCCATCGGAGTTCCATTTTTAAACTTACAGATTTCGTAGAGAATGAATCAAGGAACACGCTCGTATTTTTTTCAGAATTTTCGAAGGTGGTAGTCATCTCGAAAATCGCGTTTGAAAAGTATAATTGTTAATAACAAATAGAAAATTATTTATTACATGAATTAAAAATTCATAACATGAAAGTGCAATTCAAGAGCTTCAAAATGAGTTTTTGACGATGTCTGTACGACAAAGGGAACCGGAGATATTAACGTTTAAAGAAGAGCGCGATCCCGAATTTTGGTGTTTTTTTCGAAAATTCAACCCCTTGCAGCTGCTAAACCCTTGGAGTAAAAAAAAAAAAAAAAAATGTTTCATGTGTTTATTTCACCCAGAGAATGTGTAAAAAAAATTAAAAAAGAATCCGAAACATCGACGAATATTTTTGGCCAAATCCGTCCCGCTTGACGTGGATTGACTCATATACATATGGACATTTTTCCAAGCATAAGGGTTTAAGTTTTTAATACATTGGAGATTGTGGTATATTTGGGTTTTACGATAGCTATGCAATGAAAATACAGGATGATTGACCTTTAAAAATAACTTTCCAAAAATGTTGATCAAAACCTAATTGCTTATTGAAGGACATATGTAATAATATTCGAATTTTCAAATACTGTGGTGATGTTTGAGTAATCACATATAACCCCGCGTGTAAGTAACTCCGCCATTGCCGGTCCCAAGCCCGGATGAGAAAGGAGAAGGGCTGCACGCAGGGTTAGATGTTGTAGGTATAAAGAATTATGGTAATGGAACTGTTGGCAATAGCATTTAAATCATGCCGCGCTCCGATATTACTAGACAGGTGGCGTTGAGTATTATAGTGTATAAGCATTACTCTTTATATGTATACATTCCATTTTATGAGACCAAGAACAACATAATATGTTAATTCTTCCATAATTCCACCAACTGAATCAAAACTTACCTGTCAATTGGAATCCCTCTTCGGCCAATTGAGCACTAATCTGTTGCCATAAATTGGCTTTTGTTTCTTCGTTAAAAGTGTACCTCTTGTCTTTATTGAAGATCCAATCGTTAGCCTTCACAATTCTAATAAGTACCTTATCCAGTGTTTCGACAACGTACGTTGCCGCGTTTGTATTAGCCATTATTTATCTTGGGTGTAACTTGTATTGCACAAATATTGGTAATAACGGATAAAATATGAAAACAACTTGTATTGCTCACGAATTCTCGAACACACTTTTTTTTTTGAATCCTTCGGCTTATTCTCGAACACACCATGTAACCGTTTGTCTATTGCCTGACGTTCTGTTCCCTTGCAAGCTGTTGCAAAAGTTGGTAGTTTAATGTTTGTGTAGTTTCGCGGCAGCAGCGTTGTATCAAAATACTGATTCTGCGCCAATGCGGCAACCGGGCAGTGCTGCCAACTCGATCGCGGGTAGGGGGAACGTTCATCCGCCGCGTAATATGGTTTTGGCGCCTTTGTCACTAAATAAGAGTGAGGTTAGGAGCACGGAGTGTTAAGTATACCGATTGCTTGCTTGAGATCTCGACTGATCACTTGATCTCACCATTGAGTCACTTTGAAACTGAAAAACGGCTATTAAGAATATTTTGGGATGGAAAACTTGGCAGATGAACTGGATGAAGACGAGATTTTGATTTCTATGGTACAGAATAAGGCTCTTCTGTACGACAAATCTTCTCCGCTATTCAAGAATAACCAAAAAAAGAACGAGGTATGGTGTGATATAGCCAGCCAAATCTGTGTACTTACAGAAAGGCTGATAGAAGGTATGATGGTTACATTTTTTAAATGCTTAGTTGTAACAGTACTGTTGAGAAATGGGTATGGCGTAGGTATAGGAATAAAGACGGAGCTTGTATTCAATCTCAATTTAAGTTTGGTAGTTCAATTTCATAATTATAATTTTCTCCCTCGCAAAGTGAAACTCATCACAAGACGGTGGAAAACACTGAAGAAAAAATACATGGACGAACGTAGAAGACTTATGGAATATATCCCTTCAGGATCAGCTACTCCGGAAATAACATCAACGTGGAAATATTGCACTATCATGGATTTCCTCAAAAAACATGTCCAGCACCGACAGTAAGTATAAATGACTTCGTTAGAATATCTAACAGTAGAAGGTAGTAGAGTTGCTGTTGATAAGGTCATAAGGTTCATGTTCGAATTCCATTGTAGAAGATTATATTCTCTGATCTATAATATAATTCAATTCAAATTTCGATATTCCTTTGCTCTAGGACGTTCAGCAATTTCAATTTGCCAGTCAGAGGGAATCTCGAGGAAAGCTGTGACGATGACAGCGAAGGCGATGAAGATTTCAGAAGCGAGGAACAGTCTCAGAACTCTATAGGAGGTACATTTTTCCTGAAACTATGCCCAGTAGGATGTAGCCCGATGCAGAAATATTTCACTGTAAGAAAGTAAAACCTACAAAAAAATCTCACATCTGGTTTATCGACAAATTTCTTTGTTGAAACAGTTTGATGCCTTTTTTTCATGTTACAGTCACTTTAAATTCACAATCAGTTTCACTAAACTAATTTCAAAACGGTTGGCGGAAAAAAAAGACTTGGAAAAAAAAGACCCGGAAAAAAAAGATTTGGAAAAAAAAGACACGGAAAAAAAAGACCCGGAAAAAAAAGACTCGGAAAAAAAAGACCCGGAACTAAAAGACTCATCCGTCGCTCATCCGAAACCACAACACCATACCCAGTACGGAACGCGAAGTCGGTGGTTATCGCACCCCCAAATGTTAGAATAGGTTAGAACACTGGTATTGTACCCTCAAAGGTTAGAATAGGTTAGGACACTAGTATTGCACCCCCAAAGGTTAGAATGGGTTAGGACACTGGTATTGCATCCTTGAAGGTTAGAATAGGTTAGGACTTCATTGATCTATCGCTTATCCGAAACCATAACACCATACCCAGTACGAAACGCGCAGTCGGTGGTTATCGCACCCCCAAATGTTAGAATAGGTTAGGACACTGGTATTGTACCCTCAAAGGTTAGAATAGGTTAGGACACTAGTATTGCACCCCCAAAGGCTAGAATGGGTTAGGACACTGGTATTGCATCCTCGAAGGTTAGAATAGGTTAGGACTTCATTGATCTATCGCTTATCCGAAACCATAACACCATACCCAGTACGAAACGCGCAGTCGGTGGTTACCGCATTCAAAAGGTTAGGATAGGTTAGGACACCAGTATTGCACCCTTAAAGGTTGGAATAGGTTAGGACACTAGTATTGCACTTCCAAAGGTTAAAATAACTCACGGGTCTTTTTTTTCCGGGTCTTTTTTTTCCGGGTCTTTTTTTTCCGTGTCTTTTTTTTCCAAGTCTTTTTTTTCCGGTCTTTTTTTTCCGGGTCTTTTTTTTCCAAGTCTTTTTTTTCCTAGATTCTTTCAAAACTGTTCTGTTTAGCACTGTAATGACGCTTTCAAATTCCAGTTCAGAATGAGTTTTGAAGTATAAACAGAACATAAAAAGTAATTTAAACCAAAAGTGCAGAAAGTCTATATTTTTTTATCCGTTGCAGCATTATGAATTGCAAGTGACTCCTAAAAATAAATTCAAGCTCTCTTCGTTATACATGTTTCAGTGAATGGTGACGAGACAGCTTATTGTGATATGGCACAAAGTCAATAATATTGTCACTGGCTTAACGATTTGCATTGTTCTTGTACACTTATTAGCATAATATATACCTAAATTTTCAGATGAAACCTGCGATGACCCATCTGAAGAGAGCGAAACGTCACTGACAACACGTGCAACAAGAGTGACGGAAGTCAATAACTATCTTCTCGTGTTTCGAGATGCATGGAATAAAATACCTGATAAGAATAGAAGAAGGTGTTTTTTCAAACTAAGAGAAGTCATCAGGGACAAAAAAAAAGAGATACAGCTAAATACATAGTTTTTTAATCATACTCTTTTAAAACAAATTGTTTCAACACAATTTACTTACATTATTTATGTGATTATGTGATTATTAATTGAATAAAGTGTTTTTTGTTACTATTATCATCATTTGTAAGGTGTGCATAATAAATAACATTTTTCTCTTATGCCCGGTCTACACACGCACGTTATGATCAGGTATATTTAAGAAATCTGTCAACTGATTGGTCACTTCTGTTGTGGAAATTCAGTGATTGGCTAAGACCCTAAATATACCCGATCATAACGTGCGTGTGTAGACCAGGTATTAGTTTATAAATTCAGTATAATCCCCACTTTAATAAGACAATTTACTGTCAGAGCGCTGACCAAGAAACGACGGTACGTGGAACGAAGCTTAGGTTGGCAACAGCCCGTGTGTGACGTCAGCGCGTACGCGTCGCGTCGACTGTCGACGCGTTGGTGTCCCATTGTAGACGCACCTTAAAGCTCCGCATTCCCTATTAGCCAGACTGCGCACAGCTACACTCCAAAGTCGACTACTCAACGACTTGGTTGAATTGATGTCATCGAATATTTCAACTCCATTACTAGATTCACATTTTGTCGTATATTCAGTGCAATACCAATTTAGCAGTGAAGACTTTTCACCAATGAACTGCATATCCATGTTTCCTTCCCAAGCCGTGAGAATAACAGGATTGTAGTCATTGATGCAAGTCTCCGCTTCTGACCGCGGTAAGTCGTACAATCGGCTTTTCGACTTTAGCTGCTTTCTACCCGCAATGGAAATAGCCACGTCCCTCATAACCAGTGAATCCGTAACAGGTCTTGGAAAGCCAAATCTACAAACTCTGGAGTATCCCTTTTTATTTTTTTTGTTACGTAAACAGTAGTCATTGTGCCTGTGTCTCTGATGCGTGTCTACTCGACGATACAACGTTGGCGAAACGTTTTTATCAGACATCTTGCACGTGACATAGTCTGTAATGAATCTAGCCACCGCATCGGTAGACGATTCCCCAATAACGGGAGCATCTTTGATCCAAATCAATAAATGAAAATGTTGTGTACCTCTCCCCTGGTATTCCCGTCTCCAAAAGTAATGAGTTACTTCCCCGATCGGGTGATCACTCGAACAAATGAAGCTATGCATCGCCTGGAATTTATTGTCAAGGTACCTTGAAGTAGACACCGGATCAGCAGCTACAAGCTTACTCGTCGAGAAATTTGACATTTCGGGTCCATTAACCTCACGTATGTATTCAGCCAAATCTTCCCAAATCCATTCGCTGGGACTTAAGGTCAGGAACCATGTCGCTGGACCATAATTACGTATCATACAAGTGTTACGTGCGTAGATTTCGGTATATATATTTTTCTTTTGGGAAGTCAAACAGGATAATTCCTAGAATTTCGGGTTTACCCTAATCCTGCTGACTTCCTTCTTTTATACATATATATATATCCCGGAATCCTAAATTCCTTTTTCTTTCTTTGACTTTATAAATTCTTTGAACGCTCAACAATTTGTTGTTTCATTTTTCGAACGTGACTTAGAGTATAAAAAATAACCACATCGAAATATAATATTATTTCTATCGGATGTTTATTCCCTTCTTGAAACGGCTCGTAAGTCACGTAGGTGTAGATAACGGCGAAGCAACACTGGAACCCCAGTCTTGCTGACCCCTCAATCTCACACTACTAAAACTAGCATGTAGATGTAAGGCCTCTCTCTCTCTAATTTTCCGAAAGAAATAGGAAAATTAAGCTAAATGATAAGTAGAATAATAAGATACTAAATCAGGCTTTATTGAAATTTAAAGAACAATCGAATTGTTAATAATTTGAGTATAAGATCAAATCATTAATTTGGTTTGAAGATATTCAAAGTAAGCTAGTGTGAGTAGACTATAGGTGAGGCATGGAATAGCATGGGACCGCGTGACGTCACAAGGGACCAACGCCTACGCTAACTGCAAGTAGTCCCTCAAACCAATCAGGCGACAATTAGCCACTAAGCAAGGCCCTAATTGGCTAAGCCACGCGCGCAGTAATACATACATTGTTGCAACCGCGGGGACCTCGTCGCCTTTGAACTTAAACTAGCGTCTTTCTTCTGGTAAATCGCGAGGTGCGTGGACGTATCGACCCGTGTGCTAACTAGAGCCAAGAGTTACACTCAATCTTTTCTTTCTCATAATTAAAGTGGTAGTGTAAAGGACTCAGTACTCGTCAACAAAATTTAAGCCGTAAATCTTTTCAAGATTCATGCATTCGTTTTAGCTAACGTTTAACTTTATTATTTTAAACTATTTAATCATTATAATTATAAACGGTCTTTCATCTGTTAAATCGCGAGGTGCGTGGATGCATCGACCCGTGTGCTAATCAAGCCAAGAGTTACACTCAATCTTTTCTTTTTAAGTAAAGTGGTAGTGTAAAGGACTTAAAGCACCCGTTAACGAGATCATCTATTTTAATAAACCTAAACTTCTGCCTTATACTCATTTAGAGTATTTGTAATATTTAAGACAACTATAAATCTTGCTATTCCAACTTTAAGTTAACATTCAATACCGACTATTTCGAATCAGTGAATATTAACAATTTTATTAGCTTCAGTTCCGAACACTATACGTGATAAACCATACTTAAATTTTACGCAACTCAAAGGCTTCGAGGTTCCTAAGGTGAGGGAGGCAAGTACCTATAAAAAGAGAAAGTAGTTCCATGCTACCCCATGTCAACCAGAACTAGGTAACCACGATCGCTCACAAAATCGCTCATTTATACTTTATATCTAAGATTCGTTAAACTGTTTTCCAGAATTCTTTAAATTTAATCATTTGCATCCTATAATAAAATTTAATCATATGTCCCTTCCTAGTAACGAGACCACCCGGCGAGCTTGAACTGCTACTCATACAAACTGCATTATTTTGCTATTTTAATATAAATCGAGATTGGTATGAACATAAATTCTAAAGACCAAACAGGATAATTCATAGAATTTCGGGTTTCACCCTAATCCTGTTGGGTTACCTTTTTTTAATATAAAAGAGTTATTAAGATCCCACTATTAACCTCGATTTATATCACCATATTATCGCTATAATTAAAGATCTACATAATTAGTCACATACGCATTATAAATATAGATTCCTATATTGGGGAATTTTATTACTTACTATTATAGTGAAAGAATCAAGATCGGGACAATTCTTAATCTAACGAGCCGACCGGGGTAATTCATAGAATTTCGGGATTCACCCTAACCCCAGTACGAGGCTCCTTTGTGCCAATATAAATTACTAAAACACACAATATTACTGATCTTGATTAAATAACTATATGTATTTTATGTTATAAAAGCCATACATGATTTCTTTTTATTATTGAATACGATTCAGTATTATTACTAAAGAGAGAGAGATAGTGAAGCTTTTTCATAGAGAGTTCCATTTTCATAATTAATTCATTATAACATTTTCATTGTCTCAGCGTGCGAATCGCGAACAGGCTTTTCCAATTTCATTATTATTTCATTTTCACCAATAATAAGTCTTTAACATAGTAACAAGCCTTCACGATCCCCACGTCGGTGACCATACATTATTCAACCATTTTATCATTTGTTATTTTATTCATCTGTTCAAGTGACATTCCAATGTCAGTCGCTTGAACCATATTGCCAAGTTTCTTGAATCATTCAAGAATATATTATCGTTTTTACCAGTTAATTCTCATAATCATTGAATCACCTTTTATTTTATTATCTTAATCATCTTAATATTCATTAGCCTCAACCATAGTTTAAACATTTCAATTGAGCCCTGTATAGGACTAGGCGGCAACGATCCTATTTACCGGTCTATCCCAAGATAGATCTTTTCTTTTAATTTTATTATTTTCGCGCATGTGACGGGTATCCTAATAGTCGACAGGTCCTCGCTTGTCAATAGAACCGTTCGGATCGTTAACCACTCTACCCACACCGTCCGTCACACAAGCTAAATTATTCCGCGGTCTACGCCAATACTGTTCCGTATTACGTAATCTAGAAAAGATGGTTGTAAGATTTCCTTCTAGCTGCTCCTTGGACATCATTTCCAAGCAGCTGGCTGCGGTAAATTTTTCACGCGGATTAATTACATTCAGTTTATGGAAAATACCGCTTCTTAATTGGCGAATGTTAGAGTCGTGCAGCAAATAAAAGAGATATTGTTGATTTAATCTGAAGCAAGCGTCTTTGGACATAAGTCTGCATTTTATGAAGTCACATTCTCGTAGATGAACCATTCGTTTTTGGTACTGGCCGTTCATGCCGTAAGGATAAAGGTCCGGAAAACACATAATATCTATATCTAAACTTTTATCCCATGTACTCAGAGGCGCTGCTTGTACTTTGAGCGATTGATAAAGATCCGATGAACTCTTATTTTCCCTGTCCTCATGTATGGGATAGATTGTAAATTGTTCGCAATATGCGTCGGAATCAATGATCTGAGTTAACATCGCCGTGCGATCGATAGGTTCTCGATCATTATCGCCCACAGATTTCAATTCTACATGTTCTTCCAAATCTTCGCTCTCAGGTTGTACCTGAATTTCAGCATTTTCAACGCAATCGCCTAACAACAAGTGGCTTTCTACCGGTAATTTAATTTCTCGATATAATGAATTATTATTCTTCAGCCATGTTAATGCATCATGAATTTTCTGTACATCAACTAATTCACTCCAAACCACCTTTGACTTATTCGGGATACCACAAACCAATATGAATAATTCGTGATTAAGATTTATCGCGTTTGTCGGAGATGGCAATTTCTTTAACGTTTCCTCTAAAGGCAACGGCAAATGAAAAGTTCTACCCTTTACTTTTTGTATCTTAACAGTATTAGGCAGATTCTTCTTGGCTACCGTTCCCATTCTTTGCACCGTCTGGAAAGCTTTCGCTCTTTGAATAAAAATTCTTTCGTAATCATTCAACGACGATACTACGTCTGGTCTTTCTCTCTCGGCCAGTTGATTCAGGCTGCAAGTCGGCGGTAACCTGCCATCGCATAAATTGCTCAGACAATAACTACAAATAAAGCCAGTAATATCAATGTACTTTTTCAGATCTGACCAGTAAACTCCCGATAGCGGTTTTCTTAATTTCGAAATTTCCACAAAGTTTCGCACAAGACTCGCAAGCTGATCGCGGTGTAACCATCGAACGCTTCGTCAATGCTTCGAACGCATGCCGATATTTAGAAATTATGGCATCTTCATTCAAATTCATTCTTTCGTCTACACCCGATCGATGGATTTGAGCTTTTTGTGCTGCTTTGGTGGATATTTCTGTTAAAACTTCCAAATCACTTCGATTTAAAGCAGTGTCAATATAAGTAATTTTACTAATCAGACTTGTAATCTCAAACACCTGTCTCACAAAGTATCTGATCCGTGTGAAATGAGCACTTAAGATCTGCATCGGTAAGAGCTTTGATTGACATGTGCCCAGATTCGCATAGCAGCTTTGTGAGTGCCCAAGTCTATTACCTAATTTATTAACGCTGCAGACATTAACTTGTTTTATGTCGTTCCTAATATTTATTAGATTCCAATAACTAACAAGCCTCATGAAATTTACTATTTTGTCTATCGTATATGAATCCGGTTTCAGGCACATTTTTGAGTCGCAAGACCACGATTTTCGAACATGCTTGCTTGGCCGTACGGGTAGAATATTAGCAATTTGCCCAGCCGCTGTTGTAACGATAGCGGTTTGTTCACGATTGCCAGTTCATTGTAAGCAGTATCAGCAAAATAGCATTCGGATGATCCAGTATGTTTCGAATAACCACAAATCGCAATAACTTTGTGTTCCAAGTCTGAAGATTCTGCCGCGCGAATCAAACATGACTCTGCATTCCGCTTCGAATTGGCTAACGCTTTCTTTAAACTGAAAACCAAATCTTCCCTGACATGAATCGACCACTCAATAATTTTTTCAGCTTCTATTCTGGACTTTGCCAACGACTGGCATCTAATTTTGAATGCCAAAGCATTAATACACTTTTCGATTGATCCTACAAACTTCAATGTATGATTCCGTTTTCCTAGGCGTTTATATTTCTTCGAGATATTATTTGAAACCACCAATTTTTGAATCTTCAATTTTCTATTTTTATTCGCATGATAAATCTTTCTGTTCACATCTTTCTTTTTCTCCGGATCGGCAGCATACTGTGCCTGTTCTCTAATTCTCTTTTCTTCTGGATTGGCAGCATACCGTGCCTTTTCCCTAATTTTCTTCTTCTCCGGATTGACGGCATACTGTGCCTTATCCCTAATTTTTTTCTTATCCGGATTGGCGGCATACCGTGCCCTTTCCCTAATTTGCTTTTTTTCTGGATCGGCAGCATACTTTGCCTTTTCGTTCATTTTTTTAATCTCAGGGTTCGCAGCGTACCTAATTTGTTCTCGCGTTTTTTTATATGCACTATTTGCTGCGTAATTTTTTTTTTTTTCATTTCGCCGAATAACCTCGTTAATGGAATAATCTATCTGCCTTCTTTTGTTTATCTCATCTCTATGACTAATCCACCATTCTTTTTTCATGTGTTTAATTGACTCTACTCTATTCTTGACTGTTTGATTTGGCGCCTGCTGGCGTTCATGACCGTCAATTGCAATATTTGAAATAACCGGAATAGAATCAGCAATTTGTCCTTTCTGTGATTTGCAGACTGATGCATAAGTCTTCGGTTGAGATATTTTCAAAAGAGGTAGTACATCCCTAGAAGCAATTTTGATAGTGGTATCTCCAATTATTTTCGGATGATTAACGATTGTATACTCAGAACGTCTGGTATTCATAGTAAATTCACCAAGACTTTCATTATTCTGGTGCTGCCGATTAGGCAGAAATGAATCAGATGCGATCGTCGGGAAACGAATCAACGTCTGTTGTTTCAAAACTCTGAGTAATTAAT
This sequence comes from Tenthredo notha, assembly GCA_914767705.2. Lineage (NCBI taxonomy): Eukaryota > Metazoa > Arthropoda > Insecta > Hymenoptera > Tenthredinidae > Tenthredo > Tenthredo notha. Next base: position 6,225,019 of record OU611920.1, on the reverse strand, counting down.
GACGTCTAAGTGTGTACGTGGACCTCGTTGGCCCATTACTATCTACAAAATATTGTTGTTACGTCCTAGGCTGGAAGCCGAATATTTAACCTATAGGTACAACAGTTACCGTAGTTATTATCATAAGCATGAAAATACCGACGTGCAATTACCATCAGAGTTATAATAATACTCTATTGATGTAATTCCATTTATAATTTTTTCCTTTAATTCTTTTATATTATTTTACTCATAGATATAAGTCAATACTTTTGAAAGGAACAATCTTAACCATAATATAGACAAATTCATCTCATTCTCTCACGAAACGAATATGCTTAGAAACACTTGAAACAATATAAACAGGAAAGCCTAAACTTTAAGTAAACTTTCGAACTCTGGAAAATATCCTTATTCAGGAAACATAAATCTTCAGATCCTTCATATTTTTACGACCGAAAGCGGAAAAGTCTAAAGACAAAGACAGCTCTGTTTAAATGAGGATAGAACATAGACGCTCGCAGCATCCCTTCGTAGCGTCTCGACGCTTGGGTCCCTGACCCAATCGCCTCGCGCTATTGCTCTTCTAGCCAACCATATTTTTTCCCGCTTTTGTTTTAATGAGTTTTTTACCAATAGAAAAAACCTCGCCTTCCCGCGAGTTTTCCAGGACCTCCCCTTCGCGTACCCGCGAGGAGAGATCTTTTCCATTCCATATTAGTTAGTTAGTCACGAAATCTCAAAGAATACAGATCGAACTCATAGAATCTTATAACTTAGAATTATTCATTCAAAGTGTTTGGTGATACAGTTAATAAATAAGTGAATTACTATATAAATCATAGAAACCTAAAAACTAAAGTTAATCATCACCTGTGTGAAGGTTAACAACCAAATTGTTAAGCAGATTGTGAAATAAGATTGTTAAATAAATATTGTTATAATTTAAAGTGAAATCTACAAACGTTTATTTCACCCACGCATAGTGGTGGCTGATAAAACCCATTACCTCAACAGATACGAGCTCAACGACGTCCCGAAGAACTAGTTTTCTAAGACTCGGTAAGAAATATAGAAATCTACCAATTTTAAATCAGAACCTCACAAGAATAAACTAGTGATTCGTTTCTTCTAAATAACATTTAACTCAGGACGTAACATTGTTACGTTTTGGGATCTATCCGTAATGCAATAGAAGTTGCAATAGCGCAAGCGAACACTCCACATGATACACCATCCGGTTGAATCTGGATACATTCATATTTCACCGAGTGATTCGGATAGAGCCTGTTCACTATATCGTATTGTATCGGTAATAATTGTCTACGCAACGAATCGTATACATGTACGGTAATGTTCATCGATGGTGTCTCCGTGGCTCACTATTTTTCCGAGCCTTTTTTTGAATCAAATTTCCCTTCTACAAATATTTTATTTGCCCATGACCAGTGAAACCTTCAGGTTATCAGGAATATGACGGATGCGAGGTGAAGCAGAGTCACGAAGTAAGCCACTTGTCATGGGCGAACAAAATATTTGTAGAAGGGAAATTTGATTCAAAAAAAGGCTCGAAAAAAATAGTGAGCCGCGGGGACACCATCGATGAACATTACTGTACTATGGATCCGTCGTAATATATACACGTCCAATGACCCACCTTATCTTTACCTATTTCTCCTCCGTAAATGATTTGAATGTCCCTATCACTTTCTACCGGTCGATACCAACGTAGGCCTTGATAAAGTAATGGATTTTGCGGCCGGAAAGATGTGTTCATTGTTAGAACGTCGAGAAACGCGTTGATACATCGATCATCTAATTCAAGCGTAACGTTAGCAATAAGTTCCGGAATACTTAAAACAATTTCGCGTTCACTTTGTAATACATCACGAGCATTGTTTTCATCGGAATCAATGGTAATAATGTCATCCCTGCCATCGTTATTATTGGGGTCGATTCTAGCGGAACGTTTCGCTGCATTTCTAAGTTCCCTAGATTTCGCATATGAACGCTTCTTTGTTTTCGGCATTATGAAATGGAATATACCGCTATTTCGCAAATCTTATCTGATTACACTAATTGCTATATGAATCTGTTGCGAAATAAGTATTCACTAAACTACAATATATTATAATAACAATGGAAAATTTTATCTCATAGCAATTATGTATTATTATATCAAGTTCTCTTTCTTCTGATGATCAAATTATCATCATTGAAATATTTTACTCACCTATAATCTTCGTATTTCGTAATAAGGCACCGTTCTGCGCCAAAGATTGACTGATTATCTACACTCTATCCCAAATTAATTTGAAAAATTATTACTTGACTGTCGTCGAGAAAAGTTCATGAATTGACATTGATCGGAAATTTAATACTATAACAAAGTTACAGCAACAACAATGTATAATGATTAAATAATTGCGATGTACTATCAATTTTATATTATGTGATGTTGTCTTGCAATATAAAGAATAACGTCCACTTATAAAACAATTCCAAATTTTATCAATTTTTCAATCTCCGCAGCAAATTGTAATCTTCACGAACGAACGACTTATTCTGAATGGAATATGAGGTGTTTACAAAGATATTCTCAAATTGTGGCAGCCCAATCTCTATTAGCAAATGATCAACGAATGATGAAGTAGTCATCTATCTATCCTTGTATAGGACGGAGATCGAACAGTAGTGGATTAAAGTCAGATTTCCCCCTGGGTCTATTCTGATATTACGCCCTTACAGTCGAAGGAAAACCCAATTGATTTCGAATGTTATTCACGATTAAAATTTTAGCGCTTGCGGCCCGGGCTCGCGGGCTCAATGAGTATAAATACACGCCCCTGCAACTGAAACCAGAAACTGAAAAACAGATATAGTCATATTATGGTGTCTCATTCAACTAGACGTTCAGAACAAGGATAAACATGACTTGTTGTGTTTTTCGAATTCGAATATACCTACGTGTCAAACCTATACAGCGATTTTGAAAACACAGGTTACCCATACATTCAAATATCCATCAACGTGAGCCGAAACTTTTTTTTCATATACGGTCACCTCGTAGCACAGCTTACTCGCGTACTACACGCCGAAGCGTCCGCATGTCTAGTAAGTACATTATTCTACATTATATTACAATATACAGTATTATACATTACATCTGATGTACAGATATTATCTTTTCCAATCGCAATAGAAACATGAACTTGATGATTCAAGAGGTAAATTGAAGCATTGATTAAGCCCAATTACTGAAAACGATAACCGAAAAAATCAAATAACTCAGTTGTTATCGATTAGCTTTGACTGGAATGATTTAGACATGATGTAACACAATTCGCCCTTGATGGAATTATCCTACATCAATAATGTAATCAAAGTTATCATTTACATTTACTTCGCAAGTTCGTGAATTCGTGATAATAATTAATTGGAAACTAGCCAATCAGACGTATCGAATAAAAAGTAGTATCTGTCGGTGGATTTGTGCGTAATTGTATCTACTATTATGCTACTAAGTGCTCATCATTTGCGCCGAATCAGTTACTTTTCTATCAATCATAACGATTGAAATTTCGCAGTAAATACAAAATAAGATGTCGTTTCCGCGAACGATGGAGGATAACCCTGTCAATAAGTTGGCTCTAATTATGTTGTACCCGTGTATGTATGTAGTATTACTGAATAATACCATCATGAAATCACCATTTTTCGATAAAAATGTAGTTCGTAACCACGACATCACTCGGCACGATTTGCTTTATTATAATCTTTTTGTACAATTGAAGATTCGGACGACTCGATCATGAATATAGAAATCGACATGGATCTACCACCCGGGCAGTATCTAGCCGGAACGAGTCAGGTCCGGGTGGTGGATCCACGAGGGCCGCCGCAGCAGCCGCCGCCGCAGGCACCGGTGCCCCCGCAACCTAATGTGCCTGGCCGAGAGGAAATCGTACGTATTCCACAGAATGCTGTCAACGCGTATGATTGAAGCACACTCATTTCTCACACTCACAATCCGAAAATAAATATCTCAAACAAATTTCAAGATTTATTCCAACAAGCAGCATCATAATATTTTTAGGCAACCACACTGAGAGAATTTTATGATAGCGTATACGATATTAGAATGGTATGGTATGGTATGGTATTGTATTGTATGGTTCATAATAACATAAAAGATGACAACCATTACCATCACAGTGGTGAATTTTTTTATACAGATGGTAAATATTATCATGTGTTGAATTCAATCATCGCTATTATTGAATCGGTTGTAGTGTGCTTTTACAATAATGCGATGGTATAGTATTTACCATAAAATTCTCTTTGTGTATTGAAAAATTTTTTGACAAGTTATTCAGATTAAAAATGAAAAAATTAAAATAGGCACCTCCAAATATCAATATCAAGAGCTCAAATTTGGCTGAGATATTCTATTTGAGAAGCTCTACCCGAATTTCGGTGCGCGTTTGAAAAAAAAAGAATTGTTTTTTGGCACACCCTAATAGGTATGAATAAATATTTTGGTGCCTTATACATGGGCAGCCCAGATAATGATATTTAGTATAATAATCAATCAACATATGACTTCTTACAGAACGCAATGATAATAGAGGCCGTAAACGAGTGCCTCCGCGCCGCCATAGAAGCTCGACGCGGCCGCGGAGGCAACAGGCGCGAACGAGGCCATCGTCAGGGCCGGATTACCCCTGTAGGCAGAAAGGCACTGCCTTAGGGCCTCCACCATCAAGGGGCCCCCACCAAATTTTGACACAAAATTTTTTTTTTTTGAATACCAACAGATTTTTTTTTCATCAGTGATAAAATAAGGAGGAGGGGGTCGAGGTCTGAGGGGATTATTAGTAATTCAGTTATTGTAATAATAAGTTATAGAAAATGTATCAATTTTTCATAATTCTTAATTTTAATATTCCCGCTACTTTAGATGCATATTTTCATACATCTATTTTGTCTACTTTATCGACATTTTCATAATTAGATACTGAAAGCGTTCTAGCGGATACATTTGGAGATAGAAGTGTGTTTTGTTTCATCAGGTGACTATACAATGTTTGCACTTGAATTTCAATTGTTGCACGGTTAGCCTGCGATAACCTCAATCGTGATCTTGTAGCATTATTACTGCAGTAAAGAGTCTAAAAATATCAATAATATAATATTGGTGATTGTTATGAAATACAAATTTTAGTTACAATATCAAAAGGTAAAAAACTATAAATATATTGAAAACAAACATGAGTGAAAGGCTCGGTGATCGACACAAAGGGCCAAGAAGAACGTATAAAAGTGGTGCTGATAAAAGAAAAGAGAAAAAAGAAAAGGAAAAAAAAGATAATGAACTTTTGGCACGAACACACCGGATAACAGATTTCGCGCGATCTCATCCAACACGATCGAATGAAGAACATGTTGGTATTGATGTTGTGAGTATAAAAATCTTCGCGTTGTCAGCTGGCCACAATAATGTACACTGATCTACACAGGAATATTATTCAATAAAATTTGACTTCATAAAAAAGTCGGAAAAAGCATGATATTAATACTAGCCTGATATACATGAGTTGAATTGAAGTTGCGTTATTTTTTATTGATAATACTTTATTATAATAGCTTCAAAGTTGAAACCATCAAAGGCAGATTATTCTGGTAAAATTTCTGGTAAAATTTTAATGATTTAGTTTCAATCCAAAATATACCGTGAGGAAACGTGGAAAGAGATGGTTCCAAGCGCGCAGTCGCTGATTCATTCGAATATTACGAGGGCCGCCAATTTCAGACCTGCCCCGAATACCCTCAGAGCCTGTCTGCTATTCGATTTCGATTTTTTTGAAACAAAAATGGCGCTGCTAGCCCGATTCTGCCACCATGGATATTCGAATGAATCAGCGCCCGTGCGTTTGGAACCATCTCTTTCCACGTTTCCTCACGGTATAATTGGATCGACTTTTTTCCCAACTAACTTTTCTTGCTATTTTAATATTTTTATGTTTATTCAATCAAATTTCTCTGGGTTTATATAGTATTATCTAAATGTAAAAAAATTTTCCTTCTTATAACGACCTGTCTATAATTTTCAACCTCGGACCCCCTCTTATACCGCTTCCAACGCTACTTATTGTGCATCGGGTCTTTAGTAAAAAAAAGTCAAGTGTCGATTTCTTAGGAAGATTTATTAGAGGTACCTAGTTGAAATTTTACCGATAAGATTTTGTACGCTATAGAATATCATATAATACGACTTGCTAAGCTATAGAGAACATTTATGCCCTCGTAGTACAACGTGTATATGAAGGACCAATCTGAGGTATACGGATCTTTCAGTTTCAACGATCATGAAATATTTTTCATCCATAAATATATAAACACAAATGCTATTATATACCTGAATACCTGAATAATATATAGGTTGACCCGCCTGCAGAGCCAAATGTAGATGCAAATGAAGCAAACAGGAATTTAACGAAAGAAACGATAGCTGAAGAAAATGTAATTCCTCCAAAAAGAAACTCTTCGGATAATTCAGATGTTCATGATTATGAAGTAGATCCCATTTTTATAAATAATGACATTTCTCAGTGGCCTGAAAGCATGAGTGATTACGTCAACTATTGGATACAGTTAGGTGCTGAAAAAATTCAATACTGCGATAGAAATATTTTGAAAAACGTATCTTTTGTGCAAACCGATGTTACTGGTAAGAGGAAGTGCAAAATAGAAATGTTTCAACGAAAGGCTAAGAATGGTGATTCCGTGAAGCGAACTTGGCTGTGTTTTTCACCAACCACTGGGAAAGTCTATTGTTTTCATTGCAAACTTTTCGATTTGTGCCATTCACAATTTACTAAAGAAGGCTTCTGTGATTGGAAAAATGCCCATGCTCGTTTTGAACATCACGAAAAATCGGATAACCACTTGAAGGCGGTTTACGCATTCACGCTGCGATCTTCAGAGATAGATCTGATCGATGCTAGCTTAAAAAACCAGGCGGAAACAGAGAAGAATTATTGGAGGATGTTATTGAAAAGAATAATAAGTGTGCTTATCTTTCTCACTGAGCGCAATTTGCCTCTTCGGGGGGATAATGAAGTCTTGGGTTCACCAAAAAATGGCAATTTTCTTGGCATATTAGAACTATTGGCTCAATATGATGAATTTCTGAATAATCATTTAAAAAATTACGGGAATCCCAGTAAAGGCAACCTATCGTACCTTTCGTCCACAATATATGAAGAGCTTATTCAAATAATTAGTGATAAGTTACTAAATACAATTATATTCCGTATAAAAAAATCGAAGTACTATTCAATATCGGTTGATTCCACAACCGATATAGGTCATATTGACCAGTTGAGCTTGATAATACGTTATATTGAAAATGATCGGCCAATTGAGAGATTTATCAAATTCATACCGAATCAAGGACATAAAGCTGAGGATTTGTTTCGTGCAATCATGCAGTTTTTATCCGAACATGGAATCAAAATCGCCGATTGTCGTGGACAGTCGTACGACAACGCATCAGTAATGAGCGGGAAATATAATGGTGTACAAGCCCTTGTAAAAAAGGAGAACAATTCAGCACTATGGATTCCATGTTGTGCACACTCACTTAATCTTGTCAGTATTAGTACAATGCAATGTTGCCTAGAGGCCAAAAAATTTTTCGATTTTTTGGAAAAATTGTACACTTTTTTCACTTCGTCCTCAGAACGATATAACAAACTGAGGGAGACTGGGGAGGTTTGACCATACGGGAGGTTTGACCATGTGTGCTTTTCTCTGCAATGACGCTGAAATAAATTGCGTCATCACGTGTTACAAATTCATAACTTCAACCAAAACAAAATGCATGTGGTCGTCAACTGTTTGAATCGCAGAGAAAGTGTTACTAGGTGATTTCCTGAAAAACCGAAAAAATTTGTTGTTTTTGCCTGCTGTTCGTAAGGATATACGTAAGTACTATGAATATTTTATTGAAGTATTAAACCATGGATTTACTCAGTGGAATGTCCTCTAAAAGATTCTGCATGTGATAGATTTATGAGATTGCTGAATTGAATATTTTTTAGTGCCATAACTGAAAAGCGAGGTTAGGGAGGTTTGACCCATGCACGATGGTGGGGTTTGACCATACAATTAATCGCGAAATATCATTTAATGCTTATAGAATGCCGTTTGTGTGGAAATCTAAGGGAAGAAGCCGAAAAAAGTACCTGCTGAAGTGATGAAAAATGCAGTGAAGCGTGTTCTGGAAGGTCAGAAAAGTGTCGCCGGAGCGGCGAAAGAGTTTGAGATCGATCGGAAAACTCTAGGACGTTACGTTAATAAAGTAAAGAATAATCGAGAGACTTCCTTCGTGGCTGACCACGTGTCTTCTCAGATATTTTCAAACGAAGAGGAAATGTTATTAGAGAAGTATTTGATACATTCAAGCAAGCTCAACTACGGGTTATCTCCGCAGACTGCGCGAAAGTTCACTTATCAGTTTGCTGTTGCGAATAATAAAAAGTTGCACGCGAATTGGGAAAAGAATAAATTAGCGAGTTACGATTGGCTTCGTGGATTTATGAGCAGACACCCTGGTTTATCATTACGAACCCCGCAAGCTACAAGTTTGTCACGGGGGACGGCATTCAACCAAACTACAGTGAACGAGTTTTTCAGCAATGTAAAATCAGCATTTAGTAAGCATGCATACGGTCCAGAGGCGATCTTCAACATCGATGAGACTGGCATAACTACGGTACAAAGGCCAGGTAAAGTTATCGCACAAAAAGGTGAAAAACAAGTGTCTCGCGCGACTTCCGCTGAAAGAGGAACCTTGGTCACAATGTGCTGTGCTGTCAGCGCTATCGGTACGTCAGTTCCTCCTTTTTTCATCTTTCCACGAAAGCGCGTAAGTCCCCGCATGTTCATCGGAGTTCCTCCCGGTTCGGAAATTAGCGCACATGATAGTGGATGGATGACCGCAGAGAATTTTGAAAAGTACTGGTTACACTTTATTAAATATACCAAGTGTTCCAAAACTGATCCGTTACTGGTGATTTTTGATAACCATGAGTCGCATATTACACCCAAAGGATTACAAATATGCAAAGATAATGGAATAACATTGGTTACCTTACCACCACATACTAGTCACAAGCTACAGCCACTTGACAGGAGTGTTTTTGGTCCATTTAAACATTTCTACAATGCTGCTGCTGACGATCATATGGTGACTCATCCGGCGGAACCAATCACGATCTATGATATTCCAGCATTGGCAGCACAGGCTTACCCGAGAGCATTCAATCCGATGAATATACAAAAAGGGTTTGCGTGTACTGGAATCTATCCATTTAATTCAAACATGTTTGGTGAGAAAGATTTTCTCAGTTCATACGTAACTGATCGGCCTGATCCCAAGGCTACGACTGTTGATATTGGATCTACTTCAATAGTTCCCGCAGTATCGGTTCCAAACGAAACCATTGCAGCTAGAGACGCCAGACCATCGAAAGAATCCTGTTCAAGGCAGTTGTGGCCCGAAACTGCGTTAACTATTGTGCTGCCTGAAGAACTCAGACCATTTCCAAAAGCAGGAGCCCGAAAAAGGACGAGCTCTCGCAAAAGAGTGCAAAGTCGTGTACTAACGGACACCCCTGTTAAAACAGCCATAGAAAAAGCATACCAAGAACGGCAAGAAAAAAAGAAGAAAACAGAAGAGTTGAAAAACCAGAGAGCCGCCAAGAAAATTCATCCCACGACTGGTAGCAAGGGTACCAGGGGAAAAAAATCAAAAAAATAAGGGTCTGGTACCATTTTACCATTTATACTCGTACAAGTTCCGTGTGAAGTGTTAGTTACGTAAAAATAAAAATATGTGCAATGATATTCTGATTCTGGTCCTCATTTATCTATTGGTCAAACCTCCCTAAAAGCCTTGGTCAAACCTCCCACAGCCCTGGTCAAACCTCCCGTATATGGGGAGGTTTGACCACCGTTGCACGCGCCAATAACACTGAAGATTATCTTTGTTTGAGTGGATGAAAAATTATCAAATAATTCAGGTACATTCTGCATAGTACTCTTGAAGATGACATAGCATTGCGCAAGCCTATAATTCAAGTATGACGACAAGCGAGACGATGCAACAAAAACGTGGTCAAACCTCCCCAGTCCAAACCTCCCAGTCAAACCTCCTACATTTCCAAATGTCGAAACCCTTCTAAAAATATATCTTGTTTTAATGACGACGAATTGCACAGATGAGAGAGCATTTTCAAAATTGAAATTAATAAAAGTTCGAATGAGATCATCAATGCATCAAAAAAGACTCAATAATTTATCGCTCATGAGTATTGATGGTGATCTTTTAAAAGAAATTGATTTTTCTGAAATAATTGAAGATTTCGCCGCGAAAAAATCTAGAAAAGTTCCCTTGTGAATAGGATACTTGATTATACATCTATAAAAAAAAAAAATATGGAAACCTACAGAAAAATCGATACCAATAAACTTATAATTTTCAGTAATAAGCAATAAAAATACCTATATATATATATATATATGAATATATCTAAACATATAAGAGTTTTAATAAGCAAGTACCAAATATCGATCACATAATGACGATCTCATTCTATTTGACTATTTGAAAAATAATAATAAGCAAAACTGTTGGAAAATGTTTATTTCAAATTTTAAAATATTGCATGCCTTTATTTTTACCCCAGTCCCAAATTATTTTAGTGAACTTCTTGTAAAATATTCTTCAGCTTAAATCTACAATGACGGTCAAATGCACTACAGCATTTGGATTAAATTTTATAAAATTGCGGCGCCTGAGGGGGCCTCCACCAAAATTTTGCCTAGGGGCCCCGACAATACCAAATCCGGCCCTGGCCAGCGTTATGGTCACGGGGGCTACCGTGGACGACGTATAGGTGGCGGCAGAGGGGGTTGGGGAGGCAGAGGCGGCAGAGGCGGCAGAGGCGGCGCATTGACAATCTTTATGTCGTAATTAACTAAAAATTAACTGAAATATTAATAAAACAGATAATAAATAAAATATAAATAAAACAAATAATAAATGTATAATCGCAAATCTTTCAGTAACTTTATTCAACCTTTACCCTTATCTGTATCTTTCCTTTATTTCAAAATCAGCTGCAACTATTGCTACACACCTATTTGACACACATGCCGATTTACGCGATTTATGCAAGAAATTACTCTGCTTTAATTACATTTCAAACTTTTCAAATTAAACATATAGTGCAACAATCTCTTCAAATTCACATCAATTATGCGAGCAAAACTGTACTTTCTGTGAAACTATTGACGATATTTCGGAGTTATGGCTTGAAGTCTACGGATGATTCCCCGCTTGCATCTCAGTAATGTGGGTAGCGGACCGTCAGTTAATAGAGTTGTATATCTATATATATCATATCTCTAATAACTGACGGTCCGCAACCCACATTACTGAGACGTAAGCGAAGAATCATCCGGTATAGCATCGTTTCGCACAACCCGAACCGGATCCATTCATTCGTTTTTGAAATGTCGTACCTGCTATATGTTTTTTTTTTTTTTTTTTTATGACATTTCACGAAAGGAAAAATTCTCGATAATTGGCAAATTTTCAGCCCAACCCTAAGTGGTCTCTCATTGATTCTTTATAAAATATTTCATCAATATTGGAACCCTAAAAATTTTTTCGCTTCTTCTGAAACACTTATATATAATAAGGCTTCTTCACTTCATGATCTTCTCGGGATATTTATGTTCTAATTTTATGTTGGATGCCCCCAAATCAGCTCCAAATAATTTAAAAAAAATTCTCTAACTTTTTCAAATTTTTATTTTATTCCATTCATCTCCCTATTTTCATCCAAAGTTCAAAACAAAATCCACGGTACGTAAAGTTACCATTTTCGCAGAAGTGTTTTTTTTTTTTTTGAATTAGGAAATATTTTTCGGTGTTCACTGACGATCTGTATCACGAACATTTTTGATCTTTTTTTTTAATCAGGAACGAAGATCAAAAACTGTTTGTGATGCAGATCGTCAGTGAATACCAACAAATATTTTCTGATTCAAAATTCAAAAAAAAAAAAACTTCTGCGAAAATTTTATTAACTTTACATATTGTGAATTTGTTGAAAACTTTGGATGAAAATAGGGAGACGAAGGGAATAATAAAATAAAAATCTGAAAAAGTTAGGGAATTTTTTTTTCTATCATTTGGAGCTGATTTGGGGGAGATCCAACATGAATTTTCGTTGTTTATTATAATATATATATATTACATATATATTTTATATATAACGACCACCCTACCGTGCATATGTCAACCCGCCCTAATGTGCATATATAAAATGATTATTTTCTTGATAACTCCGAAATGCGTGATCGAATGTTGCTAAAAAAACAATAGGGGGCGAGATTTCGGTGTCAAGAACCTCCCCTCCAAATTGCAAGTTCATAAGTGCAACGGTTCGACAGATATCGTGGTCCCAAGAAAAACGTTCTGCGACGAAGAAGGAGAAGGAGAAGAAGAATGCGTTTTTCGATCAACTTTGACGGTCGATATTTCAGGAACCACCAGGTCAATTTTGTTAAACTTTTTGGAGCAATGTTAGGTGGAATGAGTCTTACGCTGCTACAAATTTTGTTAAAAAATATTTGGTGGTTCGAAAGATATGACGGTTTTTTTACAAGGACAAGAGCTTGCTCGGGTAAATGATTTGGGGCTGGCGCGCCGGCCTACGGGTACTTGGCGGCGATTCGCTGCCGCGAATCTTGATAATTTAGTAATTTTCTTGATAATATTATTAATGATATTAATAAAATAATATAATAATATATAATAATAATAATAGAAATAATGATAATAATAATGATTCTGGTAATTTTAGTAATAATATCATTATTAATATCATTAATAATAATATCGGAATCATGGTCCTGTGACACATATGTATATGTGCATATCGTGGTGCCGAGACATATATATATGTATACTAGGGGCTCCGCCCCTGCGCGCTTCGCGCGCCAACCCCGCCTCGTCGCTCGCTTCGCTCGCTTCCGAGGCCTCGGCGCTACGCGCCTCGGGCACTCGGCGCTACGCGCCTCGCTGTTCGGCGCTTCGCGCCTCACTCTGTCGCATATAGGGAGAATTCCCAACATCTCAGCACTCGAAGCAGCGCGCGTTGAGATGGCCACCAATAAAAATTGTCAATCATTGTTCTATGCGTTCCAGGCTTTCGTATCCGTTGAAATTGGGAGATAATTGCCGGCGCAGGACTCTTGGCCACCTCAACACTACTTGAAGTGTTCAGACGTTAGGAATTCACCCTGTATACTCCGTTCACCGAGAGAACGACCCCCGTCCTCTATCGCACTTGTTGCAAGCGTGCCGTTTTCTAGGTAAACGGAGTATACACACGGCGAGGTTGATTCTGGCCCAGTAGTGGCTGTTTGGTACATGATTTAACACGCTAACCTGATCACTTCCGGGCCAGAATCAACCTCACCAAGTATACATCAGTATGTAGGCTGCAACTTCATGTATTTGATACATTCGTTTTTTATTGAGTTTATTCTAAGTGCTTTTTCTAAAAATTTATTTGTTTTTTTAGATATCTTGTTGTTATAGCGATAAATAAAAACCAGTGATATCAATTAAACATTGACCGGCAGTGAAGCACATCGGCTGAATAATTGTAAGTATTCATTTATAGTAATTGAGCTAATATTATAATGTAATAGCTGAATTCGTTTTATATGGATTAATTCAAATTGATAATTCGTTATTATATCTGCATTCCCGCATTTTTTTTCCAGATGTCTGAATTAAGTGAGAAGATCGATGACGTGCCGATGCAAGAGGAGGAGCGGGCGAAAGGTATTTCTATTTCCATTCCTTTAATTCAATTTCATCGTCTAGGTAGTCAGTATTAATTATTTATTACCCCTGATTTCTTTATTTTCCAGTAAGCAGAGGAGAGGAAGGAGAACAGCAGGAAAGGAGAGGAGACGAACAGCAGGCAAGGAGAGGAGGAGAACAGCAGGAAAGGAGAGGAGGAGAACAACAGGCGAGAGGTATTTCTATTTTTTTTTCCTTTAATTTAAGTTTCCTGTCGCGGTAGTCAGTATTAATTAGTTAATACCCATCATTTCTTTATTTTCCAGCATACCGGCCCAGAGGAGTTCGGGCGGGCCGATGGGTCCAGCAGCGGCGGGCCGAGGCGCAGCGGCGGGCCGAACAGCAGCGACGCCGCCAAGCTCATCTGGCAGAGGAGGCGCGTGCTGCTGCTCACCGCCGCAATTTGGTGGCGTTGCTAATCGAGATGGCCCGCCCGAAATAGTTTATTTTAAATTATTCGTTTATTGTTTATAGTTATTAATATAGTTATTCGTTATATTCGTTATAGTTTCATTATATTAAATAAATATATTTCAAACGATTTAGTTCTATTATCTCTCCTCAATAATAACCTGTATTATGTAAAGATAGCCCCACATTCGTCTACTTTTTTCTTCATGGTTATGTAGAGAGGTTCCGGCTACCGTTTTCACTCGGTCAAAGCCAACTCGGCACACTCAGGTTTTTCGTCTGTTTATTGTAGGCTGACTACCCGCTATTCTTTTTTTTTTTTTTTTGAATTGATGTCTCCCGAAAAAATGTACATGGCGGGCCTGCAATAAACAGACGAAAAACCTGTAGTGTGCCGAGTTGGCTTTGGATAAGTGGAAACGATAGAATTCTGTCCGGTATATGAATTAAAAGACCACAAAATTGATCATTTAACTTTTTATTCATAAAATTTAATTGAACATTTAAGTATCTTTTTTTTTTTCTATTTTCGGACCTTTTTCTTTTCTTCTTTGAACGTCTGCTTTGCTACTATAAAATAAAATTGATTCAATATAATTCCTGTATATTACAGAATCGAGATGATAATTCCACCATACATAAGAAAAACCGAAGACAGTTTCTGATCGATGGTGTATTTAAAATTTTCAAAGTTAGTCAATCTTAACTAACGCATATATTATATTATTTTCTTACCAAATTCGCCTTTAACCGCTCCCCAGCCCAGCCTTCGCTGCCCTTTCAGCCTCCTCTACTGCCGGCGCAGCCGCTGCGAGGAGTTCATCCATACCGTCGCACAGTGGGGAATTTTCACGAAAACGTGGCCATAATCCAGGGGATCATCGGAATTTTTCCGAATTTGGTATACCAACGTTTTTGGGGTCGCTGATTACGAATCTGGTATCCAAATTTGGAAAAACAAAATGGCGGCTCCAATATGGCCGATGAACACATTAATTTCGTGATAAACTCGATTGATTATACACTTTACCGATGTTTTCGGGGTCGCTGATCACGAATCTGATATCTGAATTTGGAAAAACAAAATGGCGGACTTGATATGGCCGAATCAGACATGAATTTCGTGAAAAACTCGATTGATTATACACTTTACCGATGGTTTCGGGGTCGCTGATTACGAATCTGGTATCCAAATTTAGAAAAACAAAATAGCGGCTCCAATATGGCCGATGAAAACATGAATTTCGTAAAAAACTCGATTGTTTATACACTTTATCGATGTTTTTGGGGTCGCTGTTTACGAATCTGATATTCAAATTTAGAAAAACAAAATGGTGAACTTAAAATATGTGTGTGGAGCGACTGCTATACTAGATTAGACAATAGATTCGGGAATTCCGGGGGAAAATAATCATTCTCTTGCAATATAGTAAACAGTCTTTATTGGCAGGAACTAAAAGTAATAATTCAATCCGAATCCGGATACAGATCTTCATGTGCGATAGTTGGGCTCGCTAATAGTGGAATGGCTTCTGACGAAAATTGCTTCAATTTTTTTTGAGGTAGTTTCCTCAGGCTTGTGATGAAGGGGTCGGATGAAACTAGTAGCCAATGTAAAATATCTTGCATAGTGTTTTCACGCGATGATTTACGAGAAAATCCATCTCTAAACTTCTTAATATCCTTGTTTCTTGCTTCCTGAGCCTCCTTTGATAATTGTCCAATACGTAAAATAGCCGAAGCTATTATTAAAGGACCATGGATCAATATTTTGTGGACGGTTGTTGGCATATAATACCATGAATATTCGCGCACGTACAGTTTCGCAGTATCCAACGCGTAATCTTTAAAGTTTTCCACGTTTATATCGTACCCACTGGAGATAACTTGTAGAATCATATGGAATCTTTTTATAAGTTCTTCTTTCAAGCCAGTTATCATTGATGTTACTTCGTGGTTCTCAAAAAAGCGAAGTGCAGTATTTCCATCATTGGTGCTCCCATACCCAGGCTTTGGACGATCTACTATCAACCCCAATTCAGACTTCAAAGATTTTTGAATCTGTGCTTTTCGATCATTAACCAGCTTTTTGTCATCTTCGGTTCGTGCCTGCCACTTTTTCAGATCGATTTTGTATGATAGATGCAAAAGGCATCGATCAAAATAAATCTATTATCTATTTTTGCATTATCGAAAAGATTTACCTTCGTTTGAAGGTAATAAGGGAAGTTCCAGAACCTAGAAAAAAAAAATAGTATTTCGTATTAATTATAAATGTCATTGTGATCCGAATGAGGATTAGACATACGCCTTTGTGCACTTGGTAACACAATTTTTCGAATACAATAACAAATTTCGAACAAATCCCTTCGCCTCTCGGAAACAAATTGTACGTAGGTATGCCAAATCAGGTATCAGAATGTCTATGAACAATATATTAATATTTAGAATCTATTGTCAGAGTAAACCAGTCGACCGAGTCCGCTTAGGGTGAGAAAGTTCCAAGTAAGCGAGCTACCTGCCCAGCTCGGCTGACTAGGCAGCGCACTGGCATGGAAACGTGCGCGGCGCGGCAAGCGAATGCCGCGCCGCCGGGGGCCTTCTCGGAATACGCATACGCTCACTAAAAATGCTCTGGACCAGCCCGCGCACGTTTGCGCACTCTGATTCACACTTCATTCGAAAGCTGATATCCTAAGCTTTAATTTAAAAAAAAAACGAAGGCGGGATGTCGTGGGACTCTCAACTAAAAGTCTACGGAAAGTCTATACTTATTTCCGATCGAAGGCACTTTACAGGATTATCGTTAGACTACATAAACAGGGACAATAAATATTATTTTTCAATTGTAAAATGGGCAAAATTTTCTACATACCTTGAGGAAGATCATCCATTTTGGTGAAATTGATTATCACTTTACACTGTTGAGTTAGAAGTGTTCAAAGTTAGAGCGAATATTATAGCAAAATTCAGGTACGCAACCGTCACGGACGAAGGTCAACTTTGAACTGAAATATCTAAGAGACTATGAGGGTTAAAGGGTTGGGACAAACGGGAGGTTACGCAGAAATTAGTTCTTAACCAATCCCCTTGGTCATTATACCTGCATAGGAAAGTTCGTTTTTCGAGTTTTGGCCACGTTTTCTTGAAAATTCCCCACTGTGCGTCGTCTGTGAAATTAATTCATCATATTGAAATTCATTCGAGATCTTACAAGATTGCACTTATTCAACGACGTTGAAATATTGTTCACCTTCGATAACGCACCGCGGTACAATTTCCCCCCCAATATCGGCCTCCTCGCCGAGCAGCATCGTTGCTATTTTCGATATCTATGAAAAATGTTTATGAATTGAGTTATTATGTTATATAACACAGGTCAACAATTTTTTTTTTTTTTTTTCTGCCTTCTGTTTTAATGCTTAAATTTTGATTGTAGACATCAAAAAACACTCAAATTTCCATTTTTAGCTTTTAAAGTTTGCTTTTTTTTTTTTCATTTTTGAACTTGAATTTTTGTTATTTTATATTTATTTGCTATTATTTATCACAAATCTTGAATAATGAAGACTCGAGTGTTCAGCAAAAACTTTTTTAATCGTAATTTAAAAAAAAATAATGCAAAAAAATATATAAATCTATCATTTTTCATTTTTCTTAAAAGTACAAAAAATCGCTCTAGTTTCTTCAAAAGCAAACTTTGATCGAAAAAATTATTTTTCCCCTTCTTATTAACGTAGGAGCAACCAAAATTTCATATGCAGAAGACAGACCCAAAAATCGTGTTGACCAGTGTAATTTAAGAATATTCGTCGTAAATACTCACGTTCGTTTCGTCCGTTGCCATTTTGATTACAGTTGTGTTATCGTATTCACTGCATTGATTTCTTCTTTTGTCTGAAAAAATTGCAATATATCGATACATCACGCTATGCGTCATATTTTGTTTTAAATTATACTATATTCACTGCCGGCCTCAGTATAAATTGGGCCCTGACATGTTTTAGTATTCATTTACATTTTTTCTCCAATTGGAATATAAATTTGCACCTACCCGTTCGAACGACGCGGAGGAATTTCCTGCGGAAGAACTCAAATACTCCTTCGCTGCTGTCTCTCAGAGCCTCTCATCAGCGGCTGATGTTGCTGATTTTGTTGCTAATCTAGCAGCTAGAGGTTTCTAGCTGCGACTTCTCGGCAGTGGCTGTTCTGGTTGCGGTTTACGAGCATTCAGCTTGTAGTTTCGGGATGTTGACGATCTTTCGCTGCGAAATGTTGATGATGCGCTGCCTGTGATTCTCCCGTTTCTGCTCCTGCTACTCAATCTGTCGCCCAGCACGGCCACTTATCCTGATCCCAATCCTTATTCTTATTCCTACCCTTATCATTATTCCTACTCCTAACATTATCTAATACTTTGGCTCACAATAAATAAGAATCAACGTGTGCAAATGTAAAAATATCTTTATACGTGTATCTATACGTTTGTTATACTTTCATTTACCGAACATTTCTTTCATTTTCACACGTTTTTCAAATAATATATTAATTTTATTCCATTCTTTTCTATTTTCTACACACTTAGTGAGTCCTACGATCATTTCGCTTATTCCGTCTATTATTCCTGGCCTTTGCCTAATTCTTTCACACAGTTCATATCCTTATTCCTATTCCTACCCTCATCATCATTCTTACTCCTAACATTATCTATCACTTTTTAATGAATATGAATCAACGTGTGCAAATGTAAAAATGTCTTTATACGTGTATCTATACGTTTGTTATGCTTTCATTTACCGAACATTTCTTTCATTTTCACACGTTTTTCAAATAATATAATTCTATTCCATTCTATTCTATTTTCTACAAACTTAGTGAGTCCTACGATCATTTCGCTTATTCCGTCTATTATTCCTGGCCTTTGCCTAATTCTTTAACACAGTTCATATCCTTATTCCTATTCCTACCGTTATCATTATTCCTACTCTTGATATCATCTATTACTTTTGCTAAAAATGAATAAGAATTAACGTGTGCAAATGTAAAAATGTATTTATACATGTATAAGTATGTTTGTTATATTTTTTCATTTTTTCATTTACCGGACATTTTTTCATTTTCACACGTTTTTTCTGTCCGAGTGATTTATACTATTATGGCGCACGACGCATAGTAGCCTGATGTTTTTATTTATTTTAGCGCTTATTATGCAGCCTCTTCCGAATATTTCATATAGATTGAGCGCATTATGCAGCGTCATATTAACCAGTTCATTCACGGTGGCGCTTATTGTGCAGCCTTTTCCGAATATTCCATATAGATTGAGCGCATGATGCAGCGTCATATTAACCAGTTCATTCACGGTGGCGCTTATTATGCAGCCTTTCCCGAATATTCCATATCGATTGAGCGCATGATGCAGCGTCATATTAACCAGTTCATTCACGGTGGCGCTTATTATGCAGCCTTTCCCGAATATTCCATATCGATTGAGCGCATGATGCAGCTCAATGATGTGTGGCGCTAGGCGCAACCTTCATTTTTGTCATCCATACTTGTTGATTGTATCATCTTTTTTCAACACCGTTTAGAAATGACAACAACCATGGTCGCGTATTTTTACGTTCGTCAGATTGTGGTGATATTTTTTCTTTCTTCGTCAACTTTTTCAAGTCAATCGTTGATCATTTCTTTGTATACGATGTTGTTTATATAATTCATTTTATTCTTTATTTCTATTTTGATGCCATCCTTTGACCGACATCGTGAGAGTGCTACGTAGAGTTGTCCGTGTCCAAAAATCGGTCGATCGATGTACAGTCCAACCTGATCAAAGCTCTGACCCTGCGACTTATTGATTGTCATAGCAAAGGCTAGACGGACAGGAAATTGCCGTCTGTGCAAGATGAATGGCATTTCCGTGTCACCACTTGTATTTAATTTTATACGTGGAATTTCGACAACTCTTCCTTGCATCTCACCTGTTAAAAGAGATGCGATAAGGATCCGCGAATGAATCGCCTGTACAATCATTCGTGTGCCATTGCAAAGCCCATCTGATACAGATAAATTACGCAACAACATTATAATTGATCCAATTTTTAATTGCAAATTGTGAGGTGGTAGACCCGAGGGCGTTAAGCTATTCAAATATTCGATTGGATAACGTAGTGTTGCCTCTTCATCTAAGGCTTCATCTGCAGCATCAACACCTTGTAATGTCGCGTGGTCGATACTACGCGACTCAATGATATCTCCTTGCATGCGTCTCTGAACTTCCGCGTTGATCTTAACAACTTCTGCATTTTGTGGAGCGAGAATTGCTCGATTTATTATCTCATTATTTGATAAATTTACCGGATATAAATCGTCAACGAGATTGGTACTTGTCATTTCGTTATCGGGAACAAATGATTCGATAGATCCATTTCCGATGTCAAGTAACCATTTCGAAAATGCTTCCGCGTCTTTCTTGGCTCGCATATTTCGCTGTAAGCGCAACGGCACAAATATGTTCCATAGCGGTGAACTTTTCAATGTTTCTGCCATGATTTGCTGTTTACCAGCGCGTTTTACGACTGGTAACACTTGTCTGAAGTCACCGCCTAATATAATGGTTTTTCCGCCAAACGGTGATGATATGCGGGTAATATCTCTGAGTGTTCGGTCGATTAATTCTAATGCGCGTCTCGGTATCATTGAACACTCATCCCAGATGAAGACGTCCGTATTTGAAAGTTGTTCTTTCATTCCAGTTTTGGTAAAGATAGTTCCTTCATTTGGCAATTCGAATGGTAGTCCAAACGTTTTATGCGCTGTTCTCCCGCCTGGCAAAAGAATTGCAGCTATACCCGTCCACGCTACACATGATACAAATTTACCTATAGATCGTAGCATGTAATAAAAAGCGTTATAGATAAACGTCTTGCCAGTTCCTCCCGGACCGTCAATAAAGAAGCATTTTTTTGATTCAAGTTCATCATGGCTCAGCGTGATTGAATTCCAAATTTCATTGTAAATATTCATTTGTTCATCATTAAGTAGCTCGACTAATGCACTTCCTTTACTCGCGAAACTCTGACTTTGTTCCTCCGTGTTTACGTCAAGTTCATCTGGTAACAACACTTCCGGCGTTGCAAGACAATAATCAGCACACGATCTACCTTCCAACTGCAACAGGTGTTCAATTGCGCATAGCGCTCGATACTCGTGTTGGTCTTTGAAATCTTCTGAGAAAGCGCCTTTATACTTCTCCCATAACTCAATTGCATCGGATGGTGTTTCACCGATCAAAAACCAGACGACAAAGTGACGCAGACGTTCTGGTATTAACAGTGAAACAGCTTCGTCGAATATCTTGAATACTTCGTCATTTGTCGTTGTCAAATCCATTGCCACTGCGGCATCTCTGAATGTGTCATACATTGCACCGTTCACAATGCGCAAATCACTAAAACATTTACAATTTTTCGCACGTCCAAGTATTAGTTTTAAATGGAATCGTTCAGAATCTCGTGGCGAAACGTTTGTTAGTCTACCTATAATTTTACATGCGATTTTCCGTCTGTTCCATGTTTTCGTTGCAACGTTAAAACTGAAAAAATCCGGAGCGTTCGCGTATGTTAGAGTTCTTGCTAATTCATCTATTTTATTCAGTTCGAACCACGCCGTGAGTGCAGTCTTCCACTTTGTATCGTTGCACACTGCCTCGTCTTCCCTGCCCTCTTCAAATGTCGCGTATTGCTGACCCGGCAAATGAATGGGTAAGCGCATCACGGCATGACTGCGCCCGTGCATCGGTAGTTCCACAATATGCCAAGCCGCTTCCATTGGACTTACGTAACGCGAATCTACAAAATCTTGTATTTCATCTTTGTGCAATTCGAATACACGTTCTTCATGTTCATTTGATACCTGAATGCGTGCACGGTCATGCCCTTTGTATATATACTTGTGAATATATTTTATGCTCATTATCGAAGCACAGTACTCTACGTTGATGTGGCAGTCGTATTTCACCAGTAAATATGGGTTGTAAGGCACAACCATGGTGTTGTCAACTTTTATTAATTTTCCGTCGAGTCTAGTGCGATAATAATGCACTTCGCGTGAATTTTTACGTCTTCGATACTTCGGATATCCGCCGGTGGTCATGTCAGTTTGTTCTTGGAAAGCTTTTGGAAATTTGGAACGGACCGTGTAGCATATGGGATATCACTGTTTGGTGTAATTTCTCATGCTTCGATTTGTCAGGCAATTCAGCGCATACAAAACGATCTACAGCTTCACCGGTGAGCAGCTTATCCTGATTATTGAGAATAAGTAACATATGAGCGTGTGGCAACCCTCGCTTCTGGAATTCAACTGTGTAAACATATCCTTCGATCTTACCAAATACTGATCCACTCTCGATTTCTTTGAGTAGTCGCTGAAGTCGTATATTAAATACACGGCAAACTATAAGTGGAATATCGTTTGCTGTTGTACCGGATGGTAAATCCTCCAGTGCCCTGCGTATTTCAGGCCACTTAGGATTGCATGTTACAGTGATGAATAAATCAGGTCTTCCAACTTTTCTGGCCATTGCCATGGCGTCTTGATATTGCTGCTGCATGTACCGCATACCGCCAGCAAAAGTTGATGGCAATACCATCATATTTCCAAGTCGTACTTGATCTGATGTATTCGCTGCACTGTTCACAATATGATCCGTCATACCTTGATAACATTCTACTCTAAGTTGTTTTTGATTATTCCGTAGAAAGAACAATCGCTGAGATTCAATCGTCAAATAGGCGTGGATAATGTAGTGTTGGCTTAGCCTTCCGCTGCGTATCAATCTGTTTTTGATTTCGCTAGGACGTAAAGCCAGCCGATGACCATAATATTGTAAAGGTGATACGGTTTTGTTGGTGCCAGATTTTTTCAAATTGTAACTCCACCCTAGGTCACCGTCGGGGAACAACAGTGGAAATGTCATCGGATCTACATGATGTGATGATTTTGGTACAAAACCTACCGCATTTTCTTGCTTTGGATATACTTTCACATCAATTTTTTCGGAAATTTCCCCATCTCGTGACACTATAATCGCTGCTATTTCTCCACATGTCGGCTCGTTGTATCTCCGCCTATCGTCTGTGTTTAAAGAGATAAAATTGAGCACCACTTGGCTTTCTCCCTCGTTGTAACGGTCGTGTAAGGTTTTGAAATTTGAGGCATAGGGATTCCGTTCATTGATTATGCGGCTGATCATTTCTAAAAGGTGGGATCTTCTAATATTATTTTTTCGCAATTCGAGTTGTGCCTGTGCATCGTATATATAAATTTGCCCATAGCGCGCACGTTTATTGTCTGAATTCTCTAGACTCGTAGATACCATATAGCTTACGTCCCCGATAATTTTCATGACGTAAGGACCCCGGTTGGATACCTCGGACAGCGTGCAATTAAATGATGCGAATGCAAACGCATCATTGTAAGACCCTATGTTTTGTCTGAAATGTCGCGATGTTTCATCATTTCCTTCGATTAAACTTTCTATTTCCTTTGGATATTCCGTTACTGGCGGCAGAATTACCTTTCCTCCGTGGCAACAATTATGTGAGGCTCGCCCTGGCTCATTCACAAATGAGACTGCATTGCAGTATCGGCAAACTACTGTCATATTCCCAATGTCTAGAGGCTCTACTTTTGCGTACATTTCGGTTGATATGTCGCCGGTGTATAACTTTTCCCTGTTCAAACTTCTTCTCGGTCGCTTTTGTTGCTGACGACACTGTTGTTCTTCGTTCATTGAAGCTAAATTTCGCTTCCTCTGCACGTCAACATTTTCCTTGTTTGTTGCAAATGCTGATTCTTCGCTGACTTCAGCCACGCACCCCTCTTGATCGACATCATTCACTGCGTCTTCACCTCCCGCAGCAACTTGCTTACACTTCACACTAACACATTGATAACTGGGCTTCCGTACGCGTGTCTTTACTGGTTCATTATCAAACCCACCGGTGTTAGAATTATCAAGCTTTATCGAATTTTCAGAAGCCTTTTTGCGCGCACGATATTCGCGTTGCTTTATGGTGTTTGCTAATCTTTTTTCTGCTGCTGTAAGCCTAGAAATCGGCCGTCCCATTTCTAACTGTTCTAGCTGTTTAACTTCTTTGCCCGCCCGATATTCGCGCTTCTTTATGGTATTTGCTAACGTTTCTTTCCGCTGCTGTGAGCCCAGAAATTGGCTGTCCCATTTTCAACTGTTCTACCTGTTTCTCGCCTTTGCGCGCACGATATTCGCGCTGCTTTACGGTGTTTGCTAATCTTTTTTCTGCTGCTGTAAGCCCAGAAATTGGTCGTCCCATTTTTAAACGTTCTACCTGTTTATCTCCTTTGCGCGCACGATATTCGCGCTGCTTTACGGTTTTTGATAATCTTTTTTCTGTTGCTGTAAGCACATCAGAAATTGGCTGTCCTACTTGCAACTGGTCTACCGTTTCTAAAACGTTATAATGACCGCGGTCTCCGTTTCCGGTGAAAATCAGTATGAATTTATTGCTATTTTCCGAACCAAAATCATTGAGTACTGCATATTGCGGACAGTACACGGACAAACATATTTTATATATTTGAGCAGCCGCGCGTAATTCGACTGAACCACCGTGAATTCCATTTGTTAACATATGTGATGTATAATCATCTTCTCCAAAAATTGGCAAACCGTAAGACTCGTCCCCGAGTATATAATTTTCAAATTCGTTCCAATTACGTTTCACATAATGAACGATATTATATCTGACCTGATCGTGCTTCTCCTGGCTCTTGAATAGACAATACGAAATCGCCCGAAAAAGACAGTTTCCGTCCGGGGTCATCTTTACAATTTTTGTCTCCATTTTCTCTTCTCGCTCGTCGTATTTACCACTAATCAAAATTAAACGGTTTGAAACGTCAAAGTGATTGAACGGATTCAAACGTCAAAGGGATCGAAGAAAATGTGAACGTGAATCGAGCACAATTCGCGGTTGCCGTGCAATTGAAGTATTGTTGAAGAACTTTTCGTCTTCAGGACAGACTTTTCGTCTTCACAAGATTTTTTTATATATATAGAGAGATAACTCCGGCATGCGTGATCGAATGTTGCTAAAAAACAATAGGGGGCGAGATTTTGGTGTTAAGAACACCCCCTCCAAATTGCAAGTTCATAAGTGCGACGGTTCGACAGATATCGGGGTCCCAAGAATCCTCCCAAAAAAAAACGTTCTGCGACGAAGAAGAAGAAGCAGAAGATTGTGTTTTTCGATCAACTTCGATGGTCCATATCTCAGGAACTACCGGGTCAATTTCGTTGAACTTTTTGGAGGAATGTTAGGTGGAGTGGGTCTTACGCCTCTGCAAATTTTGTTAAAAAATATTCAGCGGTTCGAAAGATATGACAGTTTTTTTTACAAGAACAAAAGCTTGCTCGGGTAAACGATTCTTGATAGTTCTAAGCATTGAGGATAACAACAGCAATGGAAATGTAGAAAACGTGTGCGATAGTAATGGAAGAAGCGAATGGAAGGAATTCAACATGGTGACAGAAGAAGAATTGTGGCAAACAATACAACAAATGGAGAATAAAAAGGGAACGGAGGAAGGAATATCCACCCTAATAATCAAAGAAAATTATAGGTCAATAGGTAAAGAACTATTAGATGTCATCAACTCGTCGCTGAGTGAAGGTACATGTCCAAGAGAGTGGAAGGTTTCAACGATCATCCCAATACCGAAAATAGCCAACACACTAAAAGCAAGTGAGTTCAGACCGATCAATATACTACTGACTTATGAAAAGGTCCTGGAGTTGGTGGTAAAAAAACAACTGGACACCTTCATAGAGAACAATAATATACTTATAGAACATCAAGCAGGATTTCGAAAGCACCATTCATGCGAAACCGCGCTACAAGCAGTGTTGGACCAGTGGAAAGTAAAAATCAGCGAAACAAAAATTGTTGGAGTATTATTCATGGACCTCAAGGGGGCATTTGAAACGATTGACAGAAAAAAGATGATACGGAAGATGGAATGCTACGGTATGAAAGGAAAGGTACTGAGTTGGTTCAATTCGTACATAAACGAAAGATACCAACAACTAAAACTCGGAGAAAAAATGTCAGAGAGAGTACTAACGGAATATGGAGTGCCACAAGGCTCGGTACTGGGTCCCTTACTCTTTATATTATATATAAATGACATCGTGAAAGTCAAAACTGAGGAATCAACAGTGAAATTATTCGCAGATGACACGATGATATTTGTCACGGGATACAGTACAGGAGAAATAGAAACAAAGCTACAAACAGCGCTAGCCAAATTAGAAGAATGGTTAAATGCTAACAAACTAAAAATGAATGCAAATAAAACTAAATATATGATCCTAAAGAGTGTTAGGAAGGAAATAGGGAGGGAAACAACGATTAGAACCAAAGAGGGAAAAAAACTTGAGAGAGTCACAAAAATGAAATATCTAGGAGTTATATTAGACGACCATCTGTTATTTAAGGAGCACTGTGATTACGTATTGAAACAGGTCGGAAAAAAAACAAGCTTCTCAAATAGGATAGGAAATCATATATCGGCGTACACGCGATGCATCGTCTATAAAACTATAATCGCACCACATTTTGAGTACTGCGCCACTATATTGATTAACATGGGGAAAACCGAAATAGACAGACTTCAAAAAGCGCAAAATAGAGCGTTGCGAACAATACTCCAAGTAAATAGACACACAAGAATAAAAGACATGCTGGAAGCGTTGAGCTTCATGACCATAAGGGAGAGACTAGAGTTTAACGTAAGCGTATTTTTGTCCAGATTGGTGAACAATATGATGCCGAATGTGCTTGGCGATAGGCTGCAGCTGATAGGCGGAAAAGGAGGCACAAGAACGAGACAAGCCCAAAACATACAAATGCAAACGAGGAAAACTACAAGCGCACAACAGAGCTTGATGTATGCAGGGGCAAAAATATACAATGAGTTGCCGGGAGACGTAAAAAGTATAGGCGATCTGAAAAGCTTTAAAAACCAAGCCAAAGAATATATAATAAGTGAGAGATTAGATAAAAATAATAACATGGAATGATACAATTAGTCATAGGCCATGAATAGTCATAAGTTTAAATTACTTAAATTATTGTTCAAGTCATGAGAGATATAGATTTACACACATATACATTTAAACGAAATAATCAATAATACGTTGGACTATATTAGCAAGATAAGTATTTATACATACAAATATAGAATGTAAATACAAATAGCTGTGAAGGCTAAATAAACTTGCATCAATCAATCAATCCTCGGACCTTGAAAATCCAGGAGAGGGCCACGTGGAGGTGTCGCGCCGGTTCGTACTCATATCCGCAGCAGGTCTCCAAGGTGAAGAGCCTCTAGTCGATAGACTAATGTAGGTAAGGGAAGTCGGCAAATTGGATCCGTAACTTCGGAATAAGGATTGGCTCTGAGGATCGGGGCGTGTCGGGCTTGGTCGGGAAGCGAGTTTGGCTGACGTGCCGGGCCTGGGCGAGGTGATGGTTTCGGCCGGATCCGAGCTCGGTCCCGTGCCTTGGCCTCCCGCGAATCTTCCTTGCTGCGAGGCTTCCGTGACGGTTCGCCGTCGCGGTCGTCCTCTTCGGCCGCCATTCAACGGTCAGCTCAGAACTGGCACGGACTGGGGGAATCCGACTGTCTAATTAAAACAAAGCATTGCGATGGCCCTAGCGGGTGTTGACGCAATGTGATTTCTGCCCAGTGCTCTGAATGTCAACGTGAAGAAATTCAAGCAAGCGCGGGTGAACGGCGGGAGTAACTATGACTCTCTTAAGGCTGTTCTTCAAGGGACACATGATGTCCTCATGTGCCACAAAGAACCGAAGGCCCTAGGGTCAGGTTCAAGCGCCTATCGTCACCTTCTCGTGGTGTGGGTCGTCACCACCCCAATAGCCGTACCCGGTTCACTGGGTGCGTTGATTTGTTGGGGTGCAGCTAACGACGATGGCTATAGCCTATAGCCCCTTAGTGGGTGAAAAAGTTGTCACAGCGGTGAGGAGCAGCCACAAATTGCCTATCCGACAACGGCTTGCCGTCTTTAATGTCGAAAATCTCGAACCAAAAGGTAAGGAGCAGCCTTAAATGCCTAGTCCCAGGAGGCCACTGGCCCCCGAAACTCGCAGTAACCACAGCTTCTGCAGGGTGAGGTGCAGCCCAAAATGCCCCGGCAAGATGCTACCGTAAATGCTCCCGGTGCCAAGAGGGGGCTCTTGGTATCCGTGTAATCACCCAAGCTATGATGGACACAAATTGTAGTTCAGCCTCGGAGGCGGCCGATAGGGAGGGTCATCTCCCAAACCCACCGGTCGTGGCGGAGTGTAGACGCCGAAATGCGAGGGGGATGCAACGGAGAGAGGTTGCCGAAAGTGCCTCCAGCCAGAACAACCCGGCCAATCGCTCGCGCGATCAGCGCCCGAGCACACGCAGTCAGGGGAACTTGAACGGCGTCCCAAGCGGACCACCTCAGACTGAACCAACTACTACCCGGACTGATCTACTATACCGCCCGAACTTGAATCAAA
The DNA here is from genome assembly GCA_914767705.2 of Tenthredo notha. NCBI lineage: Eukaryota > Metazoa > Arthropoda > Insecta > Hymenoptera > Tenthredinidae > Tenthredo > Tenthredo notha. The sequence goes on along the minus strand of OU611920.1, from coordinate 6,196,066 downwards.
TACGGAGCGCAAAAACCTTTACGGTGGTCGGCCAAAGCACTGGTTTGCAGCAATGCCCGAAATGCCAGCTCCTGGGCACAAACACATTCTGCTCAGGCAGCTTAGAATTGAACAAGCACTTCAAAAGTGACCACCCAGGCGTAAACTCGAACTGGTCGTGTCGAACATGCAACAAGGTGTTCGACCGCATCCACGCCTTGAGTTGCCACAAACCATGGTGCCCAGGCCGACAATCTGAAAAGGAGCCATTACCGTTTCCCTGTGACAGGTGCAGCAAGTCGTTCTCGAGCCAGATGGGCCGGTCGCAACACGAGCGACACGAACACCCAATGGTGAGGAACGACAAGCGCGAGCAGGCAACCGACCGAGGTGCTAAACCTGGCCTCCGGTCCAGCGACGATCTGGCGCTCATTCGGCGGCTCGAACAACTCTATGCCAATGAGCGTCACATCAACTTGAAAATCGCTGAGTCATTCCCTCATCGAACCAACCAGCAGGTGAGTGACGCCCGCAAGCGCTTACGCCGGGTCGCCGCACGGCAGGCAAGAGATGATTCGGGGCGAAGTCGGCTTCGAAGTCCAACTTCGTCCGACAGGTCCCCCACACCACCAGTGGTGGGACGACTTGTAGGAAATCTGCCCGAGGATGATTCCTCGGATGCGGAGGCCTACGAAGATGCCCTTAACGATAGTCTCGAACCTTCCACCGAGCGAAGCGACGCCACCAGCAACTGGCGCGCAGCCATCACTGCGGCGGTCAGCACCTGTCACCAGGAGAATGAGATTCGGAGAGCCTGGATGAGCAAGGCACAGGCCCTAATCAGATCGGACTCCTCGAACTCGTCCGATCTGGAAAACCTGTATACCGAGTTCACTCAGGTAATCCACAAGCCCAACCAAATCGAACGCACCGCGCCCGGCTCTTCGAACACCCACAGAGCCGGGCATAGAACTAACACGCGCCGACCCCGTAAAGCTCAGGCCTCTTCGGCAAGGCAGAAGAAGTACGCCTTTGCCAAGTGCTAAATGCTATGGGAGCAGTGCCCCAAAAATCTCGCTGGGATGGTCGTCGCCAATGATACCTCTCTTCTTCGGCAGCAGCAACCACCACATTCCGCTGATATAAGGAAGCTCTATGATGAGCTATGGGGACAAAAGGGCCCGTATAGCGTGTCGAAAGCGGTTGAAACGATAGCCCGGAACCTGAGCGTACGATCAGGGATCCGGGCATATCTCGTTAAGTAGTTTTGACATCTTCTACCAACAGGCGTCGGTCCCTGCGCACCCCCTTGAACTACAGGACCCTAGCGTCATCGTCACGACTCCCCATGACGCTAGTATTGAACCGGAGTCAAAAAAAATGATATGAAATGGAACACCATAATATCGCCTCGGAGGCGGGTGGTTTAGATGTCCCAAAGGGGCCACCCGTTGCAGAGTATAATGCAAACTCGAATGAGGGACAAAAATCAGAACAACCGATACCCATACTGGAGAAAACCGAGCTCACTCTCACTGGCCAGCTGAAGGGCGCTATAAGTTGCCCAAATTGCTTGCTCGCGGGGATTATCGACATCTCCTTGGGCAGCAAAATGCTCGAAAAGCACTTTAGCGACAAACACCCTCCAGTCGAACTAAGCTGGCAGTGTACGAAGTGCAGCAAGGTGTCAGTCGGCGTCCACCGGTGGAGATGCCACTATGCTAGATGCCCTGGCCCCGTTGAAATGCCAGCTAAACCCTTCGGCTGTGGACACTGCAAGCCGTCGTTCACCTCACGATCGGGCTTATCCACACACGAACGCCACGCCCACCCTGACGTTAGAAACACCAAACGTCAGGAGATCGCCAGTCGCCCCAAGAAAGCCGGTGGTGCTCAACTCAGGGTCTGGACGAGGGAGGAAAGAGCAGAGTTGTGGCACCGCGAACAGGAGTTCGTCGGCGTACGCCACATTAATGTCGCTCTAGCACCCTTCTTCCCCGGAAAGACCCTCAGGCACAAGCCCGGCGACTTAGAAATTTCCCAAGTATGGAATTTATATTCGGGGGAGGGGGGGGGGGGGGGGGGGGGGAGGGGATTTAACTCTCATATAACAGATTAATAAAGATATTTATTGTTATTGAAAATTGCAGGTAATGCTTATATTGCTCATACTTAGACATGCTTAGCAGATGACAGTGCAAATATGGTTTTTCTGCTATTGTTTCGCGAAATGAATTCGTCCATTTCCGCATCCCGATCTAAGTGGGAAGCAGTGTCTGAATGAACGTGTAGTACTGCTAAATGGTTCATTCTGGACTGCAACATGGATGAACGCATGTATGTTTTCAGTCTACGAAGCGCGGAGAACGATCTCTCTGCGGTGCAAGAAGAAGCAGGGATTGTTAACATCAGTTTAATGAATTTAGTAAATTCAGTAAAAATCTCAGGAACTGACGGATTCGCCTGTAAAAAAAGTACCACGTCTTTCAGCGTACGCATTTCTAATTTCCTCTGTGAAATCATATCCAGAAACATGTCTCTGTGCAGTTGCAATTTTTCACTATCGAAATCATTTTCTGTGGTCACTCTACTAGTGGTCTCGGAAATTGGCTTGTAATAAGAACCTATCAATTCAGCTGCCGATTTGTGTCTACCAACAATAAAATCTTCGAACTTATTGAGAAGTTCTGCAGTATCCGAATTGAATCGCTCCTGAAGCGATATGAGCACTTGATCAAGTAGCTCATAAAACTGCTTTCTGAAATATTCTTTGGGTACTGTAAAAATGTGATTTTCTTCTCTGCTAGTCGTTTGGAATCCTTTTGGAACTCGTCGAGCTCGAGGTAATTTCGTTTCTTCCAAATCAAGTTCCTTGGCACCTACTGTTGCTTCCTGCCAAACCAAATCATAGCCAGTCTCTCTGACCTCACGAAGACTTTCCATTACTATTTTAACCTTTTTACTCGACTCGTTAACACTGAGGTCGCATTTTTGCAGTTCAGCATTTAGGACCTCAATTCTGTCAAGTACACATATCGCGACGGTGAGAAAGAAGTAAAACTCGAAGCCCGCGAGTTGTGTTAGAAATCCTGCAGCTTTTGCCGAAATAGCACTATCAACTCCTTGATCAGTTCTCATTTCTTCAAACAGTAGCATAGCAGCTTCATAATTTCCTTTCGCATGAACAGTTTTCAAAGATTTTATACGCATGCACCACCTAGTGGGGCAGAAGGGAGACAAAATCGGATTCTCTGCAGTTTGTAAACTTTTGAATGCTGCTAATCGTTTCGGTGAGTCACGGATGAAATTTATCAATTCTTTTATGATTCCAATGAAGTTCTTCGCCACAGTAACACGTTCCATGGCGTCTTGTACTACGAGGTTGAGCGTATGAGCCGCACAATGGACATAAAGCACTCGAGGTTCAACTTCTCGGATCCGAGCTTGAAGACCTGTTAATCGACCGCTAACGTTCTTCGCTCCATCGAAACATTGACCTCTCAAATTGTGAATGTCCAAATCACATCGTGAGAAGAAGTCGCGAACGATGTTGAATAGTGTCTCTGATTTTGTATCGTTAGTTTTATAGAAGCCCATGAAAATTTCTCTGACTTCCAATTCACGTGTCACAATCCGAATAGAGATGGACACTTGCTCTATTCTGGATATGTCAGAGGTTTCATCAAGAATTATTGAAAAATATCGTGCATTTTTTATATCTGTCAGATTTATGCGAGTTACATCGTTAGCCATGATTTCGAGCATCTCGTTTATTGAATCATGATGAAGCCACTTATATTTAGATCTTTTCAACCATGAATCAAGTTCGGGTACGTCTTCAGCTCGCATTTGTAGAAATTTAATCAAGTTTGAAGTTTCGTCATTGTTATCCCCTCTTAAAGCTAAACCTTGTTGTGCGAGCACATTTACAGTTCCGAATAATTTGCTCAGAGCTATTCGGGATTGTTCCATTTCTTTCTGTTTTGCTGCAGAAATGTGATATACGACGCTCTGCTTCTTCATGGCAGCTATCCCTACCGCGGCTTGCCGATGAAGTTCACTTTTTTCGTGTTTTTTGAAAGACAGAATCGCATTCTTCCAGCAATCAAAACCGTTTTTCACCCAAGTATTCCGAGAAATGGACGCATAACTATTTGTAGGTAAGGGTAATTTTTTGTTCGTGGCTTCAATGCAAGTTGAACATATTGCCTCTCCTCCCGGATTCAATGCTAACCAAGGGTAAATACTTTGCCACTTTTGGAATGAAAGTGACTTTTGTTTACCTGAAATTCGAAAAGATCAATTCACTTACAAATTTTCTATACCGAACTGTTATTACTTATTTCGCTGTCATAAACGCTCATTGGCCAATAACTCGAAATACAGTTCATCTAAATGGGACTCCAGACACATTTTTAAAATTTTTTTTGAATTGCATATGAAAATTTTCAGTTGATAAGTGTTTTCTTTCGAAATACCTATTCTTGTCATCAATTCTTTATTATCAGCTTCATTTTCAATTTGCAAATCACGGCTAGAGTTAGAGTTTGTCTTCGAACTGCCCGCCTCCGTATCTTTACAGCCATCTGCCGTTCGGTTTTTCTCTCTGGTTACAAACTTGTCCATTGTATACGATATTGCCAGATATAGCGATGTAGTATATATAGTTAATGTAGTACAGATTCACACAAGCGAAACGAAATCGAGGGTTAGGTGACTTATGATGACCGGCTATAGCACACGTAACCAACACTCGGTACGGCGATTGTGTCGACTCTAATAGGCTTAATTTGAACTAGGAAGGTTACCGATATAGCAACGGTATTGCCGAGGGTATAGTAGATTTTGATGATTTTCCATTTTTTCTTTTCCTTCTTTAGGATTTTTCATCATAGTCTTATCTCAAATCCTCAGGTATGGAATACCATACCTTAGAAATTTCAGAGTATGGTTCACTCCATACCATCCATACGTAAGTCGCCGGGCCTGCTCAGGCAGATTGGCGAGGCTAGAAGGATAAGGCAACCACGCGCAGCCAAAAGCGGCTCGGAGCAATCGGACTCGGAGGAGTAGAAGGTGCGTTTCTCTGTTAGCACCCCCGTTTGTACTCCCGCGGACCCCATCGAAAAACTCGGGTCCGGAACCGAGTCTGAGAACCCTGAGCCTTTTGAAAGCGCACTAGAACACCACGCTGAGCACACCATCCTAGAGAGCGGCGAAACACCCTGGAGGATCGCCCTAACTGACACCATACGAGCCAACTGTGCCGTAATAAAGTCACCGCCGCTGAAGGCGTGGACTAAACGGGTCATAGATCTCATTGAACCCGGATCAAACCCCAATCCAGATGAACTGGACAAGATCTATAAAGATCTAATTGAATATATCCAAGGTGCCAGGAACTCGCTTGATCCGGCGCCTCAAACCAACTTGAACAAGAGGCCGTCCGAGCCCTCAAACCGCCGGGGTAAATCCTGGCGAGGAAACAAGGGGAAAAAACCAAACAGGTCCCAGCGCAAGGCGTACGCGTACGCTCGATGCCAAGACCTCATGGACAACGACCCAAAAAAGCTAGCCGACATGATTGTTTCAAACAACCTGGCAGTGTCCAATCATCGGCGCGCTCCACCTCGACTAAAGACGGAATTGCTGTATGGCAAGCTGTGGGGCATATCGGGACCGAACGTCGCTCCCTTTGAACGTAAGGAGGGTGAAGTCCCCGTAGAGCGCGTTCTAGTACCTATAACCCCTGCAGCTATCGAACTTAAACTGAACAGGATCTCGAGCAAGTCGGCTGCTGGACCAGACGGCCTCAGAAAGATAGACCTGAGACGAGGCAAACTCCATGTCGCGTTCTCAGTTCTCCTTGATTTGCTCCTCCTAACGCAGCATTACCCTGCTGCATGGAGGTCAAATAGAACTACCCTCATCCCGAAAGCCGGCAAGGACCCGTCGGACGTCAAAAACTGGCGTCCGATAACAATAAGCTCAATGGTCAGCAGAGTCTTTTCGTCTCTCATTGACCTTAGAATAAGAGCAGTCCTCAAACAAACCGAACGGCAGAAGGGATTCGCAGAGGAAAACGGCTGCTTTTCGAACCTGCAGCTATTGAACGCGGCTATAAAGCAAGCCAAGCGAACCGGGAGAGTGATATTCGTACTCGACGTCGCCAAAGCGTTTGACACCATCCCACATTCTGCCATAGGCGAATGCCTCATGCGCAAGGGCATCCCGGCCGTAGTAGCTTACTACGTTGCTGGGATGTACCAAGAATGCGTCACAAAGATCAAGACGGATGATGGCGAGATTGATATTGAACTCAAGAGCGGAGTGAAACAGGGCGACCCCCTCTCGCCCCTACTGTTCAATCTCGTTATCGAACCGATGATCGAACAGTTGAACATCGGAACAACGGGCTGATCGTCGAGGGTCGCAGGCTGGCAGTCCTCGCATTTGCAGACGATCTGGTCTTGCTTGCCCGTGACTCCAGCGCAGCCAAGGACCAACTCGAACTGGGCCATCGCGACCTCGGCAAACTTGATATGCACCTGGCTACAACAAAATGCTCGACCTTTGAGTACATACCTGCGGGAAAGACGTGGTACGTCAAAGACCTGCAGATTGAGCTCGAGGGCGAACCCGTACCCTATGCCAAACCTGAAGAAGCCTTCAAGTACTTGGGGGTAAGAATAACCCCTTGGAAAGGGCTTCTGCATGGCTTCGAGATTGAAACCTTCAAGAGGATTATAGAACGCACCAGCGTGCTCCCCCTCAAGCCTATGCAAAAAATTGATCTCCTGACAAAATATCTTCTTCCGAGATATACATACGGGCTGATAACTAGCCCGCCGGCCCGCCGGCCCGCCGGCCCGAACCACCCTGGCCAGGATCGATCAGGAGATCCGAACTCAGGTTAAAAGCATTTTGAAGCTGCCTAACTCGGTGAGCAACAGTTTTCTGTACTCACCAAGGCGCCACGGGGGTGTCGGCATACCAAAAATTGAATCCTGCGTTCTAATCGCGGCTCTGCGAAACGGCATTGAAGCCATGAACAGCCTGACCCTGTGTTAGGTGCTGTTATCGAAACATCTGCTGCCCAGAAGAAGCTGTCTGGGTACGCAAGCGCTCTCGGCCTACCATGGCCCGCCGACCTAAAGGACGTCGATGCGTGCAAGCGCCAAATTAGGCGTAGTCACCTCGACCGACTCTCGAAACAGGTCTGGCAGGGCCAGGGCGCCGACGACTTCGCACAGCTGCCAGCTAGCAACGCCTGGCTTAACGATTCATCCCTGCTGACGCCATCGCGAGTAGTCGACGCCATGAGACTTAGAACCAACACCGTGGTGACGAAAGCATGGCTTAAGCGGATGGATAAGCCCGGCCTTGACGCATCCTGCCGAAAATGCAAACAGCAGGATGAAACTTTGGGTCACATACTCCGCCAATGCCAATTCACTGAACCTGATAGAATCAGACGCCACGACCGGGTCAAAGATTTCTTGAAGGACAAACTTGGCAAGGAGCATGCGGTTCTGTACGAACACGAAGTAGTGGTAGGCGGGAAGAAGTACAAGCCCGACCTCGTCATTCACTCGAATGAGGTCGACGCCCTGGTACTCGATGTTACCGTAAGGTACGAAAACCGGCACTTCCTGACCGCCGCCGCTGCGGAATAACAAATTAAATACAGACCCATACTCCGACACCTTAAGCAGACGCTCGGTGTTCGAACCGCACGAGTAGTGCCCATTGTACTCGGCTCCAGGGGCGCGATACCTCGAACGACCTGGATGGAACTCAGGGGGCTCGGCCTCTCAAAACGGGAATGCTCTTTCCTTCCCGTTATAACTTTGAACGACTCCATTGAAATTCTGAATGAATTCATGGATAGCTGAGCTCCTGAACCCAACACCCGGGACCGCCACCTGGAGCCAAACCCGGCTAATCTCAAGCCACACTGTAAAAAAAGTCATGTAAAAATACCACATTAAATGAAGGACATAATCGGACCCACATTAAAGGTGAATATTTTACACTCAGAAATCGCGAATTCTCAAGTGAATTAGTAAAAGTAATAATTAATTTAGTTTTCCGAGTGGAAGATGGCGCTACTGATGGAAATCGCTATTTCGAATGAATAAATTACTAATTTTTTCCGTGATTCACTGAATCTGTAGTAAAAGTACGAATCGCAAGTAATAAATAATGTTCCAAATGTGTAAATATGCTGTGAAATTAGAAATTCTGGACTAATTTATCTAGCGTTTCACATAACCTCGTTTTTTTTATTGATTTAATGCAGATAGTTCGTCACATTATAGATTCATGATTTTATTGATGATCGAAACCCGAGATAACAGAATATAATTGAGTATTACACTTTCATTTCATAAACAATGCGCATCATCTAAATTTAGAGAGCAAATTGGATTGAATGAGCTGAACAATATTAAATTTGAATGCATTTATAGCTTGATCCAAGTTGTAGATAATTCGTTTGATATTTTATATTTTTATATTTTTATATACTGTAACGTGGCAGATTTTATATCTGCCACTGACCGTGCCTCCACCCGCGAATGTGAGCGACCGTACCGCTGCCGTACCGCAAATTCTTCACCGAAGCGCAAGTCCTACCTATATCTTTTAGAATGGTGTCTGCCTTAAGGTTTTTTATTGTAAAATACAGGGACCAGGACGCCGAGGGATGCGCTTTTCGTCGCTGGATCGTCGGGGGGATGTTCTGGAAGCCTCGGCATTAGTACCCGCACCTAGATCATCGCCTCCGCCTCTGCAGCCTCGTCACCTGCCAGCCGGGAGAGGGCTGCACCTCCCAGCCTGATAACGCCGTGTATTATTCCTCCCGGCCAAAATTTCGAAAAGCCAGCCGTTAGGTGCGGCGAACATGCCGTTGCGGAAAGGCTTCCCCCACCACTTTTCGATTTCGACGAGGGATTTTTGCGAATCACTCCGTTGCCGACCAGCCTTCGAATACGTCGAGATATCGTTTGCGTTTAGTTTAAGTTACCGTTACGTTTTATTTGCAATATCTTTTGGGGGTTTTTCATAGTTTGTCTTAGTGTTATCTTTATCTTTTCTTTTGGGCTTCTGGGTTTCTTTAGTTTTCTTTTCTTTGATTTTGCTTTATTGTTTTTGTGTGTGCTTTATTTTGGAGCCGCCTGGGTCACGTCCCGATTAAAGGTAGGCTCTTCTTTCCGTACAGACCTCGACCATCCGTCTAGCGATTTCGAAACACCACCGATTCACGGTTTACCTACTATCTTCAGCTATAGACGAATAGTCGTGGTCTATATTTTCTTTAGGCTACTTTAGCATAATTAAGTTTATTTGCCATTTTTTTGGACTTGCGCTGCCCGGGGAAGAATCCCGGTGCCGTGCCGTATCGCCTACGTTGCCTACAAATATCTTTTCTTTTGCGAGCGTTACCTTTTAGCTAGATAATAATTAGCATATTTATTCGAATATCTTTTGTTTTGATAACCTTCTCTTTTGCGGCCTAACCGCCCTATAACTTTTGCTGCGACGCCGGAATCAAATTCCGCCGCAAACTTTTTTTTGTATTTTTTTTTGTGCGCATTCTTTTGGGTTGTACCTACCTCTACGTTTAAGAATTATACGTGTGACCTCACTGGTCCTGCCGGCCTGTTTCTTTATTCATTAATTTTTTTGTATCGCCGCATTTGATTTGAAATTATATTTTCGTTACGTCTACTTGTATTGAGCTAAGTGTGTTATTTCACCGCCCCCACGTTCCCCTCTCCGTCTAACTAGTCGGTTATCGTTGCGATTTCTTGGATTTGGGTTATTATTTGCTGCGTTTAGCTATCTTTATCTGGCACATTCGTGTGCCTGGCGCCCAACATTTTCTTTCGTTTAGTTTCTTTTTGTATCGTACCGTTCGTAGCTTTTCGCGTGAGAACCGTTGGCGCTTCTTTGTGCGGGATTTACTTTCCTATTCATTTCCTCCGGGTAGGAAACTTGCTCGTTACAAATTGGCGCCCAACGTGGGGCCCGAGATAACACACTGGAGGATTTTTCGTTGCATAGCTCGTTCTTTTTGTTATCGTATGGCTGTAGTTTTAATAACTGCACTACGTATCATTAGTGCTGCGCTAGAGCGATTTTGAGAACCCCTGCGTAACGCGATCGCCTTCGACACACGGAGCGTCGCTGTTATTGTTTACCTAGTCGCGCTGAGTTCGAAACACAGGCTATAGTCTATTTCGAATTCGCAACGACTCATTGCCGTACGTTTACCGTATCGTTGTGTGAGTGCGAGAGTGTGTCAGCTGTCTATGCTTGCGATGGAGCTAGCAACAACACCATATGATCTCGCCTGGTTCCTAGGCGTGAATATAGATCAGCTGATTGCGCAGCTTAGCCACTCTTCGTCTGAGGAAGTCGACGGCGTACTCTCTTTTATGCAACTGAGTACTCAGGGTGATTTGCCTACACGCTGCATGCGTTTGGTGCGTTACCACCTATACCTTCGCGGCAACGTCATCCCCTGGGGAAGGGAAGATGAGCAGCCGACCGTTACCCCCTCACTATCGCGAGTAGAACAGGATGTTCCACTAGATCTGAGTGTGCGTGCCGCTTTTAAAGAGCAACCGTTGGCCTGTGAGCCAGAGATTCCGGTAGCCGTTGATTGCGAAGACGTCCTGACGACTGAAGCCGTAGAGCCCGAGATCTCAGTATCTCCGAGGGTAGCTCTGTCGTTTGGTAGTCCCAGCATCGCGGTGCAGCCGGTAGTATCAGGCCTAACGTCGACGAATTATATCACCACGCGACCGATCAATGCGATCGCGTCGATCCGCCGCTCTAATTCCCCTGTTTCCAGTATGGCAGTATCGCAAACCGTCAGGTGCGCTGGAACGCCATACCACTCGCTGCCGTATCGAAATCCGTTTTTGCCGTACGTTTCTGCGTTAGCGTTAGATTCCCCCATTTTACCTGAAATACCGCGGGACACGGAGTCTGCGAAACTGCCTGCGTGCTGTATAGGCGACTTGGTACCGCGCAACACTGCCGAGATGTGTCTCGAGTGCAGCAAGACTTGCGCGGAAAGCCAAGCCGCAGCAGCCGAAGCACCGGCTATCGCAGCTACTCCAGTAGCTTTGGTCCCGGAGGCCGAGAGTCGCCTAGAGGCTCAGGATAACCCTCAGAGAAGGGAACAGGGAACCGCTAAACCTCCCGTACCGTTTGCGCCTGAAGAAGAAGCTATAAGCCATAGTAACCTCCGGAATCTGGGGGTGGGTCCGGTTCTGTTACGTGCAAAATTCGCAGAGGGTTACAGGTGGAGGCGCGAGTCTTCGGATTCCCCTCCGCTCGCTTTTTCAGCCTCGGTTCTATCCCGCACAATGCACCCAGCTCGCTCGAACCCTACCGTCGGTCCGGTTAAAGCCGTGAAGACGTTGCCTGGGAAGTCGCCAGCCCGCTGCTGGAATTGTAGAGAACCAGGCCATACCTATTCGGAGTGTGCCGTCCCACGGAAATGTTTCTGTTTTCGCTGTGGAAACCCTGGCGTGACGATTACGAACTGTGGCAACTGTTTGAGGTCTCCGTCAGGAAGCGCGATCGAGAAGCAACGGTTGCTGGTCCATCTAGCTTCTCTCGTGAATACGTTACGTCGAGAATCGGTTAGCGCGTTTCGCTATACTAGATTCCCCACAGCGCGGAGTAGGTTGAGATTAACTCCCGGCTCTGCTTAGCGGTAGATTCGTATGATCCGGATGGTTCTTTTTTTTGCCTTCTTTCTATTTTTTTTTTCCGCCGGATCCGATCTATTACCGAAAACTCCGTTTTAGTGTTGACATCTTACCGTCTCGTACCGTTCTATGCTACTTGAGTTCGTTTATCCCTCGACCTTTCGTCGAAAAAGCGTTGAGCCTGGTCGGTCGGAAATATTTCCGCACCGTAATTGCCAGCTCCATTAGAGTCGCGCATATAGACGGAAAAGTCGTTGTTGGCGAAACTTTGCGATCTTTTTCAGAGACACTCGGTAGCGATACGTTCTCCTACGTTTATTTTTTTTTCCTGCCGTACCGCCCCAGTAGCGCGTGAAGAATATAGCCCGATAACCCGTCCCGTAGCGTGGAAACCGTTGAGAATTTTAGTGAAATCGCGTATAGGATGGTGTAGTCGACGGTCTGCGGAAGCTTTGCGGCTCTCCTTCTGAGACCCGCACGTTCCGTTTGTGAGGGGGGTGTTGTAACGTGGCAGATTTTATATCTGCCACTGACCGTGCCTCCACCCGCGAATGTGAGCGACCGTACCGCTGCCGTACCGCAAATTCTTCACCGAAGCGCAAGTCCTACCTATATCTTTTAGAATGGTGTCTGCCTTAAGGTTTTTTATTGTAAAATACAGGGACCAGGACGCCGAGGGATGCGCTTTTCGTCGCTGGATCGTCGGGGGGATGTTCTGGAAGCCTCGGCATTAGTACCCGCACCTAGATCATCGCCTCCGCCTCTGCAGCCTCGTCACCTGCCAGCCGGGAGAGGGCTGCACCTCCCAGCCTGATAACGCCGTGTATTATTCCTCCCGGCCAAAATTTCGAAAAGCCAGCCGTTAGGTGCGGCGAACATGCCGTTGCGGAAAGGCTTCCCCCACCACTTTTCGATTTCGACGAGGGATTTTTGCGAATCACTCCGTTGCCGACCAGCCTTCGAATACGTCGAGATATCGTTTGCGTTTAGTTTAAGTTACCGTTACGTTTTATTTGCAATATCTTTTGGGGGTTTTTCATAGTTTGTCTTAGTGTTATCTTTATCTTTTCTTTTGGGCTTCTGGGTTTCTTTAGTTTTCTTTTCTTTGATTTTGCTTTATTGTTTTTGTGTGTGCTTTATTTTGGAGCCGCCTGGGTCACGTCCCGATTAAAGGTAGGCTCTTCTTTCCGTACAGACCTCGACCATCCGTCTAGCGATTTCGAAACACCACCGATTCACGGTTTACCTACTATCTTCAGCTATAGACGAATAGTCGTGGTCTATATTTTCTTTAGGCTACTTTAGCATAATTAAGTTTATTTGCCATTTTTTTGGACTTGCGCTGCCCGGGGAAGAATCCCGGTGCCGTGCCGTATCGCCTACGTTGCCTACAAATATCTTTTCTTTTGCGAGCGTTACCTTTTAGCTAGATAATAATTAGCATATTTATTCGAATATCTTTTGTTTTGATAACCTTCTCTTTTGCGGCCTAACCGCCCTATAACTTTTGCTGCGACGCCGGAATCAAATTCCGCCGCAAACTTTTTTTTGTATTTTTTTTTGTGCGCATTCTTTTGGGTTGTACCTACCTCTACGTTTAAGAATTATACGTGTGACCTCACTGGTCCTGCCGGCCTGTTTCTTTATTCATTAATTTTTTTGTATCGCCGCATTTGATTTGAAATTATATTTTCGTTACGTCTACTTGTATTGAGCTAAGTGTGTTATTTCACCGCCCCCACGTTCCCCTCTCCGTCTAACTAGTCGGTTATCGTTGCGATTTCTTGGATTTGGGTTATTATTTGCTGCGTTTAGCTATCTTTATCTGGCACATTCGTGTGCCTGGCGCCCAACATTTTCTTTCGTTTAGTTTCTTTTTGTATCGTACCGTTCGTAGCTTTTCGCGTGAGAACCGTTGGCGCTTCTTTGTGCGGGATTTACTTTCCTATTCATTTCCTCCGGGTAGGAAACTTGCTCGTTACAAATTGGCGCCCAACGTGGGGCCCTGAGATAACACACTGGAGGATTTTTCGTTGCATAGCTCGTTCTTTTCGTCATCGTATGGCTGTAGTTTTAATAACTGCACTACGTATCATTAGTGCTGCGCTAGAGCGACTTTGAGAACCCCTGCGTAACGCGATCGCCTTCGACACACGGAGCATCGCTGTTATTGTTTACCTAGTCGCGCTGAGTTCGAAACACAGGCTATAGTCTATTTCGAATTCGCGACGACTCATTACCGTACGTTTACCGTATCGTTGTGTGAGTGCGAGAGTGTGTCAGCTGTCTATGCTTGCGATGGAGCTAGCAACAAGACCATATGATCTCGCCTGGTTCCTAGGCGTGAATATAGATCAGCTGATTGCGCAGCTTAGCCACTCTTCGTCTGAGGAAGTCGACGGCGTACTCTCTTTTATGCAACTGAGTACTCAGGGTGATTTGCCTACACGTTGCATGCGTTTGGTGCGTTACCACCTATACCTTCGCGGCAACGTCATCCCCTGGGGAAGGGAAGATGAGCAGCCGACCGTTACCCCCTCACTATCGCGAGTAGAACAGGATGTTCCACTAGATCTGAGTGTGCGTACCGCTTTTAAAGAGCAACCGTTGACCTGTGAGCCAGAGATTCCGGTAGCCGTTGATTGCGAAGACGTCCTGACGACTGAAGCCGTAGAGCCCGAGATCTCAGTATCTCCGAGGGTAGCTCTGTCGTTTGGTAGTCCTAGCATCGCGGTGCAGCCGGTAGTATCAGGCCTAACGTCGACGAATTATACGACCACGCGACCGATCAATGCGATCGCGTCAATCCGCCGCTCTAACTCTCCTGTTTCCAGTATGGCAGTATCGCAAACCGTCAGGTGCGCTGGAACGCCATACCACTCGCTACCGTATCAAAATCCGTTTTTGCCGTACGTTTCTGCTTTAGCGTTAGATTCCCCCATTCGATCTGAAATACCGCGGGACACGGAGTCTGCGAAACTGCCTGCGTGCTGTATAGGCGACTTGGTACCGCGCAACACTGCCGAGATGGGTCTCGAGTGCAGCAAGACTTGCGCGGAAAGCCAAGCCGCATCAGCCGAAGCACAGGCTATCGCAGCTACTCCAGTAGCTTTGGTCCCGGAGGCCAAGAGCCGCCTAGAGGCTCAGGATAACCCTCCGAGAAGGGAACAGGGAACCGCTAAACCTCCCGTACCGTTTGCGCCTGAAGAAGCTATAAGCCGTAGTAACCTCCGGAATCTGGGGGTGGGTCCGGTTCTGTTACGAGAAAAATTCGCAGAGGGCTACAGGTGGAGGCGCGAGTCTTCGGATTCCCCTCCGCTCGCTTTTTCAGCCTCGGTTCTATCCCGCACAATGCACCCAGCTCGCTCGCACCCTGCCGTCGGTCCGGTTAAAGCCGTGAAGACGTTGCCTGGGAAGTCGCCAGCCAGCTGCTGGAATTGTAGAGAACCAGGCCATACCTATTCGGAGTGTGCCGTCCCACGAAAATGTTTCTGTTTTCGCTGTGGAAACCCTGGCGTGACGGTTACGAACTGTGGCAACTGTTCGAGGTCTCCGTCAGGAAGCGCGATCGAGAAGCAACGGTTGCTGGTCCATCTAGCTTCTCTCGTGAATACGTTACGTCGAGAATCGGTTAGCGCGTTTCGCTATACTAGATTCCCCACAGCGCGGAGTAGGGTGAGATTAACTCCTGGCTCTGCTTAGCGGTAGATTCGTATGATCCGGATGGTTTTTTTTTTTGCCTTCTTTCTATTTTTTCTGCCGGATCCGATCTATTACCGAAAACTCCGTTTTAGTGCTGACATCTTACCGTCTCGTACCGTTCTATGCTACCTGAGTTCGTTTATCCCTCGACCTTTCGTCGAAAAAGCGTTGAGCCTGGTCGGTCGGAAGTATTTCCGCACCGTAATTGCCAGCTCCATTAGAGTCGCGCATATAGACGGAAAAGTCGTTGTTGGCGAAACTTTGCGATCTTTTTCAGAGACACTCGGTAGCGATACGTTCCCCTACGTTTATCTTTTCCTGCCGTACCGCCCCAGTAGCGCGTGAAGAATATAGCCCGATAACCCGTCCCGTAGCGTGGAAACCGTTGAGAATTTTAGTGAAATCGCGTATAGGATGGTGTAGTCGACGGTCTGCGGAAGCTTTGCGGCCCTCCTTCTGAGACCCGCACGTTCCGTTTGTGAGGGGGGTGTTGTAACGTGGCAGATTTTATATCTGCCACTGACCGTGCCTCCACCCGCGAATGTGAGCGACCGTACCGCTGCCGTACCGCAAATTCTTCACCGAAGCGCAAGTCCTGCCTATATCTTAGAACACTTGTCTGCTGTAAGTTTTTTTTATTGTAAAACACAGGTGCAAGGACAACGAGGGATGCATTTTCGTCGCTGGAGCATCTGGGGGATGTTCTGGAAGCCTCGGCATTAGTACCCGCACCTAGGTCATCGCCTCCGTCTCTGCAGCCTCGTCACCTGCCAGCCGGGAGAGGGCTGCACCTCCCAGCCTGATAACGCCGCAAATTATTCCTCCCGGCCGAAATTCGAACATGCCAACCGTTAGGTGCGGCGAACATGCCGTTGCGGAAAGGCTTCCCCCACCACTTTCCGATTTCCGGACAGAAAATCTGCGAGTCACTCCGTTGCCGACCAGCCTTCGAATACGTCGAGATATCGTTTGCGTTTAGTTTAAGTTACCGTTACGTTTTATTTGCAATATCTTTTGGGGGTTTTTCATAGTTTTTCTTAGTGTTATCTTTATCTTTTCTTTTGGGCTTCTGGGTTTCTTTAGTTTTCTTTTCTTTGATTTTGCTTTATTTTGTGTGTGCTTTATTTTGGAGCCGCCTGGGTTACGTCCCGACTAAAGGTAGGCTCTTCTTTTCGTACAGACCTCGACCATCCGTCTAGCGATTTCGAAACACCACCGATTCACGGTTTACCTACTATCTTCAGCTATAGACGAATAGTCGTGGTCTATATTTTCTTTAGGCTACTTTAGCATAATTAAGTTTATTTGCCATTTTTTTGGACTTGCGCTGCCCGGGGAAGAATCCCGGTGCCGTGCCGTATCGCCTACGTTGCCTACAAATATCTTTTCTTTTGCGAGCGTTACCTTTTAGCTAGATAATAATTAGCATATTTATTCGAATATCTTTTGTTTTGATAACCTTCTCTTTTGCGGCCTAACCGCCCTATAACTTTTGCTGCGACGCCGGAATCAAATTCCGCCGCAAACTTTTTTTTGTATTTTTTTTTGTGCGCATTCTTTTGGGTTGTACCTACCTCTACGTTTAAGAATTATACGTGTGACCTCACTGGTCCTGCCGGCCTGTTTCTTTATTCATTAATTTTTTTGTATCGCCGCATTTGATTTGAAATTATATTTTCGTTACGTCTACTTGTATTGAGCTAAGTGTGTTATTTCACCGCCCCCACGTTCCCCTCTCCGTCTAACTAGTCGGTTATCGTTGCGATTTCTTGGATTTGGGTTATTATTTGCTGCGTTTAGCTATCTTTATCTGGCACATTCGTGTGCCTGGCGCCCAACATTTTCTTTCGTTTAGTTTCTTTTTGTATCGTACCGTTCGTAGCTTTTCGCGTGAGAACCGTTGGCGCTTCTTTGTGCGGGATTTACTTTCCTATTCATTTCCTCCGGGTAGGAAACTTGCTCGTTACAAATTGGCGCCCAACGTGGGGCCCTGAGATAACACACTGGAGGATTTTTCGTTGCATAGCTCGTTCTTTTCGTCATCGTATGGCTGTAGTTTTAATAACTGCACTACGTATCATTAGTGCTGCGCTAGAGCGACTTTGAGAACCCCTGCGTAACGCGATCGCCTTCGACACACGGAGCATCGCTGTTATTGTTTACCTAGTCGCGCTGAGTTCGAAACACAGGCTATAGTCTATTTCGAATTCGCGACGACTCATTACCGTACGTTTACCGTATCGTTGTGTGAGTGCGAGAGTGTGTCAGCTGTCTATGCTTGCGATGGAGCTAGCAACAAGACCATATGATCTCGCCTGGTTCCTAGGCGTGAATATAGATCAGCTGATTGCGCAGCTTAGCCACTCTTCGTCTGAGGAAGTCGACGGCGTACTCTCTTTTATGCAACTGAGTACTCAGGGTGATTTGCCTACACGTTGCATGCGTTTGGTGCGTTACCACCTATACCTTCGCGGCAACGTCATCCCCTGGGGAAGGGAAGATGAGCAGCCGACCGTTACCCCCTCACTATCGCGAGTAGAACAGGATGTTCCACTAGATCTGAGTGTGCGTACCGCTTTTAAAGAGCAACCGTTGACCTGTGAGCCAGAGATTCCGGTAGCCGTTGATTGCGAAGACGTCCTGACGACTGAAGCCGTAGAGCCCGAGATCTCAGTATCTCCGAGGGTAGCTCTGTCGTTTGGTAGTCCTAGCATCGCGGTGCAGCCGGTAGTATCAGGCCTAACGTCGACGAATTATACGACCACGCGACCGATCAATGCGATCGCGTCAATCCGCCGCTCTAACTCTCCTGTTTCCAGTATGGCAGTATCGCAAACCGTCAGGTGCGCTGGAACGCCATACCACTCGCTACCGTATCAAAATCCGTTTTTGCCGTACGTTTCTGCTTTAGCGTTAGATTCCCCCATTCGATCTGAAATACCGCGGGACACGGAGTCTGCGAAACTGCCTGCGTGCTGTATAGGCGACTTGGTACCGCGCAACACTGCCGAGATGGGTCTCGAGTGCAGCAAGACTTGCGCGGAAAGCCAAGCCGCATCAGCCGAAGCACAGGCTATCGCAGCTACTCCAGTAGCTTTGGTCCCGGAGGCCAAGAGCCGCCTAGAGGCTCAGGATAACCCTCCGAGAAGGGAACAGGGAACCGCTAAACCTCCCGTACCGTTTGCGCCTGAAGAAGCTATAAGCCGTAGTAACCTCCGGAATCTGGGGGTGGGTCCGGTTCTGTTACGAGAAAAATTCGCAGAGGGCTACAGGTGGAGGCGCGAGTCTTCGGATTCCCCTCCGCTCGCTTTTTCAGCCTCGGTTCTATCCCGCACAATGCACCCAGCTCGCTCGCACCCTGCCGTCGGTCCGGTTAAAGCCGTGAAGACGTTGCCTGGGAAGTCGCCAGCCAGCTGCTGGAATTGTAGAGAACCAGGCCATACCTATTCGGAGTGTGCCGTCCCACGAAAATGTTTCTGTTTTCGCTGTGGAAACCCTGGCGTGACGGTTACGAACTGTGGCAACTGTTCGAGGTCTCCGTCAGGAAGCGCGATCGAGAAGCAACGGTTGCTGGTCCATCTAGCTTCTCTCGTGAATACGTTACGTCGAGAATCGGTTAGCGCGTTTCGCTATACTAGATTCCCCACAGCGCGGAGTAGGGTGAGATTAACTCCTGGCTCTGCTTAGCGGTAGATTCGTATGATCCGGATGGTTTTTTTTTTTGCCTTCTTTCTATTTTTTCTGCCGGATCCGATCTATTACCGAAAACTCCGTTTTAGTGCTGACATCTTACCGTCTCGTACCGTTCTATGCTACCTGAGTTCGTTTATCCCTCGACCTTTCGTCGAAAAAGCGTTGAGCCTGGTCGGTCGGAAGTATTTCCGCACCGTAATTGCCAGCTCCATTAGAGTCGCGCATATAGACGGAAAAGTCGTTGTTGGCGAAACTTTGCGATCTTTTTCAGAGACACTCGGTAGCGATACGTTCCCCTACGTTTATCTTTTCCTGCCGTACCGCCCCAGTAGCGCGTGAAGAATATAGCCCGATAACCCGTCCCGTAGCGTGGAAACCGTTGAGAATTTTAGTGAAATCGCGTATAGGATGGTGTAGTCGACGGTCTGCGGAAGCTTTGCGGCCCTCCTTCTGAGACCCGCACGTTCCGTTTGTGAGGGGGGTGTTGTAACGTGGCAGATTTTATATCTGCCACTGACCGTGCCTCCACCCGCGAATGTGAGCGACCGTACCGCTGCCGTACCGCAAATTCTTCACCGAAGCGCAAGTCCTGCCTATATCTTAGAACACTTGTCTGCTGTAAGTTTTTTTTATTGTAAAACACAGGTGCAAGGACAACGAGGGATGCATTTTCGTCGCTGGAGCATCTGGGGGATGTTCTGGAAGCCTCGGCATTAGTACCCGCACCTAGGTCATCGCCTCCGTCTCTGCAGCCTCGTCACCTGCCAGCCGGGAGAGGGCTGCACCTCCCAGCCTGATAACGCCGCAAATTATTCCTCCCGGCCGAAATTCGAACATGCCAACCGTTAGGTGCGGCGAACATGCCGTTGCGGAAAGGCTTCCCCCACCACTTTCCGATTTCCGGACAGAAAATCTGCGAGTCACTCCGTTGCCGACCAGCCTTCGAATACGTCGAGATATCGTTTGCGTTTAGTTTAAGTTACCGTTACGTTTTATTTGCAATATCTTTTGGGGGTTTTTCATAGTTTTTCTTAGTGTTATCTTTATCTTTTCTTTTGGGCTTCTGGGTTTCTTTAGTTTTCTTTTCTTTGATTTTGCTTTATTTTGTGTGTGCTTTATTTTGGAGCCGCCTGGGTTACGTCCCGACTAAAGGTAGGCTCTTCTTTTCGTACAGACCTCGACCATCCGTCTAGCGATTTCGAAACACCACCGATTCACGGTTTACCTACTATCTTCAGCTATAGACGAATAGTCGTGGTCTATATTTTCTTTAGGCTACTTTAGCATAATTAAGTTTATTTGCCATTTTTTTGGACTTGCGCTGCCCGGGGAAGAATCCCGGTGCCGTGCCGTATCGCCTACGTTGCCTACAAATATCTTTTCTTTTGCGAGCGTTACCTTTTAGCTAGATAATAATTAGCATATTTATTCGAATATCTTTTGTTTTGATAACCTTCTCTTTTGCGGCCTAACCGCCCTATAACTTTTGCTGCGACGCCGGAATCAAATTCCGCCGCAAACTTTTTTTTGTATTTTTTTTTGTGCGCATTCTTTTGGGTTGTACCTACCTCTACGTTTAAGAATTATACGTGTGACCTCACTGGTCCTGCCGGCCTGTTTCTTTATTCATTAATTTTTTTGTATCGCCGCATTTGATTTGAAATTATATTTTCGTTACGTCTACTTGTATTGAGCTAAGTGTGTTATTTCACCGCCCCCACGTTCCCCTCTCCGTCTAACTAGTCGGTTATCGTTGCGATTTCTTGGATTTGGGTTATTATTTGCTGCGTTTAGCTATCTTTATCTGGCACATTCGTGTGCCTGGCGCCCAACATTTTCTTTCGTTTAGTTTCTTTTTGTATCGTACCGTTCGTAGCTTTTCGCGTGAGAACCGTTGGCGCTTCTTTGTGCGGGATTTACTTTCCTATTCATTTCCTCCGGGTAGGAAACTTGCTCGTTACAAATTGGCGCCCAACGTGGGGCCCTGAGATAACACACTGGAGGATTTTTCGTTGCATAGCTCGTTCTTTTCGTCATCGTATGGCTGTAGTTTTAATAACTGCACTACGTATCATTAGTGCTGCGCTAGAGCGACTTTGAGAACCCCTGCGTAACGCGATCGCCTTCGACACACGGAGCATCGCTGTTATTGTTTACCTAGTCGCGCTGAGTTCGAAACACAGGCTATAGTCTATTTCGAATTCGCGACGACTCATTACCGTACGTTTACCGTATCGTTGTGTGAGTGCGAGAGTGTGTCAGCTGTCTATGCTTGCGATGGAGCTAGCAACAAGACCATATGATCTCGCCTGGTTCCTAGGCGTGAATATAGATCAGCTGATTGCGCAGCTTAGCCACTCTTCGTCTGAGGAAGTCGACGGCGTACTCTCTTTTATGCAACTGAGTACTCAGGGTGATTTGCCTACACGTTGCATGCGTTTGGTGCGTTACCACCTATACCTTCGCGGCAACGTCATCCCCTGGGGAAGGGAAGATGAGCAGCCGACCGTTACCCCCTCACTATCGCGAGTAGAACAGGATGTTCCACTAGATCTGAGTGTGCGTACCGCTTTTAAAGAGCAACCGTTGACCTGTGAGCCAGAGATTCCGGTAGCCGTTGATTGCGAAGACGTCCTGACGACTGAAGCCGTAGAGCCCGAGATCTCAGTATCTCCGAGGGTAGCTCTGTCGTTTGGTAGTCCTAGCATCGCGGTGCAGCCGGTAGTATCAGGCCTAACGTCGACGAATTATACGACCACGCGACCGATCAATGCGATCGCGTCAATCCGCCGCTCTAACTCTCCTGTTTCCAGTATGGCAGTATCGCAAACCGTCAGGTGCGCTGGAACGCCATACCACTCGCTACCGTATCAAAATCCGTTTTTGCCGTACGTTTCTGCTTTAGCGTTAGATTCCCCCATTCGATCTGAAATACCGCGGGACACGGAGTCTGCGAAACTGCCTGCGTGCTGTATAGGCGACTTGGTACCGCGCAACACTGCCGAGATGGGTCTCGAGTGCAGCAAGACTTGCGCGGAAAGCCAAGCCGCATCAGCCGAAGCACAGGCTATCGCAGCTACTCCAGTAGCTTTGGTCCCGGAGGCCAAGAGCCGCCTAGAGGCTCAGGATAACCCTCCGAGAAGGGAACAGGGAACCGCTAAACCTCCCGTACCGTTTGCGCCTGAAGAAGCTATAAGCCGTAGTAACCTCCGGAATCTGGGGGTGGGTCCGGTTCTGTTACGAGAAAAATTCGCAGAGGGCTACAGGTGGAGGCGCGAGTCTTCGGATTCCCCTCCGCTCGCTTTTTCAGCCTCGGTTCTATCCCGCACAATGCACCCAGCTCGCTCGCACCCTGCCGTCGGTCCGGTTAAAGCCGTGAAGACGTTGCCTGGGAAGTCGCCAGCCAGCTGCTGGAATTGTAGAGAACCAGGCCATACCTATTCGGAGTGTGCCGTCCCACGAAAATGTTTCTGTTTTCGCTGTGGAAACCCTGGCGTGACGGTTACGAACTGTGGCAACTGTTCGAGGTCTCCGTCAGGAAGCGCGATCGAGAAGCAACGGTTGCTGGTCCATCTAGCTTCTCTCGTGAATACGTTACGTCGAGAATCGGTTAGCGCGTTTCGCTATACTAGATTCCCCACAGCGCGGAGTAGGGTGAGATTAACTCCTGGCTCTGCTTAGCGGTAGATTCGTATGATCCGGATGGTTTTTTTTTTTGCCTTCTTTCTATTTTTTCTGCCGGATCCGATCTATTACCGAAAACTCCGTTTTAGTGCTGACATCTTACCGTCTCGTACCGTTCTATGCTACCTGAGTTCGTTTATCCCTCGACCTTTCGTCGAAAAAGCGTTGAGCCTGGTCGGTCGGAAGTATTTCCGCACCGTAATTGCCAGCTCCATTAGAGTCGCGCATATAGACGGAAAAGTCGTTGTTGGCGAAACTTTGCGATCTTTTTCAGAGACACTCGGTAGCGATACGTTCCCCTACGTTTATCTTTTCCTGCCGTACCGCCCCAGTAGCGCGTGAAGAATATAGCCCGATAACCCGTCCCGTAGCGTGGAAACCGTTGAGAATTTTAGTGAAATCGCGTATAGGATGGTGTAGTCGACGGTCTGCGGAAGCTTTGCGGCCCTCCTTCTGAGACCCGCACGTTCCGTTTGTGAGGGGGGTGTTGTAACGTGGCAGATTTTATATCTGCCACTGACCGTGCCTCCACCCGCGAATGTGAGCGACCGTACCGCTGCCGTACCGCAAATTCTTCACCGAAGCGCAAGTCCTACCTATATCTTTTAGAATGGTGTCTGCCTTAAGGTTTTTTATTGTAAAATACAGGGACCAGGACGCCGAGGGATGCGCTTTTCGTCGCTGGATCGTCGGGGGGATGTTCTGGAAGCCTCGGCATTAGTACCCGCACCTAGATCATCGCCTCCGCCTCTGCAGCCTCGTCACCTGCCAGCCGGGAGAGGGCTGCACCTCCCAGCCTGATAACGCCGTGTATTATTCCTCCCGGCCAAAATTTCGAAAAGCCAGCCGTTAGGTGCGGCGAACATGCCGTTGCGGAAAGGCTTCCCCCACCACTTTTCGATTTCGACGAGGGATTTTTGCGAATCACTCCGTTGCCGACCAGCCTTCGAATACGTCGAGATATCGTTTGCGTTTAGTTTAAGTTACCGTTACGTTTTATTTGCAATATCTTTTGGGGGTTTTTCATAGTTTGTCTTAGTGTTATCTTTATCTTTTCTTTTGGGCTTCTGGGTTTCTTTAGTTTTCTTTTCTTTGATTTTGCTTTATTGTTTTTGTGTGTGCTTTATTTTGGAGCCGCCTGGGTCACGTCCCGATTAAAGGTAGGCTCTTCTTTCCGTACAGACCTCGACCATCCGTCTAGCGATTTCGAAACACCACCGATTCACGGTTTACCTACTATCTTCAGCTATAGACGAATAGTCGTGGTCTATATTTTCTTTAGGCTACTTTAGCATAATTAAGTTTATTTGCCATTTTTTTGGACTTGCGCTGCCCGGGGAAGAATCCCGGTGCCGTGCCGTATCGCCTACGTTGCCTACAAATATCTTTTCTTTTGCGAGCGTTACCTTTTAGCTAGATAATAATTAGCATATTTATTCGAATATCTTTTGTTTTGATAACCTTCTCTTTTGCGGCCTAACCGCCCTATAACTTTTGCTGCGACGCCGGAATCAAATTCCGCCGCAAACTTTTTTTTGTATTTTTTTTTGTGCGCATTCTTTTGGGTTGTACCTACCTCTACGTTTAAGAATTATACGTGTGACCTCACTGGTCCTGCCGGCCTGTTTCTTTATTCATTAATTTTTTTGTATCGCCGCATTTGATTTGAAATTATATTTTCGTTACGTCTACTTGTATTGAGCTAAGTGTGTTATTTCACCGCCCCCACGTTCCCCTCTCCGTCTAACTAGTCGGTTATCGTTGCGATTTCTTGGATTTGGGTTATTATTTGCTGCGTTTAGCTATCTTTATCTGGCACATTCGTGTGCCTGGCGCCCAACATTTTCTTTCGTTTAGTTTCTTTTTGTATCGTACCGTTCGTAGCTTTTCGCGTGAGAACCGTTGGCGCTTCTTTGTGCGGGATTTACTTTCCTATTCATTTCCTCCGGGTAGGAAACTTGCTCGTTACAAATTGGCGCCCAACGTGGGGCCCGAGATAACACACTGGAGGATTTTTCGTTGCATAGCTCGTTCTTTTTGTTATCGTATGGCTGTAGTTTTAATAACTGCACTACGTATCATCAGTGCTGCGCTAGAGCGATTTTGAGAACCCCTGCGTAACGCGATCGCCTTCGACACACGGAGCGTCGCTGTTATTGTTTACCTAGTCGCGCTGAGTTCGAAACACAGGCTATAGTCTATTTCGAATTCGCAACGACTCATTGCCGTACGTTTACCGTATCGTTGTGTGAGTGCGAGAGTGTGTCAGCTGTCTATGCTTGCGATGGAGCTAGCAACAACACCATATGATCTCGCCTGGTTCCTAGGCGTGAATATAGATCAGCTGATTGCGCAGCTTAGCCACTCTTCGTCTGAGGAAGTCGACGGCGTACTCTCTTTTATGCAACTGAGTACTCAGGGTGATTTGCCTACACGCTGCATGCGTTTGGTGCGTTACCACCTATACCTTCGCGGCAACGTCATCCCCTGGGGAAGGGAAGATGAGCAGCCGACCGTTACCCCCTCACTATCGCGAGTAGAACAGGATGTTCCACTAGATCTGAGTGTGCGTGCCGCTTTTAAAGAGCAACCGTTGGCCTGTGAGCCAGAGATTCCGGTAGCCGTTGATTGCGAAGACGTCCTGACGACTGAAGCCGTAGAGCCCGAGATCTCAGTATCTCCGAGGGTAGCTCTGTCGTTTGGTAGTCCCAGCATCGCGGTGCAGCCGGTAGTATCAGGCCTAACGTCGACGAATTATATCACCACGCGACCGATCAATGCGATCGCGTCGATCCGCCGCTCTAATTCCCCTGTTTCCAGTATGGCAGTATCGCAAACCGTCAGGTGCGCTGGAACGCCATACCACTCGCTGCCGTATCGAAATCCGTTTTTGCCGTACGTTTCTGCGTTAGCGTTAGATTCCCCCATTTTACCTGAAATACCGCGGGACACGGAGTCTGCGAAACTGCCTGCGTGCTGTATAGGCGACTTGGTACCGCGCAACACTGCCGAGATGTGTCTCGAGTGCAGCAAGACTTGCGCGGAAAGCCAAGCCGCAGCAGCCGAAGCACCGGCTATCGCAGCTACTCCAGTAGCTTTGGTCCCGGAGGCCGAGAGTCGCCTAGAGGCTCAGGATAACCCTCAGAGAAGGGAACAGGGAACCGCTAAACCTCCCGTACCGTTTGCGCCTGAAGAAGAAGCTATAAGCCATAGTAACCTCCGGAATCTGGGGGTGGGTCCGGTTCTGTTACGTGCAAAATTCGCAGAGGGTTACAGGTGGAGGCGCGAGTCTTCGGATTCCCCTCCGCTCGCTTTTTCAGCCTCGGTTCTATCCCGCACAATGCACCCAGCTCGCTCGAACCCTACCGTCGGTCCGGTTAAAGCCGTGAAGACGTTGCCTGGGAAGTCGCCAGCCCGCTGCTGGAATTGTAGAGAACCAGGCCATACCTATTCGGAGTGTGCCGTCCCACGGAAATGTTTCTGTTTTCGCTGTGGAAACCCTGGCGTGACGATTACGAACTGTGGCAACTGTTTGAGGTCTCCGTCAGGAAGCGCGATCGAGAAGCAACGGTTGCTGGTCCATCTAGCTTCTCTCGTGAATACGTTACGTCGAGAATCGGTTAGCGCGTTTCGCTATACTAGATTCCCCACAGCGCGGAGTAGGTTGAGATTAACTCCCGGCTCTGCTTAGCGGTAGATTCGTATGATCCGGATGGTTCTTTTTTTTGCCTTCTTTCTATTTTTTTTTTCCGCCGGATCCGATCTATTACCGAAAACTCCGTTTTAGTGTTGACATCTTACCGTCTCGTACCGTTCTATGCTACTTGAGTTCGTTTATCCCTCGACCTTTCGTCGAAAAAGCGTTGAGCCTGGTCGGTCGGAAATATTTCCGCACCGTAATTGCCAGCTCCATTAGAGTCGCGCATATAGACGGAAAAGTCGTTGTTGGCGAAACTTTGCGATCTTTTTCAGAGACACTCGGTAGCGATACGTTCTCCTACGTTTATTTTTTTTTCCTGCCGTACCGCCCCAGTAGCGCGTGAAGAATATAGCCCGATAACCCGTCCCGTAGCGTGGAAACCGTTGAGAATTTTAGTGAAATCGCGTATAGGATGGTGTAGTCGACGGTCTGCGGAAGCTTTGCGGCTCTCCTTCTGAGACCCGCACGTTCCGTTTGTGAGGGGGGTGTTGTAACGTGGCAGATTTTATATCTGCCACTGACCGTGCCTCCACCCGCGAATGTGAGCGACCGTACCGCTGCCGTACCGCAAATTCTTCACCGAAGCGCAAGTCCTACCTATATCTTTTAGAATGGTGTCTGCCTTAAGGTTTTTTATTGTAAAATACAGGGACCAGGACGCCGAGGGATGCGCTTTTCGTCGCTGGATCGTCGGGGGGATGTTCTGGAAGCCTCGGCATTAGTACCCGCACCTAGATCATCGCCTCCGCCTCTGCAGCCTCGTCACCTGCCAGCCGGGAGAGGGCTGCACCTCCCAGCCTGATAACGCCGTGTATTATTCCTCCCGGCCAAAATTTCGAAAAGCCAGCCGTTAGGTGCGGCGAACATGCCGTTGCGGAAAGGCTTCCCCCACCACTTTTCGATTTCGACGAGGGATTTTTGCGAATCACTCCGTTGCCGACCAGCCTTCGAATACGTCGAGATATCGTTTGCGTTTAGTTTAAGTTACCGTTACGTTTTATTTGCAATATCTTTTGGGGGTTTTTCATAGTTTGTCTTAGTGTTATCTTTATCTTTTCTTTTGGGCTTCTGGGTTTCTTTAGTTTTCTTTTCTTTGATTTTGCTTTATTGTTTTTGTGTGTGCTTTATTTTGGAGCCGCCTGGGTCACGTCCCGATTAAAGGTAGGCTCTTCTTTCCGTACAGACCTCGACCATCCGTCTAGCGATTTCGAAACACCACCGATTCACGGTTTACCTACTATCTTCAGCTATAGACGAATAGTCGTGGTCTATATTTTCTTTAGGCTACTTTAGCATAATTAAGTTTATTTGCCATTTTTTTGGACTTGCGCTGCCCGGGGAAGAATCCCGGTGCCGTGCCGTATCGCCTACGTTGCCTACAAATATCTTTTCTTTTGCGAGCGTTACCTTTTAGCTAGATAATAATTAGCATATTTATTCGAATATCTTTTGTTTTGATAACCTTCTCTTTTGCGGCCTAACCGCCCTATAACTTTTGCTGCGACGCCGGAATCAAATTCCGCCGCAAACTTTTTTTTGTATTTTTTTTTGTGCGCATTCTTTTGGGTTGTACCTACCTCTACGTTTAAGAATTATACGTGTGACCTCACTGGTCCTGCCGGCCTGTTTCTTTGTTCATTAATTTTTTTGTATCGCCGCATTTGATTTGAAATTATATTTTCGTTACGTCTACTTGTATTGAGCTAAGTGTGTTATTTCACCGCCCCCACGTTCCCCTCTCCGTCTAACTAGTCGGTTATCGTTGCGATTTCTTGGATTTGGGTTATTATTTGCTGCGTTTAGCTATCTTTATCTGGCACATTCGTGTGCCTGGCGCCCAACATTTTCTTTCGTTTAGTTTCTTTTTGTATCGTACCGTTCGTAGCTTTTCGCGTGAGAACCGTTGGCGCTTCTTTGTGCGGGATTTACTTTCCTATTCATTTCCTCCGGGTAGGAAACTTGCTCGTTACAAATTGGCGCCCAACGTGGGGCCCTGAGATAACACACTGGAGGATTTTTCGTTGCATAGCTCGTTCTTTTCGTCATCGTATGGCTGTAGTTTTAATAACTGCACTACGTATCATTAGTGCTGCGCTAGAGCGACTTTGAGAACCCCTGCGTAACGCGATCGCCTTCGACACACGGAGCATCGCTGTTATTGTTTACCTAGTCGCGCTGAGTTCGAAACACAGGCTATAGTCTATTTCGAATTCGCGACGACTCATTACCGTACGTTTACCGTATCGTTGTGTGAGTGCGAGAGTGTGTCAGCTGTCTATGCTTGCGATGGAGCTAGCAACAAGACCATATGATCTCGCCTGGTTCCTAGGCGTGAATATAGATCAGCTGATTGCGCAGCTTAGCCACTCTTCGTCTGAGGAAGTCGACGGCGTACTCTCTTTTATGCAACTGAGTACTCAGGGTGATTTGCCTACACGTTGCATGCGTTTGGTGCGTTACCACCTATACCTTCGCGGCAACGTCATCCCCTGGGGAAGGGAAGATGAGCAGCCGACCGTTACCCCCTCACTATCGCGAGTAGAACAGGATGTTCCACTAGATCTGAGTGTGCGTACCGCTTTTAAAGAGCAACCGTTGACCTGTGAGCCAGAGATTCCGGTAGCCGTTGATTGCGAAGACGTCCTGACGACTGAAGCCGTAGAGCCCGAGATCTCAGTATCTCCGAGGGTAGCTCTGTCGTTTGGTAGTCCTAGCATCGCGGTGCAGCCGGTAGTATCAGGCCTAACGTCGACGAATTATACGACCACGCGACCGATCAATGCGATCGCGTCAATCCGCCGCTCTAACTCTCCTGTTTCCAGTATGGCAGTATCGCAAACCGTCAGGTGCGCTGGAACGCCATACCACTCGCTACCGTATCAAAATCCGTTTTTGCCGTACGTTTCTGCTTTAGCGTTAGATTCCCCCATTCGATCTGAAATACCGCGGGACACGGAGTCTGCGAAACTGCCTGCGTGCTGTATAGGCGACTTGGTACCGCGCAACACTGCCGAGATGGGTCTCGAGTGCAGCAAGACTTGCGCGGAAAGCCAAGCCGCATCAGCCGAAGCACAGGCTATCGCAGCTACTCCAGTAGCTTTGGTCCCGGAGGCCAAGAGCCGCCTAGAGGCTCAGGATAACCCTCCGAGAAGGGAACAGGGAACCGCTAAACCTCCCGTACCGTTTGCGCCTGAAGAAGCTATAAGCCGTAGTAACCTCCGGAATCTGGGGGTGGGTCCGGTTCTGTTACGAGAAAAATTCGCAGAGGGCTACAGGTGGAGGCGCGAGTCTTCGGATTCCCCTCCGCTCGCTTTTTCAGCCTCGGTTCTATCCCGCACAATGCACCCAGCTCGCTCGCACCCTGCCGTCGGTCCGGTTAAAGCCGTGAAGACGTTGCCTGGGAAGTCGCCAGCCAGCTGCTGGAATTGTAGAGAACCAGGCCATACCTATTCGGAGTGTGCCGTCCCACGAAAATGTTTCTGTTTTCGCTGTGGAAACCCTGGCGTGACGGTTACGAACTGTGGCAACTGTTCGAGGTCTCCGTCAGGAAGCGCGATCGAGAAGCAACGGTTGCTGGTCCATCTAGCTTCTCTCGTGAATACGTTACGTCGAGAATCGGTTAGCGCGTTTCGCTATACTAGATTCCCCACAGCGCGGAGTAGGGTGAGATTAACTCCTGGCTCTGCTTAGCGGTAGATTCGTATGATCCGGATGGTTTTTTTTTTTGCCTTCTTTCTATTTTTTCTGCCGGATCCGATCTATTACCGAAAACTCCGTTTTAGTGCTGACATCTTACCGTCTCGTACCGTTCTATGCTACCTGAGTTCGTTTATCCCTCGACCTTTCGTCGAAAAAGCGTTGAGCCTGGTCGGTCGGAAGTATTTCCGCACCGTAATTGCCAGCTCCATTAGAGTCGCGCATATAGACGGAAAAGTCGTTGTTGGCGAAACTTTGCGATCTTTTTCAGAGACACTCGGTAGCGATACGTTCCCCTACGTTTATCTTTTCCTGCCGTACCGCCCCAGTAGCGCGTGAAGAATATAGCCCGATAACCCGTCCCGTAGCGTGGAAACCGTTGAGAATTTTAGTGAAATCGCGTATAGGATGGTGTAGTCGACGGTCTGCGGAAGCTTTGCGGCCCTCCTTCTGAGACCCGCACGTTCCGTTTGTGAGGGGGGTGTTGTAACGTGGCAGATTTTATATCTGCCACTGACCGTGCCTCCACCCGCGAATGTGAGCGACCGTACCGCTGCCGTACCGCAAATTCTTCACCGAAGCGCAAGTCCTGCCTATATCTTAGAACACTTGTCTGCTGTAAGTTTTTTTTATTGTAAAACACAGGTGCAAGGACAACGAGGGATGCATTTTCGTCGCTGGAGCATCTGGGGGATGTTCTGGAAGCCTCGGCATTAGTACCCGCACCTAGGTCATCGCCTCCGTCTCTGCAGCCTCGTCACCTGCCAGCCGGGAGAGGGCTGCACCTCCCAGCCTGATAACGCCGCAAATTATTCCTCCCGGCCGAAATTCGAACATGCCAACCGTTAGGTGCGGCGAACATGCCGTTGCGGAAAGGCTTCCCCCACCACTTTCCGATTTCCGGACAGAAAATCTGCGAGTCACTCCGTTGCCGACCAGCCTTCGAATACGTCGAGATATCGTTTGCGTTTAGTTTAAGTTACCGTTACGTTTTATTTGCAATATCTTTTGGGGGTTTTTCATAGTTTTTCTTAGTGTTATCTTTATCTTTTCTTTTGGGCTTCTGGGTTTCTTTAGTTTTCTTTTCTTTGATTTTGCTTTATTTTGTGTGTGCTTTATTTTGGAGCCGCCTGGGTTACGTCCCGACTAAAGGTAGGCTCTTCTTTTCGTACAGACCTCGACCATCCGTCTAGCGATTTCGAAACACCACCGATTCACGGTTTACCTACTATCTTCAGCTATAGACGAATAGTCGTGGTCTATATTTTCTTTAGGCTACTTTAGCATAATTAAGTTTATTTGCCATTTTTTTGGACTTGCGCTGCCCGGGGAAGAATCCCGGTGCCGTGCCGTATCGCCTACGTTGCCTACAAATATCTTTTCTTTTGCGAGCGTTACCTTTTAGCTAGATAATAATTAGCATATTTATTCGAATATCTTTTGTTTTGATAACCTTCTCTTTTGCGGCCTAACCGCCCTATAACTTTTGCTGCGACGCCGGAATCAAATTCCGCCGCAAACTTTTTTTTGTATTTTTTTTTGTGCGCATTCTTTTGGGTTGTACCTACCTCTACGTTTAAGAATTATACGTGTGACCTCACTGGTCCTGCCGGCCTGTTTCTTTATTCATTAATTTTTTTGTATCGCCGCATTTGATTTGAAATTATATTTTCGTTACGTCTACTTGTATTGAGCTAAGTGTGTTATTTCACCGCCCCCACGTTCCCCTCTCCGTCTAACTAGTCGGTTATCGTTGCGATTTCTTGGATTTGGGTTATTATTTGCTGCGTTTAGCTATCTTTATCTGGCACATTCGTGTGCCTGGCGCCCAACATTTTCTTTCGTTTAGTTTCTTTTTGTATCGTACCGTTCGTAGCTTTTCGCGTGAGAACCGTTGGCGCTTCTTTGTGCGGGATTTACTTTCCTATTCATTTCCTCCGGGTAGGAAACTTGCTCGTTACAAATTGGCGCCCAACGTGGGGCCCTGAGATAACACACTGGAGGATTTTTCGTTGCATAGCTCGTTCTTTTCGTCATCGTATGGCTGTAGTTTTAATAACTGCACTACGTATCATTAGTGCTGCGCTAGAGCGACTTTGAGAACCCCTGCGTAACGCGATCGCCTTCGACACACGGAGCATCGCTGTTATTGTTTACCTAGTCGCGCTGAGTTCGAAACACAGGCTATAGTCTATTTCGAATTCGCGACGACTCATTACCGTACGTTTACCGTATCGTTGTGTGAGTGCGAGAGTGTGTCAGCTGTCTATGCTTGCGATGGAGCTAGCAACAAGACCATATGATCTCGCCTGGTTCCTAGGCGTGAATATAGATCAGCTGATTGCGCAGCTTAGCCACTCTTCGTCTGAGGAAGTCGACGGCGTACTCTCTTTTATGCAACTGAGTACTCAGGGTGATTTGCCTACACGTTGCATGCGTTTGGTGCGTTACCACCTATACCTTCGCGGCAACGTCATCCCCTGGGGAAGGGAAGATGAGCAGCCGACCGTTACCCCCTCACTATCGCGAGTAGAACAGGATGTTCCACTAGATCTGAGTGTGCGTACCGCTTTTAAAGAGCAACCGTTGACCTGTGAGCCAGAGATTCCGGTAGCCGTTGATTGCGAAGACGTCCTGACGACTGAAGCCGTAGAGCCCGAGATCTCAGTATCTCCGAGGGTAGCTCTGTCGTTTGGTAGTCCTAGCATCGCGGTGCAGCCGGTAGTATCAGGCCTAACGTCGACGAATTATACGACCACGCGACCGATCAATGCGATCGCGTCAATCCGCCGCTCTAACTCTCCTGTTTCCAGTATGGCAGTATCGCAAACCGTCAGGTGCGCTGGAACGCCATACCACTCGCTACCGTATCAAAATCCGTTTTTGCCGTACGTTTCTGCTTTAGCGTTAGATTCCCCCATTCGATCTGAAATACCGCGGGACACGGAGTCTGCGAAACTGCCTGCGTGCTGTATAGGCGACTTGGTACCGCGCAACACTGCCGAGATGGGTCTCGAGTGCAGCAAGACTTGCGCGGAAAGCCAAGCCGCATCAGCCGAAGCACAGGCTATCGCAGCTACTCCAGTAGCTTTGGTCCCGGAGGCCAAGAGCCGCCTAGAGGCTCAGGATAACCCTCCGAGAAGGGAACAGGGAACCGCTAAACCTCCCGTACCGTTTGCGCCTGAAGAAGCTATAAGCCGTAGTAACCTCCGGAATCTGGGGGTGGGTCCGGTTCTGTTACGAGAAAAATTCGCAGAGGGCTACAGGTGGAGGCGCGAGTCTTCGGATTCCCCTCCGCTCGCTTTTTCAGCCTCGGTTCTATCCCGCACAATGCACCCAGCTCGCTCGCACCCTGCCGTCGGTCCGGTTAAAGCCGTGAAGACGTTGCCTGGGAAGTCGCCAGCCAGCTGCTGGAATTGTAGAGAACCAGGCCATACCTATTCGGAGTGTGCCGTCCCACGAAAATGTTTCTGTTTTCGCTGTGGAAACCCTGGCGTGACGGTTACGAACTGTGGCAACTGTTCGAGGTCTCCGTCAGGAAGCGCGATCGAGAAGCAACGGTTGCTGGTCCATCTAGCTTCTCTCGTGAATACGTTACGTCGAGAATCGGTTAGCGCGTTTCGCTATACTAGATTCCCCACAGCGCGGAGTAGGGTGAGATTAACTCCTGGCTCTGCTTAGCGGTAGATTCGTATGATCCGGATGGTTTTTTTTTTTGCCTTCTTTCTATTTTTTCTGCCGGATCCGATCTATTACCGAAAACTCCGTTTTAGTGCTGACATCTTACCGTCTCGTACCGTTCTATGCTACCTGAGTTCGTTTATCCCTCGACCTTTCGTCGAAAAAGCGTTGAGCCTGGTCGGTCGGAAGTATTTCCGCACCGTAATTGCCAGCTCCATTAGAGTCGCGCATATAGACGGAAAAGTCGTTGTTGGCGAAACTTTGCGATCTTTTTCAGAGACACTCGGTAGCGATACGTTCCCCTACGTTTATCTTTTCCTGCCGTACCGCCCCAGTAGCGCGTGAAGAATATAGCCCGATAACCCGTCCCGTAGCGTGGAAACCGTTGAGAATTTTAGTGAAATCGCGTATAGGATGGTGTAGTCGACGGTCTGCGGAAGCTTTGCGGCCCTCCTTCTGAGACCCGCACGTTCCGTTTGTGAGGGGGGTGTTGTAACGTGGCAGATTTTATATCTGCCACTGACCGTGCCTCCACCCGCGAATGTGAGCGACCGTACCGCTGCCGTACCGCAAATTCTTCACCGAAGCGCAAGTCCTGCCTATATCTTAGAACACTTGTCTGCTGTAAGTTTTTTTTATTGTAAAACACAGGTGCAAGGACAACGAGGGATGCATTTTCGTCGCTGGAGCATCTGGGGGATGTTCTGGAAGCCTCGGCATTAGTACCCGCACCTAGGTCATCGCCTCCGTCTCTGCAGCCTCGTCACCTGCCAGCCGGGAGAGGGCTGCACCTCCCAGCCTGATAACGCCGCAAATTATTCCTCCCGGCCGAAATTCGAACATGCCAACCGTTAGGTGCGGCGAACATGCCGTTGCGGAAAGGCTTCCCCCACCACTTTCCGATTTCCGGACAGAAAATCTGCGAGTCACTCCGTCGCCGACCAGCGAATAGAATACGTCGAGTTTCCGTTTGTTTTTGCGCTTAAGTTTAAGTACCGCTATCTTTTACGTTTTTTTTTGCATTATCTTTTGGGGGTTTTTCATAGTTTTTCATTGTAATATCTTTATCTTTCCTTCTGGGCTTTTTCTTTAGTTTTTTTGTGGGGCTTTGCTTTATTTTTATTTTGAGTGTGTGCTTTATTTTGGAGCCGCCTGGGTTACGTCCCGCTTAAAGGTAGGCTTTTCTTTCCGCACAGATCTCGACCACTCGACTAGCGATTTTGCAACCTGCCGAGTAACGGTTTATCTTCTACCTCCCGCTACAGACGAGTAGTCGTGATCTGTATTTTCTTTAGGCTATTTTAGGATAATTAAGTTTATTTGCTATTTTTTTGGACTTGCGCTGCTCGGGGAAGAATCCCGGTGCCGTGCCGTATCGCCTACGTTGCCTACAGATATCTTTTCTTTTGCGAGCGTTACCTTTTAGCGATAGATAATAATTAGCAGATTTATTTGAATATCTTTTGTTTTGATAACTTTCTCTTTTGCGGCCTAACCGCCATATAACTTTTGCTGCGACGCCGGAATTAAATTCCGCCGCAAACTGTTTTTTGTATTTTTTTTGTGCGCCTTCTTTTGGGTTTTACCTATCTCTAAGTTTAAAAATTATACGTGTGACCTTACTGGTCCTGCCGGCCTGTTTCTTTATTTATTATTTTTTTTGTACTGCCGCATTTGATTTGAAATTATATTTTCGTTACGTCTACTTGTATTGAGCTAAGTGTGTTATTTCACCGCCCCCACGTTCCCCTCTCCGTCTAACTAGTCGGTTATCGTTGCGATTTCTTGGATTTGGGTTATTATTTGCTGCGTTTAGCTATCTTTATCTGGCACATTCGTGTGCCTGGCGCCCAACATTTTCTTTCGTTTAGTTTCTTTTTGTATCGTACCGTTCGTAGCTTTTCGCGTGAGAACCGTTGGCGCTTCTTTGTGCGGGATTTACTTTCCTATTCATTTCCTCCGGGTAGGAAACTTGCTCGTTACAATACCTCTGCTGCGGTATATAGCGGTATTACTCTGCAGTTAGCGATATTACCAACTCCAAGTAAATTTTCACCGCCAAGCGCGAATTTGCTAACACGTTTGAAAGAAAAAACACTAATTCCTATAGTAAAATATTCACATTCAAAGTAGGTCCCTTTATGTCCAACATTGAATGTTGCGATTTTACAAGGCGAAGGGTGATTTTAAGATTTATTCGTATTTATACGAAGTGTTCGTAAATACCAACGTAAAAGAGGTAAATCTTTCAGTTATTATGTTGTAATTTTCACTTGTACATTCACTATGTCCTAGTATTTTTATTTGTTATTTTTTACAGTGCACTTGAACGAACGATCTATTACGTTGCCTAATAATAATAATCAATAGACTGTGCTAAGCACGTTAAATGATCTATACATTGTTATTATTATATTTTTGTATTATTCATTTATTTATTCATTTATTTATCTATTTATTTATTTATTTACTTGAACACGGCCAAATGCCGAACGAACCACTCGAACGACGGACTTGGTACCCTGATTCGAACAACCATAGGCCAAGTCCGCGAAGCCCTTGAGACGCACAGGGTCGACAGCGAGGCAGCACTAACACCAGTGGCATGCTCAAAGCCTCTACCCCCGTCTCAAGGTGCGAGTCGTACGGCGGGTCGTAGACCCAGCCACGGCGGGTCGTAGACCCAGCCACGGCGGCAGAGCCAGTCGCTACTGCGAAACTGGGACGGCCGCCTCCACGTGGTTTTCCCTGACAGTACTAAGTGCGACCAAAGGCCGTCTTTCTGCAAAACAACTGCAGAAGTCCGCTCCACTAATTTTTCCAAGCCCTCAGGGCCCAAGCAGTGGTAGCGCACACTCGAACCGATCTATTAACTATTGTTAGAACCTTTACAATTGTTAAGTTTTGTCCACTATGGGAGACTGTATCCCTAGGAAATCCGCACCTTGCCTTCGAACCCGGGCAAGGTAGCGCAGGATGTAGCCAAATGCCTCGTCATCTGATTAGTGACCAAGCACATGATTTTTGCAGATGATCTGCAGATCTACTTGCATGCCGCCCCGTGTGATATTCAGCTGGCTATAAACGCCCTGAATGAAGATGCGGTGGCTGTTGCGAACTGGGCCGAACACAAGTGCCGAGCATGCCCCCGCTCCTTTGAGACCCGCATCGGCTTGGGCCAACATGAGCGTCACGCTCACCCTGCCATCAGAAACGAGGCAAGACGGCAGGAGCACGCGATTGGCGAAAGGGCAGTCGGAGGGTCTGTCTGGTCCCCCCGAAGCATAGCCGAGCTGCGGCGGCTATGCGAAATACACGAAGGTGAGAGGCACATTAACAAGTTGATCGAGCCCTACTTTCGCAACAAAACAAATAAACAAATAAGCGAGGCTAGGCGTCAATACGTTACGGGATGACGGCGCCCGCGCCAGCCAGCCTCACCCGAACCAGATAGAGACGAAGCGGAGGCCGCCAGCTCGGGCCCCCCGTCACCGGAGCCCGAGCACGAGCCTGAGAATATTGAAGGCCAAGCTGCAGTCGAAGCCAATGACTGGAAACGGCCACTTGCTGAATACATAGAGCGAGCCATCGAGCTGCCAGCCCCTTGGGATAAACTGGCTAAGGACATCTAAACAATCTGGCTCGAGAGCCCGGACCTCAAATCTGATATAGATAATTTCCTCCAGCTTAAACTTACTCCGGCCCTCCTCAAGGGCCCGAGAGCAACTGAAGACGATCCAGAATGCCCAGAAGGCGGCAATACTGGGAACACCAATAAACAGCCGACGAGCAGACGGCCTCGGAGAGGTCGCCCTCCCAACCGTGGGGAAAGGAAGCGCTTCGCCTACGCGAGGGCGCAAAAGATTTACAAAAATTGCCCTAGAAAATTGGTTGATATGGTAATGCTGAACGACCTCTCAATCCTTGAGTTGCGTCAGGAAAAGCCACCAGCAGGGGAAGTAGCTAGGTTGTACAATGAATTGTGGAATACGCCGGGCCCTGAAGTGAGAGCGCTTCCAGCGAGGGACCCGGCCCCTCACTAAATCTAGCAGACATACTCTCTCCCATCACGGGGGAGGAGGTGACAAATAAAATCAAGAAGACAGCCGAGGACACGGCTAAGGGCCCTGACAACATCTCTCAAGGGCAGGTTGCCAAGAAAGGGGTCTCCATAGTATTGGCAAAATTCTTTAACCTGCTCATATGCAGTGGGTGCTTCCCGAGCCCGTGGCTAACCAACCGTACCACTCTGATCCCTAAGCCAGGGAAGGAGCGCGAGGACGTCATGGTCCAGTCAATAGAATAAAAAGAAGGCGATTTCGTGATATAAGTCCCACCTGAAATCTGATTGTGCCACGTTTTGAAGAACGGTTCACAGATGAAAACGTACATGTTTCCAACTCCTAATTTTTTCCGGCTATTGTTTAAACAATGTTTAAAAACGAAAAACCCGTTGTTTTAGTAGTTTTTCGCTTCTAGGATAGAAACTGATAGAGCAATCTTGGTACTCCCATGAGAAAAGTTATAGAGAATTGAACAACCTTCAAAATGAGCCTCGGATCGACTCGATCGGGGCATTTTTAACCGAGAAAAATCTAAATAACCTTCAAAAAAAGATGTTTTTTCAAAAATTCATAACTCCGCCATTTCACAAGTTGTAGCATAGGCCTTTCGCGGGGTAGTAGTGAATAACATTCAGATAACGTGGGCGAAAAATGGGCACTGTGGTATAAGTAGTTTTTGCACAATTGCAAATTGAATTTTTTTATACATAATTTTCGATGAGCCATCCTTGCTCGAGAAGTGGTCCGATCGTAATTTTTCAGATCGATTTTGAAACTAGACTATATTCACTACAAATCGTCGATTCATAATTTGTCGCTATTTTGCATCGAAATAGGTGAAAAATGCATACAAACATAGGCATAAACGTCGGAGCGCGAGAAAGTAGGCGAGTGGTGGGGGCAGTCGACTGTGTCGGAGAAGCGTATGTATATATAGTAATAGAGGCGCACGGCGAATATTGTCGATCATTGAATTCGATTATCTCGGCAACTACTAAACCGATTTCGATGATCTTTTTTCAATTTTGAGTAGCTCAACATGCACAAACTGAATCCGTCGTCAGATTTCATAAACAATCAATAATGAAGGTGCTGTTGCAAAGTTTCCGGAGAATTCAAATTCTATGTGTATATTCATACGATTTATGATAATAATGAAAAAGCACAGTATGTTCATCGTTATTTTTGATTTTATTGAGATCGGTTTGTACATTCACAGTCTGATGGCTTATAAGTAAAAAAAAATGTATCATATATTACGTGTTAAAACAGTAAGTACCTACAATTTAAACAAGTTTCCTTTTTTTCGCTGGCCTTACTTCTAAATCAAAACTGTCGTCTGCCTCGGTAGCAATCATTGGAACGGTTTTTTTGCCAAAATCATGTTCCTCGTTCGCATCATCATCATCCGATTCAGCTCTGATCATACTTTCTTCAAAATTAAAACACGTATCTTCTTGGCAGTGCACACAGAGGTTTGTGCATCGCAATCCGTGTTTTCTGTAGCCACAAGAAGCATCTTTACACCCCTTCTTACTACAGGAACAAGAAATCTGTTCAAGCAACTTTTTGGGCATCGGTGTATCTGTACTTCCTACAGGTGTTAAATAATTGTTAATAATCTTCCACCCCCAATCTGTTGCTTTTAGATGTATGTTTCCTAGCCACAGCTGCAGTTGATAGAAACTTCGAAAAGCATGTTCCCTTGCGGCTCCTTCTGTTGGTGGCAAAGTCTCGAAGGTGAATTTTGATTTTATTTTGGCTTCACTGAAATGTAGATACCTCAGATCGTTCAATGAGAAGGAGCTCGACTTTTCTATCAACGCTTTTTCGGCCTTGTTGCTGTACATGCCGCATATCAATTGGCTAGAATTGCCAGCTATTTCCTCGCAAGTGGCGTTTTTTTGATGAAAAATTGAAGCTAATTCAATCAATTTTGGTTGGGGAAAAGCGTCAATCAATTTATTTTTGCCTTTTTTATAAAAACAAGAAGTTGCATCGCATCCGCAGAATATATGTAAGAATGCTACAATACACTGCAGGTTTTGATACTTGAAACTTTTGCCATTGTAGTATTCATTGGGCTTCGAACCTTTGCCTTCTTTACGGAAATATATATTCGAAAGATCTTCTGCCAGTTGTGAAAACATAACGAGCAAGTCTACGTCTTCCCCAACAATTACAACTGTCGCATTGGAATCCATTCGGGCATTCTCGATAGCTGTACTAACAATGAGTCGATCGGCGTCTTCAAAAGCAATTTTTGTTCTGAACCCAACAACATGTAATGCATCACATAGCATTTCAATAAGCCTAGACTTATTTTTTTCATTGCTCAAAAATTGCTTTTGATTTACAATAATGTTTGTATTTTTATCAAAAAGAATATCACCACCAAAATTGTGCATCTTTCTACGAGAACGCTCAACCGATTTTGTCGTCAAAGTCTCGTCCTCTGGATAACCATCAAAGATAACACAA
The DNA here is from genome assembly GCA_914767705.2 of Tenthredo notha. Classification (NCBI taxonomy): domain Eukaryota; kingdom Metazoa; phylum Arthropoda; class Insecta; order Hymenoptera; family Tenthredinidae; genus Tenthredo; species Tenthredo notha. The sequence goes on along the minus strand of OU611920.1, from coordinate 6,155,657 downwards.
CTATTGGGTTGATAGTGTTTAATTTTATATGCGACGTATTTCGCCAAGACGTCGTTCATATTCTCATTAGCATGCCACACAACTTTATGCAGCAAAAAGCCATCGTCGACCATATGCACTGTGATTCCTGTACTTTCAATATCATACACACTTTCGAAATTACAATAAAAAAAAGATTTGGTTGTTTTTCGCATACCGTTTGCATCGAACAGAGCTCAAGGCATAGGAGCCAGTTCATACGTTATATATTCTCTCATATCATCTTTATCCGCAATATTTAAAGAAATTCTCTGGACAATGAGCAGCGGTGATATAGATATTTCTTTATTATTAATATTTTTTATCGTAGAACTACTGGCTCTCAAATTCACGACTTTACTGCTCCTCTTAAATTTAAGCGACGAAAACTTTTGTCCTGCTACATTTTGCATCAAATCTTTTCCTACTGCAAATGCTTTAAAGCAATTGACAGACGTATCTCCAATCATGCCGGAGTTGATAGCCATAATTTTATCAGTTTCGGGAAATGGGTTATGCATGTCAAAATATTGCTTTAATTTTAATGAATCGTTTGCATCTCGAGCCACGCGAGAGCATCTTTTATCCACGTGTTGCTTGGATGTTGAAAACGTAACGTTACAAAAAATGTCGATGTCATTGCAGACTTCTGTTACAGCAACCCTGGATAAAACCCATTTTCCGATAACATTCTCTGTCAATCCACGACCATGCGTCAGGCCTCCGCAGCATTTCATCGCTCGCATCAAGACCTGCTCAATGGTCATATCAGACCATACCCCCGACCAAAATCGGTTTGAGCGTCTGATCGTAAAAAAACCTTGCCGACAGTACTTATCATACTCTACAATATCCATAATGGTTTTCAATTGATGCATTTGTTGTAAATACAATAAAGAGCATTTTGCATATAGATGTCGGCCAGCAGCGTAAAAAATGGGAATCATTAATTGTATAATGTCAAGATGTAGTTCAAAATTCCCAGAACGTTCGGCATCTATGAATCTTTGGACTAAGCAAACCATTTCAAAATATTGTAGCCAAAGTTGACTAGTTGGTCCATTATCTTTCAAATTACGGACACACGATGAGAATTTGGTCTCTATTTCCTTCATCGTTGCACTTTGAAGATTATTTTCGAATTCAATCTGTCCTACTTGTGGAAGGCTTTCGTTCAAAAATGTTCTTTCGTGATCACCAAGCTCGATTTCTTGAAAAATAATAGCAGCAGGCGATGCTTGTACTAAAAGATGGCCTCTTACAGCTCTCGAATAGGCATGACCTGTTAGGGCTTTATCAGCAGATAATTCAGCATACATTGTGCTAAAAGCTTCCTTTAGACCACTACCTTCCATTATATAGCCAATAGATCCAAGAAAAGACATTAGAAGATGAAAGCCTCCTAAACGAACTATAACCGAACGTAAATTGTGTGGGTCATTATCACTATCAATGGAGGCAATGATCTCACTTGCTTTCAGGAACAATGGCAAATCAAACGTTACGAAACAGTGTTTTTGATTATTTTTATCAGCTCTGACTCGAGCATCAATCAACACTGTTAAAATGGTTGTATAATTAGTGGGAGGTGCATTAGTGAATGGCAAAGGAATAACTTTTTTCGTATTAAAGTCATTGTTCAATGCATGGTATTTATTCATAAATCCGTGCCAATTTGGTGTATTTTTGGCTGCTGTATGCCTGCCGAAGAACCATATTAAATCGATAGCATTTATTCCAATCGTTTTAACGATGGGATTCAATGAATTTAAATCTTGTACAGTAATACTATTCAGATGAAATGGTTTATCATTCTGAAAATCGGTCAACGGAATGAAACCAAACGTGCCACTAGTATTCGCCCGCAAAGCTCCTTCAATGCGAGGAATAGTACTATTTGATTGTACTGATGATGATGGTGACACACACATTATACCACCCATACAATGGAAAGTATTTTTACCATCAATTGTAGCAGTGTTATGGTCTGCGTTATCATACACGAACTGCAGATAAGGATCGGATATCAGCTCGAAATTTTGTGGATCATTTACGATGGACGTTTCAAATCGTACGGTTTCGGCATAAGAAGCGCAAAGACTAATATTGTAAAGGCAGTCTATCAGCACTTTTGCAGCAAATTTTGTATGGATCATAGTAGAAAGTGCTAGCAAAATTGGCGATAAAAAAGATCGTGGTCTTGCAGAAGATATTAGAATATGGGCTGCAGTTATTACTTTATTATCCCATTTAGCGCAAGAATTGTTTGTCGGAGTTACTCTATGGGTTTTCATTATGATATCGAGAAATAATTTTAACGTTTCTGGAATATCTTGAGCTACATCATTGAAAAAGTTGGTCGGTGATTTATGATTATTTATATCGAATTTCATGGATCTGATGTCCTGCAATATTAAATGAGCGGCCAAGCTAACTATTTTTAACCGTTCTTGCTTTTCATCTTTTTCTCGATTAGAATACCATCTGTCTTCAATACATTTTCCTAACGTTTGTCGAAAACAAATTAAATCATCATTTCTGGTTGAATGGATAACTATTTTATCATCAAAGTGCTGCTTTAATGATTGTTTAATACGATCGAGCCTGGGAAAATCAGTTGGCCCGTTTATAGCTGTATATTTCGCTAAGATCGATTTCAATGAAAATTGACACTCGTCGTCATTTTCAAGTAGGACATTTATAATGAAACTTGTCACATTTGACATTGTATCAGAGATTGGTCTCCCTTTACAATTTGTTGGACAATATTTGTAAAACTTGACCAAACATTTCGCATGATATGAAATATTTTCTTTCGTATAATATTCATCATCGCAATGTCCTAAAGCGCATATATACGCGACGAAATACTGAGGTTGGTTTCAGTTTTTGGATGAACTGTTAACTGCGCTATGATATTGTAGATTGTATTTTGTTGTGATACACGTTTAATTTCCCTGTCGCCGAACAAATCATCCGAACAAAAAAAACATTTCGCTGAAAAATCAAATGCACGCCCTTCTTTTTTTCTTTCGCGAGATGCTGAAATTTTCGAACTTGCTGCCTTTTCTGCGATTTTAATGTTTGTTTCCCTCAAATACATAGCTTGGCAAACCTTGTGTACGATTATTTCTCGCAGTCCTTGCAACTTGATATTTTTCTTATCTTTTCTACTGAGACTGGCATTTATTAAGCATTTGATACCTCGTTCTTTCACTACGCATGACCTCGAGGGGTCTAAGGCATTGTCGCAGAGCATGCAATTATCATCGACATTTTCCCATGGCTGCTCATCTCCATCGTTTGTTGGATTATTCTCTCCAAATTGGATACCTCGCTTGTGATTTTCTGAACTATCTTCATTGCAGCTGAAAAAACGTTTTTTCATGAAACACGCAATGCCTCAGGAAGGCCCAATAAAGATAAAACTCAACGAATAAGAATGTTTAACCTCTCAACTTAAATTGTATTTACCTATTATCTTGTGATGTAGATGCTGTTGATATTTTTGAGCCGTCAGAATCCATCACAAGTAAAATTAAAACCTAATTACTGTACCATAACTGGATTATCTGAAAGTTCGTAAAAACATGATTAATACACAACTAATTTTCAGTTATTGAGTGATTTAACCCTCAAACACCACACTGGGTTACGGTAACCCAGAGCCTCTCAAACCATGCATGATGCCCAAACGGGGTGAAGGGGAGGTGGTCGGTACTGGGGTGTAAAAAAACTTTGGGTCCCCTACTACTAGTCTCACAGCATCATAGCTCTGGTGCGTGCGCAACATTTGGAATAGAGCGTCGCCAATTTGGACTCTGGGTGAGCGTCACCCAGTGTGGTTGGAGTGTCAGGAAATCTGTCATACATCGAAGTATATAACCATATAAAATATTATTCCGTTATCATACATAAGTATATAATCATATTAAATATTATTTCGTTGACTCATTTGTAATTGGTACACAGTATTTACGACTTTAAGGTGCATCCCTACGCAATTCGACCAGACCAGAAACATTGGGAAAAAAGGCGTTATTAAACGGAATATCTCTGCCTGGGCACCGAAATCAATGAAACAAACTACGTACCGCAATTCTATGTACGATTTCGAACACGTACGCCCGAAAAAATGTTTTTTTTTTACGTGAAAATAGAGAAGATATCCATGTAAAACGGCTTTAAAATCACGTTTTAAAAATCACCCGAATCCACTTGGCCGAATAAATATATTTTTAGAAACCAATCGGAATGTCATATTTTTTTTCTCAAATTTCAGTTCAAGATCTTTCGATTACTATGTAATTTAACATAGGTAACCATTTTTATTAAAAAAATACGATTTAAAGAAAAAAAAAAGATTTTTTCGATATTTGAAAACATTTAGTCTCAGTTTTTTTAATGTACCTCGAAAACTATAAAATTCATGGCATTTTCTTTTAAATATCCTTTTTCCTGACTGTTTGGCCCATCGATTAAAAAAAAAAAAAAAAAATCGGTTCATTAGGACCCAAGATATTTGCAAAACAAAAACGGTGGGTTACGCTCACCCAGTGTGGTGTTTACGGGTGGCCCAGATAGTGTGGTGTTTGAGGGTTAAATGCATGTAAATAATCGATGGCTTAGTCGAATACCGCAGTATCTCGCGAGCCACTTCGAAATCAATCTGTAGCGCTCTAGACTTACCGTGTGGCTACAGAGCGGTTTCAGACCGGCTCGCGAGATACTGCGTTATTCGACTGAGCCGTCGAACTATGTATGTAGAAAAGAAGCGTGGGTTCACCAACGATGAAACAATTTCAAGAGGATTTCTTTGTATATACCTAACATATTTGTCAAATAAATAAAGTAGTATATAACTCACCTCGATTTTTATTCACTGATGATCAAATTAATTAATAGATCGTTCGCTTATAAGACTATCACAAGCAAGAAAAGGAAACTTGATTAAATTGTAGGTACTTACTGTTTTAACACGTAATATATTATGATACATTTTTTTACATATAAGCCATCAGACTGTGAATGTACGAACCGATCTTAATAAAATCAAAAATAACGATGAACATACTGTGCTTTTTCACTATTATCATAAATCGTATGAATATGCACTGTAACGCAGTTTTCAATCAGGCGAGGAAACCCGAAGATTCTGCTCACAATTCGGCACCTTTCCGTGTTACTTACTGAATTACCAAAATGCTGGGCGCCAGACGCTGATGCGTCGTTTCCATACGATACCAGAACAAATTACATAAAACCAAAAACTAACGGAAATGCGACGAGCTAAAACTCGACTTGCTCAGTTAACAAAGCCTTAGATAGAGGGGCAGGGTACACCATATAAAACAAGCTTACTTCTTTGAGAATGTTTGAGATCACATCAATCAATTATTTATTTACGAAATTAGATAACGCACTGAGATCGATACAGAATTTATTATTTTACTTAACGGGTTATTACCAACGATCTTCTAATTGATCGAATAGAATCTACGCAATTACGATACAGTTGAATCTAAGACGTGTGTCAGAGGTGACTCGATATAAAACAATTTAGCTAGACTCCAGACTCGGTATCACAGAGCGATACATCGTACCCGAATGCAAAATATACTTCGTGACACACACTCAGAACAACGTATGAAGCTCAAGATTTTACTTAGAAAAATTGGTAACAAACTACGAAAGATTAGCCACGCTTGGCCATACGATTCACAATAATTCGAGATCTACTGTTAGATAGAGACCACGCGGTCATTCGAAAGACGCGAATCGCAGGTTTAACGATAACAGACTAAACTATAATATTATTTGATCTTGAACTAAATTCTGACGATATTGTAACGATAGTCGTGATATTAAATTATCCAAAAACGATATTAAACATTACTGAACCATACTAGATTTTACATACGGTGATAAATTATACGAAAGTGACCATATTTGACTCAATTAACAAATTATTAACAAAACTTAACGATAAAAACTAAACTGTAACGCGAGGCCTAAGCCTTCGCGGCTATCTTCGCTCAGGGTACTCCAGGAAAGGTAATTTTCTACAGTATTTCATGCACAAGATAAATTTAACATACTAAATCAGCAACAAAGCCATAAGCAATAAATTATAGCCAAAAAGCACCCAAGATCTACGTAACTCAGCCAGACTCGAGGTTGTTCGATAAATTAATAGACCAAAGACAAAAAGACGAGCTTCTTAGCTCAATAGACAAAAACGAGCCTCGTGACTCAATAACCAGAATAATTAACAGACTTTTATCCGAACTACCTCGTGCCTTCACAGAAAGAATTAAGACCTTACCTTAAGATGCTTCAGATGTAACACACAACACTATTTTAATAAAACTCGATATATTTGATGACGATAGATGAACGATAGGTGATACGATAGGTGATACGATAGGTGAACGATAGATGTACGATAGTTGAACGATAGATGTACGATAGTTGAACGATAGATGAGGCGTAGACTGGAGCGAAGAGTAGACCGAATAACGTGTGTATCGGCCTTATATAGTCGGTATTTTCTTCCCTCAATCCATCCTTCGGGTTTAGCGTAATCACGTGACGTATCGGTCCGCTAATTGGTTCGCGTAACGACACTTTTGACGAACGTAAAATAGGAGAAATCTATCTCACCCCTGCCGCTGCTAATACCGCTCCTATTCCCGCCTTCCTTTTGAATCCCCAGATTATGAAGCTACTATGGAGCCTCATTCGTCCGGCTACCCGGTATTTCTCCTAGGTCCTGGCCGCATTCGCCGATCCACAAGGAGCTTGGTGGTAGTTTCGTGTTTCGGCATACGAGAGCTTCACCCACGAAAGAATTCTCTAGGTTGGAACGCTGATCCGGGGGTCGACTGGACCAACCACGGCCGCGATAACAGTTTTGGAGACAGCGTAAATGGTATTTGCACTGACTGCTTGCTCAATAGGTGGGAGGTTGTGCGGGTGCACCTGCAATTAACCCTATACGCCACCCTCATATCAGCAGTGCACTTTCCTGTAGGCGGTAGCTTCTCCGGATGACGGGAGGATTTCTTCGTGCTTCTCGCACATCCCTGTACGCCGTCGATCCGATAGTTTGGAGGTAGTAGATTTTCCATCTGAGTGGAGGCGCTGACCTTCGAGTCGACTGGACCAACCAGGTTTGCGCGCCGACAGAGTCGTCCTTGACGATAGTGGAAGCTTCTTCACGTTCGATAGTCGTATTTCCATCCATAGTTCCCACGACGACAGACGTCTCGTGGAAGATCGAGCTCGAGATTACATAGTTTACAAAAAATAAAATAGTGTTAGTTAATCCTAATCAATTTTCCCTAATTTTTCCTTTTCCTGGAGACCCTGTCTACGCCACGTATCGTTGTATCACCGATAGTATCGCCTTGTGACGAGGAATTGAAAATACCGCGTCACAGCACATAGAATTTGAATTCTCCGAAAACTTTGCAACAGCACCTTCATTATTGATTGTTTATGAAATCTGACGACTGATTCAGTTAGTGCATGTTAAGCTACTCAAAATTGAAAAAAAAATCATCGAAATCGGTTCAGTAGTTGCCGAGATAATCGAATTAAATGATCGACAATATTCGCCGTGCGCCTCTATTACTATATATACATACGCTTCTCCGCCGCAGTCGACTGCCCCCACCACTCGCCTACTTTCTCGCTCTCCGACGTTTATGCCTATGTTTGGATGCATTTTTCACCTATTTCGATGCAAAATAGCGACAAATTATGAATCGACGATTTGTAGTGAATATAGTCTAGTTTCAAAATCGATTTGAAAAATTACGATCGGGCCACTTCTCGAGCAAAGATGGGTCATCGAAAATTATGCATAAAAAAATTCAATTTGCAATTGTGCAAATAGTATATTATGCACCGAGGAAATAAAGTGGTCTATTATGGGCGCCTGCGTAAGTTGTCGCCCGAGCGAAGCGAGGGCGACACATACGCAGGCGCCAATAGACTGCTTTATTCACGAGTACAATATACAATTTTTTTTCATGCCCAGCGTAAAGTTCGTAAGACAAATATTGATTAAGATACATATAAAAAAACGATAATTGTCTTCATTAAATCGTTCATTAAAAAACTGTTTATTTTTCAACAAAATACATATATATGTTTTTTTTTTATCCCAACCTTAACATCTCGTAACCTCTTTTTTTAAGACTAAAAATACTGTTCGTAACTAAACAAAAAATTCGGATGGAATCCGTTAAAGCACTTATCTTTGGCTTGTGTCATAATACTCGCAGTTCATAAAAAAAGGCATAAAAAAAGTTGAAGAAATCATAAAAAAACTTATGAACCAGTCTATTTTTTTTCATTTGTATAACAATGATTGATTGTTAAATTGTGTATTACACAGTTTTCGAATGTTACAGATGATGACTTGTGTACAACTTCATCATCTGTATTATTATCTATAACTAATCTTCTTTTTTTTGAGTTGCGTCTTTCGAAGTTATTGTTATCGTCATTGCGATTCAATTCTTGTAATGTATGACGAATGTCAGGTGATGATGACTGTGAAATGACATGTGGATCTTGTACATCGGTTGAAGAAAAGTTATTATTCGTATAATTTGATATTTCACTTGGCTTCTGTTTACTAGTTGAAGGCATCACTATCAAGTTTTCGTTGATAATATTCAAGTTACTATTTTCATCTAGAATTATACTCGATTTTTTATCAATAATTGATTGTATTGTACTTGAATTTTCTTTGGTATTTGATGGTTCTCTCAAAGTTGTCGAACAGTTACTTTTCACTGGATTAGCGATACGATTGAAAATATCCTCTCTATTTGCAGATTAATTTTCTATGTAGCCTTGAGCTACGGCATCTGAACGCCAACCTCCAAGTTGTTTTATTTTAGTGAAGTCTAAGCGAGCATTGGCAGCAACAGTTGCTGAACTGCGTCGAAAACAATGTCCAGTATATCCCTCTGGGTTACTTAAATTTAAGTACGGAGCAATAGTTTTTGGCATTTCACCTATCTTATTTTTACCAATAAATTGCTGAATGCATTTCCCCTTCCGATAGTTCACAAAAAATCTACTGCTTGCCATGTCATTTGGCCTTAATAATACATATTTCTTGACTTTATCGTAGTATTCTTCTCCAATTACGAATTGACGTGGATAATCATTCTTCGTATCTTCGATCGTAACAATGTACTGATTATGAGTATTATCTACGTTCCTTGTTTCTTGCACATCTGTTGTATTGATGTTGATGAATTCCTGACATCTGAAAGCACCGAAGATACCAAAAATGAGAATAACCTAAAATTCACAAATACAAATATAAATATGAATATTAATAGCAGGCTTATTATCAGTATTTAATCATTTATAAATACTTTTGTTGCTAAGTAAATGTGGTCTTCGCTAGTGTACAAAAACTGTTTTGTCTGAGGCCAGCTCAGGACAAGTGACTTTTTTGATCGAAATCCTCTGGATTCGTACTTTATAAAAGACTTCAATAATGGGTAATCGTTGATATTAATTCCATGTCTGACATTCAACATTGTCCTCAACTTTGACCAATAACTCCATCGAGTCGATGCTTTCCATTTTTTGGATAGTTCTTTGAAATGCACAATTAGAATATCTTCATTAATTGCAACTGCTTTGTTTTCTTCTTTCCATTTTAAAAATTGTGCATATGACAATTCATATTGAGCTCACGACTTCTTGAAGTCTTTCGCGCATGTTAATGCACTGTCGTATGCGTGCCTGTGGTATGATGTTCCACGCATTTACCACCGCGTCTCGTAATTCATCAAAAGTCCTGATCGGTACAGGACGAATACGTATTCTACGCTCCATCAGGTAACACGCGGTTTTAGCAGACATCTTATCGCGCACGTGAGAGGCAAGGGGACTCACCTGAAACAAGCACCCCGAAAGTGAGAGGCAAGGGGGCTCACTTGAAGCAAGCACCCGAAAGTGAGAGGCAAGGGGAATCACTGAAAACAAACACCCCGAAGGGATCAGATTCCCGCTACGTCCACGTCGTTGATTCTGGGTAACGCCAAAAGCGAAAAGCATTCATACACAGGTCGGAAGGAGTTTCAAATTTTTGGAAATTTCGAATTAAAGTTTGATCTGATGATAAAGCACCTGGAGCACGTCCAAAACGGTCCGCAAGAAATTGTTCTACCATAAAATGTTCAGAAGTTATAGCAAATTGAAGATCTTTTGCAGTAGTCTACTTTAAACTGTCGTAACTCGGCGAAAAAAAATCGCACGGAGATCGACAGCTAAAGAATTTGAAAGAGAAGAGCTTGAGCTTTTTGAAAATCATAGCAGTTTTCAATTTCCGATAAGTTTGAATAGAGTTTTGGGGGTCGGATTTAACCCTAATTGTCAATGCATTTTAACCTATGCACTTCTGTGGTAAAAGTGAGCTGAACCCTTTGAAATTGAGAGAAAAATTAATTTGATACGAGCATCTTGAAGGAGATGAAATTACCTAAAAATTGGTGTGTAGAATATTGTTCTACCATGACTCTGTCGGAAGTTATGGTGATTTGAACATTTTTTCGAGTAGTTTGCTTGAAATGGACGTAGCTCTGCGAAAAAAAATCGTACGAAGATTTTGAAAAAAGGGTTTTGAAGCCAAGAAAATTTCCTAACTTTGACGCGGAATGGATTTTTTGACGAAAAACTGCTACGTTGAAGTTTGCGTTAAGACGTGAATTTGCGCACCGATTGCTTCAGAGAGATGCAACTCAACAATGAAACGGAATAAAAAATATCCATTCAACAGGCGTAAAAGAAGACACTCCAAGCTTCAATTTGAACCCCACAAATTCCGAATATGATATCCAGATCAAAAGTTACAGTCGTTTTAAAATTCATCATTTTTCGACTCGTGATCAGGTGCTGCTTTAATTCTTTTGAGGAGTGTATTTCATATTATTCGAATTGAAAATTTTCAAGTGCGATAAAGCACCTCTAAATCTTTGAACGGAGCAGTCCCCCTATACGGAGTATTCTTTCACATTACTTTGAAGGTTTTCAGTGACGCACCATGGAAGATTACACCGATGACCCAACTGAATATACGTATAGAAGTAAAATATGCATACACAGCTTTTCGTAAGCCCTTTTCTTTCGTTTTATAGACCCCACTATATTTACATGCATAACGCAGTGAATAATATATGAGGCCGTCATTAATTTTCCTTTGCACACCGGCTGCGCTTATTGTTTTACTGCGCTGGACAGAATATTGTTCAGATTCTTGTTTTTGGTACTTGTCCATAAAAGTAGCAAGTTCTCCGAAGTCATTGAATAGCTGTCCTTTCTTCAGTACAAGTTGTTCGCCCGACATCTATAATGTTAATCAAAATACTTGCAATTAAAATATGAAGGCATGAACATTCTGCGAACCGTAAAAGACTATTATGGACGGATTCCACCTACGCAGTTGTATCAAAAATGCAATTTTAAATTCTTCCTACAATCCTACACAGTTCGACTGGTCAGAATAGTACTTTAGAGATCAACATACTATTCTGTCATAAAGTGACCAAATGTGAAAAATTTCTGACAATTCGAAAAAGAAAATTCTTCCTCGCAATTTTTGTTCAGAATTTCGAATAAATTTAATATTTAACCATTCTCTCCTGAAATATTGCGATTAGTCGGACTGTTCGTCGCACAAGTTGACATGATATCGATGGACCAATACCAGACGGGCGTAAGGGCCAACAAAAAATTTTTTGCGGATATGCCCACAAGATTTTATATTGCTCGAAAAGATTTTTCCACTGAAGAAACGATTTTTTTTTTGCGCCTACGCCCGTATGGTATTACTGCATCGATAAAAATTGCTAAATTAATAAATTCTAAAATCAGGAATTCGATGCATTTCACAAAGCTCATGATGAGATTGTATTAGTCGCGTTGAAGTCTATTAGTCAATTTATATCGAATACTGATATTATGCTTCTTGAAATATACTCACCTTCGACAAAACACAGTTACCTCGTGAATTTCTTTGTGCGTTATGAAATTAGTCAACGACGATGTTAAGGTTATTCTTATAATAATCTCACACGAGCACACCGACGTTCGTTATATTCACACTACAGCCATCTACCAATAGCGATACGCAAGGATTTACGAACACTGCGCGTTGAAACTGGACCGTGGACCGCGACCAATAGCGATACGCAAGGATTTACGAACACTGCGCGTTGAAACTGGACCGTGGACCGCGACCAATAGCGATGCGCAAAGATTTATGAACACTGCACGTTGAAACTGGGCCGCGGACCGCGCGCCTCCACTTGGGCGGACATCCACGAAGCTAAGGGGATTCCCGATGCGATCGTAAAAACAAGTTGAGACTGTCCCAGGGCCCTGATTCTGATTTTCTTTGCACCGGTGATAACGGTGATAAACTTCGCCGGTATGCAATTAGTGTTTTATTATGAATCAATGATCCAAAAATTGTTCTAAAAACCACCAATAGTGTTTTATTTAAAATCAATGATCCAAGAATTGTTCGAAAAACGACGAACAATACCCTGCACTCACTCGGTTCAAATCAACGCTGATGTTGACCAGCATTACAAACGCGTCAAATACGATTATTACGTGTGTTAATCGTGAGTCAAATTTTTTGCACATTATTCTTCATATTATATATTATTCTTCATATTATATATTATTCTTCATAGACAGCCACAATATCTTTCCCGATGGCATCTGCAGTCGACTTGGAACTTGTAACTGGGAAGAAGTTCGAAAGTTTTTTGAAGACTTCCAAGATTTTATGCGTCGTTACCAAAATAAGGAACGACAGCAATTTTCGATACAACACAGCAAACGATTATCAAAGCATATTGAAAGATCAATCAACCCAGCTCTACAATATTACAATGTACGCTACACTTGCAAATTGGGCAAGCAACGAAACACTGAATCTAAAGGATTACGAGATAGCAGGTACAGTTTTTACTACAATAGCCAATTTTAGCTGTGTCCTAGGCTTGCTGATCAGTAGAAGTAGGTGTCGCAACATCTTTCCGAGTCTGTATGTACTTGACACGTAATAATCTACTGCTCGGTGGTAGTGTTTATATAGGTATTTTTGGTCATGACATAAATCACAAGGTGTGAGACATTCTGTATGTTATATTTACGAGAATCATCTATTCTTCACATCCTGATATTTTGTTTTATCACCAAGAGTAGTCTCCCTACTAGTCCCAATTGTGACAGGCACAAAACTGTTTTTTTTTTTAATTCGTTCTATTTCATCAATATATCTCAGAAAATGAAAACGTCACTAGCATGAGGTTCAGTTGTTCAATGAAGCACTCTTTTGCAACTTTCTCAAAACTTACTTTCTTACAATGACGCTCTTTCACCGTGCGACGGCAAAGCTGTAGGACATCATCTCCCGATATTCATTCATATTTAGAAGCGAAAAATGTTTTTTCCATGTGCCAGTATTTTGAGATAAATGCTATGATTATTAGGTCATACCTAGAGAGGCAATAATACATAGTCAATCCCTTCAAAAACGAGATCTGTGATTTTATTCACAACAGTACTAATAATTAAAACCAGAATTTGGGATTGGGATTATTTCAAATACTTTTCTAATTTTTCGTCTTGATGTTTTTAAATTTGTTTCAATCTTCTTCTCTGTTCTCTGTTAAAAAGAATTCTATAAACTAAATCTCAAACCTTCAAACAAATTAATTTAAGATGAATGAAACGAAATACATAAATCAATTCAAGTTTAATGAAATTAAATTTGAATGGTGATTCAAAAATAGATTTGTTTTTTCAAATTAAAATCTGCTTTCGACTGATTACCTTGATTTGTTGGTTTCTCCTTTTTCTTTTGCCCGGTCCTTGAATCCATTTCTGGCCACGATGGCATCCTTCCATTTGCCTTGAGTCAATGTAATTTTCTTCGTAATTCCCAGACTTGTGTTGGGGATTGGTTCAGCGATTCAACGTTCTGATGTAAGTTTCAATACTAGAGAACTGAACTTCCTCATTGCGTCAATCCCCAATCTTTCATTTTGATCAATGATATCGTTTTGAAGATACCACAAATCGCATTAGGTGATTTCTCATTGAATACATTTTTTGGATAAATAATATTTAAAACTTCATTGCCATTTGTTTGTCTAGAACTATCAAACATGACTGCCCTGCATTCATTTCTATAGCTGTTTCCAAGGATGGGGAACATTTGCACATAAAAAGTTTTGACACAATCCACAAAGGGCACGACGGATCAGAGGTCCTTCGAGTTTTGATAAGTATTCAATTGTTAATAATGTTTTGCATATCTCCAATTTTGTTGTGTCATCATACTCTCCATTTACATTCTGGAAGATTAGGTTTCATATTATTATGTGATTGTTTAAGTCAAATCCATATGCATGTGCTATCATATCTAGACATGAGGTTTTGTAACAGATTTGGTGGATATTAGTACGAAATATATATTGAATGTTGTTTGAAGTAATGCATGTATTGTGATGTTGCTGATGAACAGGAATTCTTCGAACATTTGCCAGAAAATAGACGACTCAATGCAGAGGAAAAGATGTGTGCGATGAAGCTGTTAAAATTACGATGCAATAAAAAATTTTTGCAGGATAAACTTTCAAAAGATTTTAATAAAATCATCACCCAAAAAGATCTGACCAATCTATCGAGCACCCTCAAAAGCTGTGATGATGACCAGCTCCCTTAAGCTGTCTCTCTACTAGAAAAGGTTCATGGTAAGAAATTTCTCAATCCAGTGGCTCCTTGAAACAGCATTCTGAAGTAACAGTAGTAGCTTTGAGAGAAATGAAACAAGCATGGGTGGAGATGATTTATTCATACCAATTGTAAGGTGCAGCAGAGGCAACTAGTCACAATAAAAAATATTCTGTACAGCCTATAAAATCCAATTTCTGAAATGCAATTCATGTATTAGATTCATAGCTTTGTTCATACAAATGATTAATATTCTGTCAGTCATAGGAAGTGTTGTTTTTAATATTTTGTTATTACCGCAATTCAGACGCAGGTAGAATGTGATACCAATTAGCAGAAAGATATTTCCCTAACAAGGAGAATGTCAGAACTCCGGGTCACAGATTCAGATTAAACTACTAGAGCTGTTCAGTGGAGCTAAAAGATGAGACTCGTGATGTTCCATTCCATCTAATAGGCCCTCGTTCTCTCGACGAGCCCCACCTGATAGTAATATCCAACGGTACATGAATATTCTACGGAGGTGACAATATTTTGTTCTTCTGCATTGGATTGACTTTGCTCTGTGAGTGAGCACACTGAAAAATATGAATATCAATTACACAGGTACAGACAGCTAAAAATACATTATTTTTGGGTACGTGCTAGCAAATTAATGAAATTGTATGAGAATGATAAAAAAGCAGCTCAGAGCAGTCCTAATGGAGCCTCTGGATAGAATCTTACTGATAAATCAAGATCGTTGTACTAGTCCGAGATAGATTCAACCAGCTTTTAAGCCTCGGACGAGCTTGAAAATGGTCCTCCGCCACAGTAAAATAGCCTTCCGTACCCATGTCGCTGGCTTCGAAAGAATTGATCCGTTGACCACAAATCTTCAAACTGGTAGAGCTCATTCAAAATGAGGTGACAAAAGTAGTAAGGAGGTGAAATTTGAATAATGGCTCCTAACTTTGTACTGTTTTATTTTGTTTTTTCGTCACATGATTAGATTTAATCTTTGCTCTTCAATATTGGAACAATATGTATTTAGAGACAAAACAGAGAATGAATCTTCAAATTTTACTTCCTCAATACTTTTGTCGGCTAATTTTGAATAAGCTCTGTCAGTTTGAAGATCTATAGTCAACGTAGGAATTCTTTCAAAGCCAACGACATGGGTACGGAGAGCTATTTCACTGTGGCGGAGGATCATTTCCAGGCTCGTCAGAGGCTTAAAAGCTGGTTGAACTACCTCAAACTAGTATAATGATCTTGATTTATAAGCAGGATTCTATCCAGAGACTCTATTAGGACTGTTCTGATTTACTTTTTTATCATCCTTATACAATTTCATTAATTTTGGTAAGGCGTACCCAAAAATGATGTATTTTGAGCTATCTGTACCTGTGTAATATATGTTTTTCAGCGTGCTTACTTTCATTTCTGTAGTGTTATACCATATTCTAGTGAAGCAAAGTTAATCGGGTGAAAAAGAACAGACCTATTGTTACCCCCGTCGAATATTCATTTACTGCTAGATATAACTATTGGGTGGGGCTCGCCAAGAGAACGAGGGCCTATCTAGATGAAATGAAATATCATGAGTCTCATCTTGTGGCTCAAGTCAACAGCTCTAGTGGTTTGATCTGAATCTGTGACCCGGAGTTCTGACCGTCTCCTTGTAAGCAAGATCGATGAGATATTACGCTACTGATCTATATTTTTTTAATTTCCGGCATGACAATCTACATCATTTACTTTATTGCAGGAGCTGATGTATCAATCCTACAAGAAGACAATGATTTCAAAGGCTTATATTTTTCCACTTGCGAAATGCGCAGAGCCATGAATGCCTGGCCAGAAATTGTTTTCATTGACGGAACCTACAAGCTCTTCAAGCGTAACTTTACGTTGATGATATTACTGGTTGAAGATTCTGAAGGTGAAAGCAGAAATGTAGGAGTTGGGGTGCTATCAACGGTAGAACGCAAAACCTTGAAATGGTTTATGAATTGTTTTATTCGAGAAAATCAAGCAGCTATTACACGCATACAATGCTTAATGGGTGACAAAGATCTAACCGAACGGGACGTCATAAAGCAGCTGCTTCCAACAGTGCCGTTCTATATTTGTATATTCCATACTTTGAGAACTTTCTCACGAGAAGTTTCTGCAGCTAAGATGCAAATATCAGCCGAGCAAAGAAATCTGTCTCAAAATTATTTAGATAAGTTCACAAAAAGCTGTTCGGAAACAAGTTACAACCAGATATATTCAGAATTTTCCAAAGCAGTACAATCGGTTGTTCTGAATTATTTCAACAAAAACTGGCATGGAATAAGACACGAATGGACCAAATACAATATGGTAGATGGTAATTTAGGTAATTGCACAAATAATCGACTGGAATCAATTAATAGCAAAATAAAACAAGTGGTCAAAC
The DNA here is from genome assembly GCA_914767705.2 of Tenthredo notha. Classification (NCBI taxonomy): domain Eukaryota; kingdom Metazoa; phylum Arthropoda; class Insecta; order Hymenoptera; family Tenthredinidae; genus Tenthredo; species Tenthredo notha. The sequence goes on along the minus strand of OU611920.1, from coordinate 6,138,430 downwards.
CAAATAGTACGATGAGCGATTTTGTGACCGACTTCTTCAAATGGTTCAATAATAGAGACCGTGAACACAATTATAGAAAGGTCCAAAATCAACTGAAGAAGGATGTTTACATCTGTGCAGCTATTACAGCTCAAGAAGCTTATAAACAGCGCCTGACAAAATATGCTTTCACTGCAGTACTTGCAGAAATCGATCTACATGATGCAGTTACAATCAGGAACATGGATAATGATACCAGAGAGTGTTTGATAAAATCAAATAATCTGATGATGAAAGTTAGCGAGCAGCGATGTGAATGCTCTACGTGGAAATCCATGCATCTACCCTGCAGACACATATTTGCTGTACGCAAATACCTCGGCTTATCACTTTTTTCAGATGAGCTTTGCACAGAAAGATGGACGCAGCAGTACAGCAGGGAAGCAAATCCAATCTCGCGAAATCCAGCAACACCTCAAGCTCAGGCTGCCTGTGATACTTCTGCACGTCGATCTATTACTAGAGCGATTTCACCTAAAACCCTCACAATCTCCCAAAAAAGAAAATTGCTCGCAGCCACTATGAATGACATGGTGCAGGTTGCATCTGATCGATCTGATGCGCGCTTCTGGAGTCAACTAAATGTATTGAAAGAAATTCAAACATACTGGCGACAAGGATATGATGTTAATGTATTTCGTGCAGGTATCCCTTCGGATCACGATGAACCACCTGAAACTGATTATGTGACATTTGTGACAGATGAATCTTTGTCCACCATAGATGAACAGCATGATGAATGCCAAAGTAGCATGCCATATGACACAAAGGAGCATAACAAATGCCAAAATCACATAGCTACAAATTTATGCCAGAGTTTGAGTGCCATTGAAATTGAATCTAATGCAGATCACGAAGAGTCCTCGATGCAGCTTGCACATACTGAAGAAGTGGATTATACTACGACTGGAAACTCTGACACCAATCTAGGTCAGATCGAGTTAGGGGTACCAATTAAAATGAGTGGTCGCCCCAAGGGAGCCCTATTGACAACATTGGGTCTTCCGAAGCGCAAGTACCGTGCATCTCCATTCAACGAAAAGACGGAAAATGAAAAAGTGAGACAAATGTTCAGAATGGCTTCTCCCCAGAAACATAATACAAAACGTGGTATGCGGAGAGTACCAAGTCCGCATGCACGACGTACAAGGCCTTTTACCGGAGGTACTGTCAGACGGCATAGTGGACGAGGCCGTGGAATTATCACTGGTGCAGCCATACTTTGAAAAAGAAGCATTTGCGTACGTCCGGAAACTTGTACGAGATAAGAAAAAACTCAACACTTACCATTGCAAAGTTTGTGAGGAAGTGGTGCAATATGACTGCATTTTTTGCAATAGCTGTTTGTTGTGGTTGCATTTCAGGTGCGCTAAACTAAAGCGTGCTCCGAAATGCGAGCAGTGGTATTGCGCAGACTGCAAGAGCGCCCAATAAGCGAATTTCCTTTTTCTCTAAAGATTAGTGCGTGTTGACAACAATTTTTTTTTTTTCCTACGAGCTATCCTTTCAAACGTCAGCGTATATCACCTATAAAACTCTCGAAATTTCAATTCAATCGATGAAGATTGAGGGATGGCTCAAACAGGTTTTTTCCATTTGAATAACACGCTCAAATTTATTTTCTCAATATCTGGCTGCGAAACTTCCGTTCAAATGCAACAGAATGTGTTGGTAATATTGCACCGACATCGCCATCTGAGCAAACCGCCAATACGGCGAGCAATGCTTGGATAGAATCGATACACATATCGACCCGATCGATATATATGAGACATGTACAACTAACGGAAGAAATAAAGAACATGTTTATATTCATTTATATTTTCTTCTTCACGTGATTAATTAAAGTCATTTCCAAATATCCTAAGATTTAAATACTGTCGAGTCAAATAAAAACTGACAACAGAACTAAAGTGTCGACTTTTATTTCTAATCGCAACTAACAGCCCGTGAAAAAATGGATTAGATCAAATTTGATCAAATTTGATCCAGTTAGATCTAAATTTTGGGAAAATTGGATCTCAACAGATCTCGAGAGATCTCACTACATTTGCTTTGATCGAATTCGCATAAACGTACAAATGCAATTTTATGTGTAGCGAGGTTCAAGTAGATCTTGGGAGATCTATTTAGATCTAATTTTTCCCAAAATTTAGATCTAACTAGATCAAATTTGATCAAATTCATTGATATACTTAGATCTAATCCATTTTTTCCCGGGAGAATTTTTCTTTCTTATTGTTTATCTTGATTTATTAGGAAATGCGAATGAGTGGAGCTTATTTTTGAATTTTGAATTGTTTCTTCCAAATTGGAAAAAAAGTCGTATGTTCAATTTAATTAGAATTTTCGCTGCCAGATAATGAAAAAAAGAAATTTTAGCGTGTCATTTGAATGGGAAATATGAAACCTGTTCGAGCTACCTCTAAATCTGTGTCGATTGGACGGAGAGTTCAAGAGAATTTGCTAGGCCACATACGCTACGTTTGAGAAGGTGGCTCGTCGAAAGAAGGAGGAAATGAAGGTTTTCATCGACACAACCTAATAAAGCTGTATATCATGTATGTGTTCAATTTATTATATTATATATTATAAGAAATCCAAGTTACTGTAATATTCATTTTTACTTTTTCACTTTTATTCTCACATTTTATACTTCACGCCTGTAAGAAGTTACTCGTTATAATACACGTACTTGTTGTTTAAAATAAAAGAGCATCAGTTAGTGATGATTACGAACTTTGAATCCATGCACTGAGAAAATACTTCCGTTGTTAGAACGTGAGAGCACCGCGTTATTACTACTTCTTCTTCTCTTCCTCATGGTTATACTCCCGTGGTTATTACTACTTGATAGCCAACACAGTAGAGTCTACTGTGCTGTCGTCAAGGAAAAGCTTTTCGTTTCCCCAGTGCCGTTCTGTTTCCGAGTCCCGAGAGAGTACTGCATGGTCGTTGAGTACCGGCACGTTTGAACGTGTTGTTGTTCTCCTCGGCTGCCGAGCCTGCGCAGTCGCATGCGAATTGAGTCGCCGCGGCGCAGCCTTCGCTCGAGCCGAGTAAACCGCCATATTGCTCGAGGCCTCTGACGTCACGCGTCGCAGATCGTCTGCTGCGTGTCAGAGCAGCCTCGTGGCAGAGTCCCGACTTAAGAGAGTACCGATACCCTTCCCCTCCCAGCTGTTGAGCGATCAGCTGTCAGTAGAGACTAGAAGCATCGGCTTCGAAATCAACTGACGGCCGAACCTCCAGCTGGTTGCAGTGAGGAAGGCTAGTCCCTACTGAGTCTGTGATAACTGTCAACTATATTTATTGTGTTTCAGCTTTATAATAATTAATTAGATTAACGTAGAGTCATTTGAGATATTATATTTAGAGTCCCTTTAATTTATTTCTTTTAGTATAATTTTCCTTTTTCTTGTACTTAGCGATAAAACATGAAATAGCGGTGACAAAGGCCGAAGCCAAATAGCAGGCTGTACAAAATAGTGCTATCTTTTTCTTTTTTTTCTTTTTAATTAATAAATACATTTTCAAATCTATATTTCGTGTTTCAAGTATTTTTATTTCATCGCCCTCACGAACTATCCCTCTCCGCTAGCTAGTCGGAGCGAGAGAGAGAGAGAGAGGACTTCTCTCCGAAGTCTGGCGCCCAACATCATCGTCGCTGCTAGTCGGAGGAGGTAGAAGCGCTGGTGTCTCATTTGTTAATAGAACGTAGTTCCCGTGGGTAAATACCCGAGCCTGCGGGAATCGCTGTTACAAGACATGGATACAGACACTGACAGAGATTTAAACTTAGAGAGTATAGGAGAAAGTCTTGTAGATTTATTAGAAGAAGAAGAATTAGAATTGAATAATGAGGAAGAGAAAAACTTAGAGGAATATAGAAAAGCTGTAGAGAAAAATGAACTAAAGTCCCGGAAAAGGAAGCTGAATAAAAAATCCGTATCTAACTCAGGTAGAATAGAAACTAGAAAGCAGCCTAGAAGAATATCAAAAAGAGAAAGAAACTATCAAGCCATGTCGGAAGGCAAAGCAGGTACCTGTTCTTTGAAGGACACTAGCTTTGCTTTCTTGGCAAATGTAATAGGTTTTGATGAAAATAATAAAGACGAAATAGATTTTGCCCTTTCAGCAACTAACAATTTAGACCCAATTAGTTATTCAGAAGCTATGAATACTCAAAATAAATTAGAATGGCAGCAAGCAGTTGAAGATGAGTTACAATCAATGAAAGATAACAAAGTCTGGAGCATCTAAGTTGATAGACCAACTGTCACCCAGGATGGTAAAAGGGCTAATATAATTGACTCTAGATGGGTGTTTAAAAAAAAAATTGATTTCGTATTTCTAAAGCTAGACTTATAATTAGAGGTTTTAAAGATACTAAAGAGTATGAACTTAGAGAGACCTATGCACCAGTTTCCAGACTTGCGGTGATTAGATCGGCTCTTGTTGTAATAAATAAGCTAGATCTGGATGTACACCAATTAGATGTTAAAACGGCATTTCTGAATGGAATATTGGATGAAGATATTTTTATGGAGATACCAGATGGTTTAGAGTTGGACGAATCTGAAAAGAATGGGAAAGTTTGCAAATTACACAAAGCGTTGTACGGTTTAAAAATTAGTCCAAAAAATGGAACATACGTTTTTCAGAAGAAGCTGTAAAAGTAGGACTTGAAAAAGATGTAAATGAACCATGCTTATTCACTTTCAGAAAGCAAAGCGTTTTAGCCTTATTAGTTCTTTATGTAAATGATATTTTGCTAGCCAGTAATAATTCTCAAAAACTGAAAGAAATTATAGATCACTTAACCTCGGTTTTTCAGATGAAAGATCTTGGTGAGCCCAGAAATTATTTAGGCATGAAAATAACTAGAGACAGGGAAAAAAATACACTGGTACTAGATCAGATGGATTACACAGGAAAAACTTTAGAGAAGTTTAACATGGGTGAGTGCAAACCTCAGAACACTCCAATGATTACTAGATAAGTTAGAAGCAGGAAACTAAAAGAAAATCAAAATGAATTGGAAGTTGTTGAAAATTTAGAGGTTCCATATAGAGAAGCAATTGGTAGTCTGTTGTAATTGGCAAATGCAACAAGACCAGACATATCATATGCTGTCAATTATTTGTCCAGAAATCAAAATAATCCTACCGAAGATGACTGGTTAGATGTAAAAACAATTTTTAGATATCTGAAAGGTACTATGAATTTAAGTCTAATATTTAGAGGCACATCAGACAAACTAGAAGTGTACACAGATGCTAGTTTTAGGGATTGTTCAGATTCGACTTCAACTAGTGGAATGGTTGTGACTTTGTTTGGCGACACTGTTACCTGGAGAAGTCACAAGCAGAGCTATGTTACTTTATCCACATGTCAGGCTGAATATTTAGCTATGAGTGAAGCCTGTCAAGAGACTATTTCTATTGATAAAGCAACTAGAGATATGTTAGGTAAAACTTTATATCCAATTACGTTATGGTGCAACAATAAATCAGCCAAAGATTGTACCCAAAAGGAAGGTAATCATAAACTCAAAAACTTTGATGACAGCTTAGACTTAATTAAGGCAAATTTAGAAGAAAGAGAGAGATCAGGTGTTAAACGTCATATGGCAAATACTCATGGGGATTATGTAAAGCAATGTGTATTAGAAGGAAAAATAGACGTTAAATGGATCTCCACTAAAGAAAATGTGGCTGACATTTTAACAAAACCACTTCCATATGATTCTTTTAGAACATTTCGAAATAGATTGCTCAATTTACAGTAAATTTAATTGCTCACATGTTATCTTTTCAGAGGCAGTATCCATTGAGAAGATGGAAATAAATTAGATGGAAGTTTTTTTTTACTTAAATGATATTGGACGAAATTTATATCCTTAGTTATAAGTTTTCAAAAATCTAGTTATTAGACGAAATTTGTTTTAACACTTATATAAGACTGTTAGTTACTTTGTAACGTTCCGGCTAGACCGGGTGGAGTGTGGGGTGCAAGGATACCCGGTGTAGACGGCAAACGGGTCTGGGGGTCTCGTCCCCCTCCGCCGGATGCTTGATCTGCCGGTAGGGTTTGGTATAGTACAAGAAAAGAGAAGGCAAGGTTTGTTTAACAAAATTATAGCTGTAGTTTTTATTACTTAAGTGGTAATGTTTCTGGTCGCTGGATCCTTAGGTTCCAGACTAAAAAAAAAATAAAAGAAAATACAAAAAAAATAATTAAACACAAGAAGGTAGTTAGCTAGTACTTAATAACTACGGTGTGTAAGAACTAATAAACTAGTAGTATCCAGGTGATTTAGGCCAAGGGTAATCCTTGTGATATAACTTAATAGAGTATAGAACGAGAGTCTACTAGTTTGACTCGATGCGGTATTCCGCGGTACAATTGAATAAAATAAAGAATGGGAGTCGAATAGTTTGACTCGATGCGCTATTCCGCGATATAAGCGCCTTTGTGGCGGTATGAATTATTCCTGGCGTAAATCTGCTTGGTTAATTAATAATTATATTCTACTGCTAGGTAAAGTAAACTAAATCAAAACTCTTGAAATTAGAAGTATATCGATGATTCTCGTAAGTTACGAATTCGGTATCTAGTGCGAAACGGTAATAGTCAAAAGTCAAGTCAAAAGGAGTTTATTGATTTCAATAGTTTTTTACATCTAGCAGATATAATTTTGTACATAGGTTTATAATGTTTGGTCCCTGTCTAGCGACTTAACCCAATTTTGGTCTATTTCAATTTTTACAGTGTGCACATATGTTTTTAGTGGTGGTCTTAGTGGATTTATTTTTCGGAAAAAATTTATATCAAAAACCTAAATATGTTTGGGGCGAAACGGTAATAAAGGTGAGGCCTCTATTATATACGCGAACGCGCCTAGCGGTCCGGGGTCTCTTCCCGCGGTCCGTACGTCTGAGAGACGGAGTTCAGTCTGGATGCCGTACACAGGCTGTTGCCCAGAGAGAACTGACTAGACGGCGTAGCCGGTAGGTTTATATGTGCGCCGTCGGCGGCTTTGGTCTGCGAGAGAGCAGTGGTCACGTGGCCTGCTGGCGGGTTATTGTGGGTAGCCGCCTAGCGGCGCGTTTGAGTACTTGGACGGTGCTGTCTCTAATTGTAGCGAGATGATACCTACTTGGCTGGTTGACCGGCGTTTGACTTACTGGAGGTATCATCTCGTTACAACTTGCATACCAAAATATATATTCTAAATACTAGAAGGAGTTTTTATTAGTAATTATAAGTTTTTTTTATTACTTGGATTTCAAAAGATGGTTCTATTAAAATTTATAAAACTTTTATGATGACTAGAAGATAAGAAAATGTATAACTAATTCCTAAGTGTCAGAGATTGATAAGACTTTATATCGAATATATGATTTAATTCAAGTTATTGTGTATGTCATATAATGACTTCAACGAAGGGAGGGAGTGTTGAGTGTAACTTCGTTGAGTCTTCTATGTATATGTATAATATAAAGGGAATGCGCGCGCAGGCCAATGGGCCTTGCTGCTGATCGCTGTTGTGCTCTCTGGCATTGCGTGCTACGCTCTCGCTTAAGTGGTTCCACTTTGAAGTTTTTAGATGTGATTGGATGTCATTCTGATAAATATATAAACATATTCTGTTTTCATACAACTAAAGTGTGTATTTCAAACCATACCCTCTTAAAAACTCCATCAAAGAGGAGTGTCTGCCACTCCAGTTTTTGATTGATATCTATTTTTAAAAAAGTAGTAAATTCTTTTTTGGCTGATATCCAATGTAGTCAGAAAAAAGTGACGACAAACTTGAATTTTTTCCTTATCTACCTCAAAATAATAAACAAAAGACAGCGAACGACGACTGTGTCGAGATTCTGTTCTTTTCTGTTTAGATTTCTTACATACTACGAATTTTCCATAGAAATGTTCCTTTTTTTCATCACTAAGTGACCAAAATCTTTCGAAAATCTCATTGCACCTTTCTCAACTCGCCAGCAGATTCCTTTTTCATCGGTTTAATAGAAAAGATTGCGGAAAGATGTGAATTGACTAACCGTCTTTTGTTTCCGTATCTATTAGTTAATTTTTGCCAGGCTTTGTCAAAGTTTTCCTCAGTTATCTGAAATGAATTTTTTGATACAGTATGCGTAAAGTTCGTGAAATTTGTGTGTAAAGTGGCCGATTTCGGTGCGTAAAGTGAACTTTTATGCACACCTGTGTGTAAAGTGTTCGAGCGTGTGTAAAGTATTTGAAGTGTTTGTAAAGTGTTTGAAGTGTGTGTAAAGTGAAAAGTATTTGTTTTCGAAAATCGCCGCGTATAGGGCGCTACGAAGCAAAAACACCGTACCGTCCGTATAAATCGTCATTGTTTTCATCAGTTATACGGAGGTCACTCACGTGTGGAGATCGTATCCACTACGTAAATTACTGTGCTCCAAACTATTGAAGAAATTGATTCACCTAAATATGAATGAAAGTGATAATGGTAATGAGGTGATTCCTCTAGATATTTTGAAAAGTGCGCAAGAAATTATAGAATCCTCACTACCCGATAAATCTAGAAAAATCTACACAACAGTTCACGAAGCATTCTTGGATTGGATGAAGAAAAAAGGTACGAATTCGTACAGTGAAATAGTATTACTAGCGTATTTCAAAGAATTGTCCTCGACAATGTGTCCATCAACGTTATGGTCCAAATATTCGATGCTGCGTTCAGTGTTAAAGATTAAAAATAATATTGACATTGAAAAATATGATAATTTACGTCAGTACCTAAAGAAACTGAACACTGCCCTGGTAAAAATTCCCACATAGGAACCTACACAGGACCTACATAGGTACCATACGTATCGTAATTTGGGACAGGTTCCTATAGGAGTACAACTTATAGGAGTACATAGGACCTACGTCGGTATAGCGCGGCGGGACCTATCCAGGTATATATATATATAGGATGGAGACCCATATGGGTGTGTATATATAGGAGGAAAACCTATATAGGACCTGTATGTAGGCACGCCTATATAGGTATGGGTCCTACATAGATCCTTCACCTATATGGTATATTCCTATCATCACACAGATCTGTCCCAAATTACGATAGCCATATGGGATTGGGACCTGTATGGGTATATTTTGACTTGGGTATATTATGTAGGGTTTCCGGATGGTTATATATTCACCCACCCGTATCCCCATATGACTCCCACAGGAACCAGTCCCATATTACGATAGAAACCATATGGCTGTTCTGTTTGGTCCTATTGGGTTCTGAAAAACACCTAGATGGGTTATTGCGGAAGCATATCGAACCTCGTGGGTCCGGTACGCCAACTACGAACACCTCAGTGGGTCCTATTGGGTCCTAAAAAACACCTAGATGGGTTATTGCGGAAGCATATCAAACCTCATGGGTCCTGTACGCCAACTACGAATACCTATGTGGTTCCTATTGGGTCCTGAAAAACACCTACATAGGTTAATGCGGAAGCATATCGAATCTCATGGGTCCTGTATACCAGCGTAGAATACCCATATGAGTCCTACTGGGGCCTACAAAACACCTACATAGGTTATTGCGAACACATATCGGACCTTACGGGTCCTGTATGCCAACGTAGGATGCCTATAGAGGTCTTGTCAGGTCCTGTAAAGCACCCACGCGGATTTCTGTGGTATATTTGTAGGACCTATACCTTCCCTTGCAGGTCATTCGAACACCCTATGATACCATCATAGGTTCCTACAGGTACCCACACAGGACCTACGTATTTCATGCAAGACCTTTAAGGTCCTACCTCGGAATTTTTACCAGGGTGGATTCAAATCGAAAAAATCAAAAATTCTCTTATCAGAAGATATAAAGAAATATCTTGCCGAAGCTCCCGATGACGATTTCTTGGATATAAAGGTATGCATCAGTTCTCTATAGTCACGCATTTATATATTTATAATAAACATGCTCAATCAGATTGGATGTTTTTACAGACGGCATTGATATTAGGCATAACAGGCGCATGTCACCGGGAGGAATTATACAATATGACCGTTGACGATATAATAGACAAAGGTACCCACCTCATAATTTTGATTCCTAAAACGAAGACGAACATTTCAAGAACATTTACAGTCGAGGACCCATATCGTGAAATTATATTGAAATACCATGGAAAAAGACCATCTGATACCACAACAAAACAATTTTTTCTGAATTACCATAAAGGAAAATGTACAAAACAAACTACAGGTATCAATAAAATAGGTGGTTTTCCGAAAAAAATAGCGCAATGGTTGGCACTACCAGAAGCTGAATCGTACACAGGGCATAGTTTCAGACGAACGTCTGCCACTTTACTCGCCGAATCAGGTGCGTCCATCACTACTCTTAAACGCCATGGAGGATGGAAGTCGGCTCAGGTAGCTGAAGGCTATATAGAAGACAGTATCAATAAAAAGAAAAAAAAGAAAAATATACAATCAAATCACAAATTCAATAAATGACACATCGAATGATGCAGGGGAAAAAAGAAAAAAAAGAAAAATATACAATCAAATCACAAATTCAATAAATGACACATCGAATGATGCAGGGGCGTGTAGTTCCACAGATGCCGTTCCCGCTAAAATAATCAAGAATATGAACACTAATAATGTACCTTCTACTTCTACCTCGAACACCATACAGATAAACATGAATACTTGTGCGACGCAATAACGAGTTAGACATTCATCTTATTTTCTTACTGACAATGAAAACAATACATTCAATGATTGATATCTTTTAGAGTTAACGTCAATTTTCAGAACGCTGCGTAAATAATCCAGAATTTAGTTTCATTAATTCTGTCCTGCCTTCTCTCACTTTTGAAAACATTTGCATTTCCCGTACGACTCTTGTTACATACATTCTCTTCTTTCTCCTTTTCTTCGAACATTTTAATTTTATTCTTGACAAAGTCAACCGTGTGATCTTCCTCTTTTAGTACATCAATTAGATCACCTATATGACTTAATGAACTGGCGAGAGTTCTCAGCAGATAATTTAATTTTTCTTTTTCTGGAACTTTAGCACCGGCATTTCTCAATTCGATTAAGAGTTTTTCAAAAACACAAACAAATTCAATGCTTTCCGTATAGTCTTTCAATTTCAAATTCTCTAATTCATTTCTTACGCAGATTTGCAAAGCTGTAGATTCTCTCAGATACATCTGATCTAGTTTCTTTATAATACTATACGGCGTCTGTTCTTCATCGATAAATTCCATTTGTCGGTTGGAAAGTGCACTATAGATATAATTTGTTGCTTTCAGTTCTGCTTCAGTCCATGCAGCTTCATTTTCTGTTGGCCCCTCTCACTTCTAACCACTTTATCACACTTTTTCATTTTCAGGAACACCAGTATTCTTTTTTTCCATGTGCTGTAATCCTTGCCATCAAATACGGGTATCAATACCTTTACCTCGTCAGCCATGTTGTCTTCTTCGATTCCTTTTCCTTTTAAACTTCCTTGATCACCGAAAATTAAATTTTTCAAAATCACGACTCGCCTGGTAATTTTTGCAAACTTTTTTTCAAATTTTCTCCGCTTATTTTTTTCTTCATCGGCAGACAGCTCTTCTTTCACTTTTGGTTTATCCTTTCCATTTAAAACATTTTTCGAATTACTGCCACGTGTATGCATAACCTCACTAATGAAAAATCGCGTTCAACACCTTTCATTTTGATATATTTTTTTTTTTGATTTGAATCGCTTCCAAACTACGCTCTGCTACTATGTTATAATTTGAGAGGTAGATAAAGAATCAAACTCCACTTGAAGTATTTATTCATAGACAGATCTTTATTCAGTTTACTAGTATATGTTCTCACTAGACTTCTTCCAGTACTATTAAAAACGGCTTAGCACATCATGCGCGCGCTTCTTACACATACATATGAGCCATTCCACGTCAAACCGGACAAAATAAATCAAAAATTGACCTCGATGTTATCGATTTCGCTATAATTTTTTTTTTTTACGGCACAGGCATGAAAAAGTGGCTTTATGGTGGCTATTTTCGTTCCACCAAATGCCACTTTATACGACTAATTCGAAAACTGCCGTATAAAGACTTTATACGGCAGTTTAGATGCGCAATCCGAACCGCACATGGCAAAACTGCCGTATGAAGACTTTATACGGCAGTGTTCTGCGTAACTCGAACTAGACCTAGCGTCATAGTCGAGGACAATGTTTTCTAAAAGAGTAGTATGTATATTGTATATATCGATATATCGAGTTAACAAAAAAAGGGAAGAAGAAGAAGAAGTCGATATGTGTATGTTTTGCTCATAACCTTATCCAGTGTCTCGATCGTATTTACAGTGGCTTTTCGTGGCTATTATAATCTCCAAATTAAAAATGAGTGACGACGAGATGATGCCTGCTACACCACCAGAACTATGCGAAGAGAGTCGCAAAGCTGTGGAAAACTTATTGCCAACGAAATCGAAAACTCAATACGAAATTAGTTACCAGCAATTTTTGATCTGGCAAAAGGAAAATAATTCTAAATCATTTTAAATACTGAAAGATTTTTTTCTTTCTTTTGAAATTTTTTTCCTTAGTTTCGGGGGGCTTCGCCCCCAGACCCCCACCGGGGCTCCGCCCCGGACCCCGCTGGGAGTTTCGCCCCCAGACCCCCAAAGACCGCAGATAACAGTTTTCCCGACTTCCTTTGGTTATTCGTAGGCTTTTTCATGCCAATGCCGTGAAAAATAATGTATGGGGCGCACGCGTAAACTGTTTTTCGGTTTGACCGATTTTTTTCAGCACGCCGTTAGCTCGCCATTGGCCTTCGGCTTGCCTACGACCTTCGGCTCGCCTTCGGCCATGGCTCGCGCGTGCTGAAAATATCTCACCAAAAAACACGTGGTTTACGCGCATGCCACATAAAGTACTATTACGGGTTCTATGGAGCGAATAAATTGATGAAACGATTTTTTTTTTTTCCGGCCCCTATTTTTTAAGTTACACGGGGGTGAAATTCAGGAAAAAGAGCCAAAAATCGAAAACATACTCCCCTTCAAACGATCATATCTTTGGTTGTATTCGTCCTAGAGACTTCATTCAAAAACCATTTCAAAGCTATTAAATGACACTATTATTATATATTGATTTCATTCTGCGGTAACAAACAATTTCATTTGTTATAAACAAATATATTGTTCAAACGCGATTTTCAAAGCAAGCTCCACGCGATAAAAATCTCAAAAAAATATGAGCGTATTCCTTGATCAATTCTCTATAAAATCGTTAAAAAAATCGATGGAGACTCGATGGGAACTATGTCAAAACGATTTATTTATAAGCGACGGCGCGCGCTGCCACCGGGAGACCCGGCTTGGATGCGTGTGGCTGGCGTAAGAAAGCGTCGGGGCATGTTACACGGTCATATCTTTGGTACACGGAGAAAAAAATACCACAACGTTTCACGATCTCACCGTAATAGTCACTGTTCTGACCGCGTTCAGCGCATTTAGAGAAACAAAATTGCGTCTAATGGCGTTGAAAGCTGAGAGGACCTGAATGATTACGGTTCTCGCCGCGCCTATTACAGTTTGTCACAGTAAAGGTTAAAACCATAATAGTTACGGCTCGGGACCGTAACTATTACAGTTCTGACAGCGATTGCCAATTTCTATGGCAGCTCCTAATGCAGCGCGTACCGTATCGAGCATTATACGCGCATAAGTGGACCACAATGAACGCAGTACTAATATTGGAAAAGAATAAGCGTGCGCATAATTTATGTTATGCGGTACAAATCAATTTTTAGTTATGAACGAAGTGAATATTATTGAATAAATTGTTGAATTTTTCGTCTTATTTGACAAAGTTTTATATTTCTTCATTCTGAACAATCGAGACCTCATAAGAGCTACTGATTATTAAATTTAAAAATTGTATGAAAAATAATTATTATAATCCAATAAATTATTACGTATATCTGCAAATAATATACACGGTGTCCCGAAATCACCGGAGAATCTTTTTCAAGTTTAGTTATCAGACATATATATTGTTGTAATAATAAATTCTCAAGAAGAAACTATTGTATCTTGACCTGACTGATTTTGAATATTTGTTGAATATTTTCACGTAAATTAATATGAATACGGAAGTTTTCAGCTATTAAAACGCATAAAACAAGTGAAATTCACTTAGAAATTCTTGTAAAACTGTAATTTTTCTGAATTTTTTTGATAGAAGATTTCTAATTTATTTATTTTGCTTACTAGTGAAGAGATAATTTTGCGTAAATTGCAGTTACTGATTTAATGAGTGAAAAAGAGGCAAAGAAAAATGTTTTCTATCCCAAATATGACATACACAAATGAAAATTATGCCGACACAAGAAATATTCATGAAAAATATTTTTCTCGTGATAAATATCTTTACAATTTGATAGTTTTACATAATTGATCAGCTCGGTTTGAATATATTAAACGTTTGATTGAAATTTGTCCAACCATTCTTCAATTGCATGAAAATGTGGAGACCATATAAATTAATAACTTACAATTATATCAATTAAAATACTCATTATTGTCGTATCTAAATGCATGTCATTCAATCAAGTAACAGCACCTTTCGTGAGTTCAGGAAAACAGTTTTTTCATTTTGATAGAAGTATTCAAATTCATTCCCAAGTTTATTTCAAACATGTGCAGAATACAGATTAGTAGGAATGAATGATTCATTTTACAATGAGTATAAGTTGACATATTTATTTCAATAATATCTATACATAACAATTCTAATTACCATGACAATGCAAAGTTTTACAATACTACGCTTCTAGAACTTATTCTCTATGTTTACATTATCGCTGATATCTGTATCAAAAATGTACTTTTTCATACAGTTATATTACATTTTCACGCCTATATCCATCTTTTTAAAATAAATTTTCTACCGTCAGTCGTGCAAGCAATTCGAGTTATAGAGCAGTCTTCAAAATCCGTCATTCTCGAACACTGCCAAATGTTAGGATCTGAAGTGTAATTTTCATGGAGTCTGTATCCTTGGTAATGCTCATCATAGTATGTGTAATCAGTAACGTTTCTGAGAACAACATACAAAGTACGAGAAACATCTTCAAGTATTACCTGAATGACATAAAATTCGTACTGCATTTCATTTGGAACCGCAAGAACGGTATTTTCTTCCAAGGTCTTACCATGAAAAATTACTTGCTGGATCACAATAACATTTTGATAAATGTTAAATGGTAGCTTTTGTGAAAACATATGACTATCGGTCAATTCCTTGATTTGGAGTAAACGAGAGCGCGTGGTTTCAAACATTTTCTCACCAACAGAACACTGTTGCTGCAAGCGATGATTCAATCGCAATTGTGCACTTATGGCAAGTGTTTTGCAAATATTAAGGCGACTTCCTGATGCACGAGAATATATTTTGAAGTCACGATTTTTGCTCTCGCATCTCATAGTGGCAAATTGCCACAATGGACCGAATCTTTTCAATACCTGCGGGTAATGGACCAGAAAGTGATGTTTTGGTTTAATGCAACCAGGAAAGAGAGATGTTAGGAGGCTTAAATAGTCCGATATTAGGTTCTCCAATTGCATGTGTACTGAAACATGCACTACAGGTGCAGTAACAACATCGATTATTTCTTTCAATTTAATAATCACTTTCCAGTATTCATTACCTTCCGGGATGAATTCTCCAATCAATATTCCGACATTCCGCAAAAGACAAAGAAATTCAGCCGCTGACATTTTGACATGCTTATTCTTAATTTGACTAAGTTTAATTTCGCGAGGTTTGTTTCGTTTTTCGTCGGGACCGTAATTTAAATCATTGATCCTGCCATTCATTTGTTCGAGAGTTAAATATTTTGCTTCTACAATGAAATGATGCAACACAGAACCTACATCATATTCGCCTATTCCTTCCAGAATATCATGCATAGGGTCGACCGTCATCATCTCAATCAATGATGGAGATAAATCCCCCAAAACAGATGGTCCATCAATACCTGTTTCTTTAGGTTCAACCTCTTTTACTTGTCGATCATACATTTCCTGTGAACGCATTTGGCACGAAGATGCCTTGAATACTGATTGCATCTCATTTTTTTTGATTAAACAAAAGCGACATGGATGATTTCCAGAAAAACTCTTTACGAACCCCAACATTGTATGGATTGCGAGATTGTCGCCAGTGACCCCGGTCAACGAAAAGTATATTTTTTTCAACCCTGAATCAGTAGTTACTTCAATACCTTCAGTTGCCAAGAAAAGAAGTTCCTGTATTGCTTTTGAAAAAATCGATTGCAATGGAACCGAATTCTCATCTCCAGATTTATATAATGTGAGCAAAAATATGTTTTCTGTTTTTGAAAGCAATTGAGGTGGTAAGCACGGTAATATGATGTATACAGCCCCAACCTTCCCAACACCTTTATGGGACCCCAACGGGTTATTATTTTCGAAATCGTCTTGATAGAGTAGTAACGGCAGCATCAATTTATCAGGAAAAGATTTTTTTTTGCATTTCCACATTTCGCTTTGTACAATGTTGCTAAAGAAGGATGTGTACTCCTCCAATTCATCAAGGTAAGACATGACACAGCTAAATACACCGGGAAGTTCTAAAAATTTCTTTAATACTATTCTTAAAGGTATGAACTGTATCACCGCAGTTGTTGTAATATTAAAACTCCGTTACTCAGGGATTTGGGAGTTGATCGGGTTGTTCCCAGAGGTGATTAAATAATCACTCTAAGTGCAAGATAGCAACGAAAAGTAGATTTTATTTAGTATAAATATAAGTTACAAGAGATGGGTTTTGGAGCACTTGCCCCCTTTCGAGCCTGAGTATTCGAAGATGATACTCTTCGCTTCTTTTCTGGAATCTGCTCAAGACTGAAGCGCGGCTCGGTCCTTAGCCTAATTTATTACGTTATTATGCTTACGTGTAAGTTGGCGTAACCTGCATGCGCTGCGCTTTGTCGCATTCCAGGTCACGCCTTGCTTAATTATTACAAGTAATTATTGCAAGTAGCCTATTTACGAAATATTCTGGAATGTTGAGTAACAATTCTCAACACAGTGTTCTCGGAAATCACCGACAAGGGACAAGCTGGTGCAGGCATGCTTTTTACGCAAACCTTGATTTCTTCGGGCTCAATATAGGTTCCCTGTAACTTAAAGTACTGAAAACTCTGATACTCATTTCGGAATTCGTAAAATGGAGTTTGTAAAACAGCTATCACAGATTTATAAGCGTCAACGTTTATCTCACATTCACCAAGATTTTGCAATCTGGCAATCATTTGACGAAAAAACGAAGTGATAAATTGTTGCTGCAAGAACTTTTCGAAGCATGTCAAAATGTCATGTACACGTTTACGTGGTACGTCACCAAAATTGTATAGTTCACTAACTAAATTTCCCGCATGATGTTGCAATAATTTGGAAAAAGTGTTCGGATCCATTCTCAGATTTTTACACATACGTACAATGACAGAAAAGGTCTTCTATATCGAACTTAAGTTTCAAAATAAACGCATACAGGTACAAGTATATCTTTATAGAGATAAATTAAACATTGAACATGAACAACATATCGAAGGAAGTTTTTACCGAACTGAGAAGAAAACTAATTCGTTAGCTGAGTCTGGTTTATGAGTTTGCTTTTACAAAACTCATAACTTTGTTCAGATGCGTGGTCATTTTTTCGCCTCGTAAAATTATTTTCATTATAAGTCTTTGCATGAGAAGCCAAAGGCTCTTTGACTCGACTGGATAGGAGTAGTGAAAAACCAAAAAAATCTTGTAGGCCAATTCTAAAGCCTCTATAATGGATGCAGTTTCGTACTTAAGGGGACCAGTACAGCTTGGATTAAGATATTTCAAGTACTCCAGAATCACTTTATTTGTCAACCAAAGTTTATTTTACATCAAAAAAAAATATTTCTTCAAAAAACTGTGTCGTAAGGTTTCAGGTACACCGTTGATCCAATTCAATGTTTCGACGTCTCAACTTCTTCAGACAGCGGTTCCACATCTTATGAACGCGGGGATCTGAAAAGAAAAAAACATGTAAAAACTTACAGTCAATAATCTAAAATTTCCAAAATTTGAGCCACTAATTTGCAAATAACTTGGCCAAAACAGACACATTCAAAAATTCCCTCGTTCATATGATGAGGATTTGTCGCCCGAACAAAATGAGCCCTCAAAGACCCCAATCGGACCAACGATGCGCCTAAAACCTTACGACACAGCTCTAAAAACATAGTTTTGAGATAAACGCGTTTGAAGTTTTTGCAGAAAAATTGATAATTACTTATCTGGAGACGCATACATCAAAAAACTTGCTATAGAAAAGTGAGGTGAAGTTTTTTTTTTTCAATTTTTTTTTTTTTTTTTTCAAATTATTATTTTTTTTTTAATAAAATTTTTTTCTTCCCGCAAACAATTTTTTCTAAATTTTTTTTTTTTCTTGCTATAGCAATTAACCGTTGTTTTTTTGCTGGAGAACATCTTCGGCCTGTCTTTCGGGGGGCAGTGTATTCTTCTAGAGTGTTGCCATCTTTCCTTCTTATATTAAATTCAATAAATTCTTCCCATTATATTCGAAAATCTGTGAACAAAAAGAAGAAGAACTTCAACCAACCACAAGTCTACAGGAGCGTAGTGTGAATAATAGATATTACTATTTGGAATGGATACTCACTTTTAAGTTATAGTACACTTTTCGAAGCACATCACCCGTATAACGATAACACGCTAGATATTCGATTAATTGATGATTATTTAGTACTGAAAAGTACTGTTTCTATACGCTGGAAAGTACTGTTTTTATTTATTTTTTTCAATTCCGAAACACTGAAAATCATGGGAACGCTCACGTAACCTCGAAAAATCTTGGACAAGTAAAAGCGATCATACACTATGTGATCAATATTGGAATCAAGCGCCAGCGCCACTTGCGCCAGATCGCGATAGCCAAATGACGAACTTTTGGCGATAACTTCAAAACCTTGACGATTTCGTCGAAGTCAATTTTTTCACAGATGCAGAAGACATTGAGGTAACATAAACTGCAAAAAACGAAAAACCGATTTTTCCGAAAATTCAAGCTGTACTGGTCCCCTTAAGGGGGTACATACACCTTCAAAATGATTTTTTTAAAATGACTGGTACACTGTCATAAAACATTTTATTGACTTAATCTTTATACAGTAGATTACTAGTATTTTGAACTATAATTGAGGCATATGAAAGAATATCTGGATTTCATCGTTCAGTAGTTCTGGTCCACCGATGAAAAAGCAGTTGTCGTAGCATACAGGTCGCATCGTTGATTGAATCTTTTTGAAATTTGGAGGGAGTATTCTACATTGATGTAATTTCGGACCAAACCAATAATATTCCATAAATTTTAATTTTAAACCTGGAATTTTTTTATTTTAAGACATTTTTTCAAAAAAGTTGAAAAAAAAAGTGTGTTAGCTAGTTAGAATGATAGAAGACAGATCTTTCTTCTATATATTATTGGTTTGGTCCGAAATTACGTCATTGCAGAAAATTCACACCAAATTTCAGAAAGTTTCGATGAACTATGCGACCTGTACCCTACGACAACGACCAGAAAATGTAGTTAGCGGGAAATCAAGTTTTAAGATTTCGCTTATGAATAATATGCTGAATCTGCAGCTGCTCTCGTATCGATGCGTTATGAGTTGAGCCTAGACACATGTGCAAGGCGGAGGTTTGTAGTGATTCTTGACCTGTTCTGTCCAACAACGGTGTCCGGTAGTGCTGTGAGGAGAAAAATAAATTGCTTTAGAAAAATATGATCAAAATTTTTCAAAACATAAAAATTCTTCAGAATTCTTAATTTTCAATATTTTTGAGATTCAGATGATGCTGGCACAATTCTTGTCAATATTCCGAAAATTCTTTCATTTTTCATCAATCATGCCTTTTTTCTTATAATATTCATCATACTTTCGCAATTAATATATTATAGAAATACTCATCTTTTTAGAAATCTGAATGTGTAGTCCCCTGGCATCGATTTCAAACGTACTTTTTGATGGATCATCTTCTTTCGATTCCGAAGTCTTATCTCAGACATATATACACTGTGTTGGTTCAATAATGAAAATTACTATTAGTTTGAATTCGTGATGAAAACACGACAATTTACATATAATTGGACACCTAACCTCGAAAAAATGTAGATCGCAGCCATGTGTTCTGTCATTGAGCGCAATTGAAAAGAATTTTGAAAATTAAATATGTGTAAAAATGATGATTACACAAAATTGAAAAATCACGAAATCAAATCCAAAATCAAATTGTATAAAAACGTCAAAAAAGTAAGACACTGGTATTGGCGGTGTTGTACAATATTTATGACATCAACATGAAGGTCCGCGCGCCGCGCGGCGGCGCTTTTTCGCAATTTGGCACTGTGATGGCTGTAACTTTTCAAATCCCCTAGATTTTTCGACGTCGATTTATTTACAGGTAGATTAGGTCACTAGCATTCCAAATAAAATATAAAAACAAAAACGATTTTTTGAAAATTCAAAGGTGTATAGGTAAGGTGTACCCCCTTAACAAATCCAACTGAGCAGAAAAAAGCTTCAGGTGATGCAACTGGGCCAACAACAATCACAACTGGGGAGGATGTATCTGCTTGACCTTGTACATTAATTGCATGTTGTTTTTTTTTCAGCGAAATACTCCGCTTCTGCTCTCGTCTACAAAAGACAAATAAGATTAGACATTAGAACAACCACACACCCAGCTTCTGCGGAAATTGTGAACATTTGTTGAAGTACACTACCAACCAACACCTACACTATAGATTATGATTTGTCCTCAACCCCACCCACGACAACTAACATCACACATACAATGACATCTGCGCTCATTATTAACAGCAGAATCTACGTGTATGTAACATTGGGTTCTACTCACATCAAAGTGAATGATGAAGGTTTCGCGAATTTTTCGTTTTGATGTCTTTTCGTCCTCTGTTTCAACTTTTCTTCGCTTGTTTGACAATACAGTTGTCCTTCGCACTCCTGCTTTTAAATTTGTTGCTGTGATAGCGTTGGGCATCAACAGAAGAATTGGAACATCTTTTTGTTCTGTTGGAATAATTAAGCTACCTTAAGTACCCTATTTAAATACCTTTGAACCTATATTCAAATACCATGTAAATACCCTATTACCTCCGGATGCCTGCTCCAAGTCGCGATAGTACTTATCGGCATCTTCTCCATATAAGTTTTTCGTCAATAAAAACTGTTCGAAGCCTGGCTTTAGAGATTGCCAACTTTCTTTGCAAGATTCAGTAAGATTTGGAAGCCGTAAACCAAAATCATGGTCAATCTACGGAAAATCAATAGTATAATTTGAAAAAAGTGATACTTAATAAAGAACAGATATCGGATCTGGTTACAAAAAGTCATAAAAAACATACTAGTTCCGGTCCAAGATTTTCGTGCAGACAGAGATATTTTTTGAATGGGTCAAAGGAATTCTGATTTCCTGCTTGCAACAATATTTGTCGTGCTCCATATGTTGTTATCCAAGCTTTTTTGACATCATCCCATGATTCGACTGTTCCATATAAAAAAGTCAATTTGTCTTCAGTTTCATCATCTGTTGAAGATTAAAGCTAGAATTACTATTGTCTATGCCTGTTCACAGTTATCGAAGCAAAATCAGCGAAAATTTAGTGAAAATTGAGAATTTTGACATTTTTCCCATTATGAAAACTGAACAGCAAATCCATACTTGAAACTTTGTCTTCGTTAGGATGAATGCTGAGGTTTTTTGAAGGAAAAACTATGATGCCTGATTCAATCAGTTTCTTTCGCATATAATCGATGCGAGCAACAAATTTTCCTGAATGAGTTATCTTTTTCTTCTTCTCACATTGTCCTGGCAAATAATATATCTCGCTATCGCAGTTAAATAACTCAGCAACTTCTTTCGCAACGTTTCGCAAAACAATAGACGGCACTCTGAAAATAGTCAAATTGTAGAGTATTGCCCGTAGATTTTTTCAGATCTCTATAGATCTCTTGCACTTCTGCATGAATATCGTTCAGAGAGATCCCAGCAGATCTCCGTAGATTTTTTTTACATCTCTATATATAGATCCTTTTTGCACCTCTCCATATATCGTTCAGAGAGATCTCAGTAGATCTCTGTAGATCTTGCGAGATCTTAGTAGATCTCCTTATTTTTACCCGGGAAGGGCCAACTAGATGCACATGCGATCACGCTAATACGAAGGCTTAAAAAAATGCTTTGAACAAAAAAATGGATGACCAAATGACAGAAACTTTGATAAAATGAATGTTAAACGGGAAACATTGATAATGCTTACTCTAATCTTCTCAATGGATTATGCAGCGAAACTTTTTCCCGCTTAAAAATTATGTCCAATTCTCGGTTAACGATTAATCTCACCAAAAGTCCCATCATATCATCATGCAAACGATTGTGCTTTTCGTAATGCCAAAGAAGTATTTTTCCCTCAGTACTTGACTCCAAAAATGGTTTCAAATTCTCACGATCACGTGAAAACATCGCATTATGGATATTATCAATAGCATTGCATTTGGAGCAAATTATTTCAAACGAATCTTGGCGTACAAAGCGTACTTCTTCGTTGGATGTTTTTGAGAATGGGATCTCGATGATATGAGGTGATTCAACAATGTTGCCATTATTAGACACGGAGAGCGAATTAAAATGTTCAGTAGACATGACTGCAGACACAAGAAAATGATAAAATAATTTCATTTTAAAAAATCCAAACCCATATTGTGTGATTCACAAACATCAGATTTTCATAGAAACAGAAAATAGAAAAATAACCAAATTGATCAATGAACATGAAAAATTTGTATACATTTGTACATAAAATTCAACATATTCAATATATTTTTAAATATAATTGAGTAAAGAATATAATGCAATAATTCGTTCTCATCGAGGAATTTTCAATTTCAAAAAAAAATAATGACGTCTTTCGAATTACCCAGTAATTAAAAAGGAAAATTTTTATTCTAGTTAGAAGGAATCTCTTCCGTATTAAAATCACTGTATAATTAATAAATTATATAAATGCAAACAATTTTTTTCCACTTGTTATATTATTGATATTTAAATAAACTGTTGAAAAAAGTGAATTTTTCAATACGTAGTTAATTTTATTGTCAGTTTTCACCAATAATTGTTATCGGCTGAGAAAGTCATTACTGCGGAAAATTATTTTTCTATTTGAATAAGTGAAAATCATGCATGAAATTGACATTTTTAGATTTGTCAGCAAGAAATAATTTTCATCTAGACTATTTTCAATCAATATTCCCTCACGGAAAAAATCCTCAAATTTGAAGGCGTAAATTCGTACCCCTTAAGTTTTGGGGGTTTACTATGAAAACTCAGGGTCCACCCTCAAATTTCACCCCCAAATACAGGGTAAACCCTGAGTTTTCATGGTAAACGCCCTAAACTTAAGGGGAACGAATTTACCCCCTTAGATTTGAGGGTTTTTTTCCGTAAGGGTTGAATGTATACATTAGGGTGGTCCAAAATTTTTTTTTTGTTTCAAGTCTTATAATCTCAAAAGTTTCTTTCAGATATAGAACAAATTCTCCTAAAAGCGCAGCTCGATATCTCAACTCTACGAGACGCTCAACGATTTTCCGTTTTCCCATATAAATAACACGTGAAAAATTTATTTTTTCATTTTCTCTGCTTAAAACTCAAAAAAAAATTTATTCCAATTTTGATGCACATATTCTTGTAGGAAATTCAATTCTCTACAAAAAAGGTTTCATAAGGTTTTCTTGTAATCTTAACAGGTAAAAAGCTATCATATATACGTATATAACTTTCCGTTAAGAAAACCTTATGGAACCTTTTTTGTAGAAAATCCAATTTCCTACAAGAATATGTGTATCAAAATCGGAATAAATTTTTTTTTTTGTATAACTTTCCGTTTTCCTATACATGATAACTTTCTACCTGTTAAGATTACAAGAAAACCTTATGAAACTTTTTTTTGTAGAGAATTGAATTTCCTACAAGAATGTCCGCATCAAAATTGGAATAAATTTTTTTTTCGGAGTTTTATGCAGAGAAAACGAAAAAATAAATTTTTCACGTGTTATTTATATGGGAAAACGGAAACTCGTTGAGCGTCTCGTAGAGTTGAGATATCGAGCTGCGTTTTTGGGAGAATTTGTTTTATACCTAAAAGAAACTTTTGAGATGATAAGGAAAAAATTTTTTTTTTGGACCACCCTAGTATACATATACAAGCTCCATGGAAAGAGGAAGATAAGAAAACGAATTATTCACAAAATAAAAATTAATATGTTTTATTAATTTGGCACTTG
Source organism: Tenthredo notha (assembly GCA_914767705.2). Lineage (NCBI taxonomy): Eukaryota > Metazoa > Arthropoda > Insecta > Hymenoptera > Tenthredinidae > Tenthredo > Tenthredo notha. The sequence goes on along the minus strand of OU611920.1, from coordinate 6,113,921 downwards.
AAAGAGTTGAAATTTCGAAAAATGCACCTTCGAACAATTATCGAAGTTTTATTCAACATTAATAAATATTGCTATAGAAATCTTGGCCACAGTCATTTGGACATTCACCATTATTTAATGAAATAGAAAGATGATAATGGAATGCATAGAAATCCACAGAAATGATATTTTGCAGGTTATGTTGGGGTACAATTTGTAATAGTGTCATTTGACTTCTGATTCTACGTACACTTCATGTTTTTTCAATCATATTGAGTAGAAACTTACCTGAACAAATACGGGATATCGCTCATTCACTATTTCACTATAATATCGAACATGAAACAAAACATTAACTTAGATCAACATAAGCAAAGCGCACGAAATGACGTTTCGTTTATTGCTTATTTGACTCCTGGAGCGCTACCCTGGCGGAAATATTTTTACGAATTTTCATGAATATTTTCAATAATTTCTACGCATCAAACTATGACGTTTTACGAAACTGACTACGAATTTTCAATGCATTTCGGACAAATATTAGTTTTGTCGTAGTAAGCTGTAGTTAAAAATCTTAGAATTTCGTAATTTCTAGTTGAAGACGTACTTGAAGAATTTTTTTTTTTTTTCAAATGTCATAATTAATGCTAGACAATATTGGTAGGAAGTTAGAATGTTTCGTAGATTGTCATAGAGGGTCATAGTTCTGCTGGAATTTCCGAATAGAAACGGATACAAAAAGAGTGTAGCCGTTTCAACTAGGTTTCTGGTTCCGGGTTTTCGGACATGTAATCAGATTATCAGATTATCATGATAGACACGTTATTATTGGAGGTAGGAAAGGGGATGGAGGGAGGGGGGGCCACCCGCCCACCCACTTCCCCCCCTTCCTCCAGGGGGAGGATCATGATAGAGGATCACAGTTTGTTTCTATATCTGAATTCGTTTGTATCGGTGTTACCCAATCAAATTTCTCATTTTATTATTCTTTAACATTGAGTTTTCATGTGGGTCACCCATCCAAATTCTGGTCGCAGATGAAATTGCTTAACTTCGTTGATCAACTGACGTCCGGTGTCGATCTGGATCTAATCGTCGACTGTTACAATCTGTAACACTTTTCGACTCAATAGGTAAGGTTTGATTTGTGAGGATTTACATCAATATGTATGTAACTGTAACTGTTGACCCGTGGCGGGTTAATTTTCAGTGAAATGAAAATAAATGATTAAATCTAGTGATAAATTCTGTCACCATATGGCATCAAGTTACAGTTAATTATGAGTGTTAACGACGTCGTCGCCGGGGGATCTTACCCTCCCCAGTCCGGAATCCGACCCTCGGACTATTACTTTACTTGCACTCCTTCACTCTAAAACCCCGAAAACAAAACTTCATTTTTCGGGTTATGTCCGCAAATTTGGGATTCGGCCCCACTGTGCACTGCAACGAAAAATATCGTTTGTAACACGGGCGTAATATTTTATGCCCTCGTGTGATGCCGTAATCACTCGGGGGCTATCTCCGACGACCTTCGTGTACGGCGATTACACGCGCGTATAAAATTTTACGCCCTTGATTTCATAATTGGGTGTAGGAAAATCTAATTGTTCGAAAATTCTTGTAGAAATTTGTAATTATTCACAAAAATCAATTGAAATCTGAGTGAGAAAAAAAAAAAAAAATTATTTTGGGGTCGTAAATTTCCGTAATAGATTGTAGAAAATTTTAATTATTCGTAAATGGTAGAAATTCGTGAATATCTATGAAAATCGATTGAGAACTACAAAAAAAAATTTACATATTTCGGGGTCGTGAATTTCCGTAATAGATTGTGGAAAGTTTTCATTATTTGTAAATTGTTGTAAAAATTCGTGAATTCAAATGAAAATTGATTATGAACTACAAAAGAATAAAACATCATTTTGGGGCCGCAAATTTCCGAAATAGATTATAGATAATTTCTCTAATTATTTGTAAATTGTTGTAGAAATTCGGGAATTTCTATGAAAATCGATTGAGAAGTACAAAAAATTTTTACATATTTTGGGGTCGTGAACTTCTGTAATATATATGTAGAAGGTTTTGATTATTTGAAAATTATTGTAGAAAATCGTGAATTTTTAGGAAAATCGATTGGGAACTACAAAAAAAAAATTACATATTTCGGGGTGGTAAATTTCCGTAATATATTGTAGGAAGTTTTGATTATTTGTAAATTATTGTAGAAATTCGTGAATTTCTATGAAAATCGATTACAAACTACCAAAAAAAAATGATATATTTTGGGGTCGTACATTTTCGTGATTGGGAGTAGAAAGTTTTAATTATTTGTAAATTGTTGTAGAAATTCGTGAATTTCTATGAAAATCGATTACAAACTACAAAAAATAAATGATATATTTTGGGGTCGTACATTTTCGTAATTGGGAGTAGAAAGTTTTAATTATTTGTAAATTGTTGTAGAAATTCGTGAATTTCTATGAAAATTGATTACAAACTACAAAAAATAAATATATATTTTGGGGTCGTACATTTTCGTAATTGGGTGTAGAAAGTTTGAATAATTCGTAATATTTTGTTGAAAATTGTAGGATTTCCTAATTATTTATTAAACGTAATAAATTTTCATAGTAATTCGTTAAATTCTATGACAAACTGTTACGAAATCTATTGTTTTCTACGATTTTTCACAAAATCGTCATTTTCATAAAACGTTGTAGTTTATCGTACAAAAAATTTCCGCCAGGGTAACGTAATGTCAACTATGCGCGCAGCGTTACCGGCGGTCCACACCGAAACGATCGCTATCAGGAGCGTAATGGTTACGGTCCTTTCGGTTACTGTGCAAGACCGTAACGAAAGCAGTGAGAAACATGAGCATCCCTATTCTCTCCGCATTTATTCGTGTTTCGTGCCTTTTTTGGTTTTAATAATACCGATTGCGGTGAGAACAGTAACCATTAGGGTATATTTTTCTCCGTGTAGTTTCCATCCAAAAGACTTCTTCCGAGAACCATTTTAAAGCTATTGAATGACACTATTATTATATATTTTTGAAGTTCATGATGACGAATAATTCGATTTGTTATAAACAAATATAATATTCAAACGTGGTTTTCAAAGCAAGAACTAGGCGTAAATTTTTTTTAGAGAATATGAGCGTATTCCTTGATCAATTCTCTACAAAATTGTTGAGTAAACGGGATGGGAAATCGATAGGAACTGTTATTCATCATGAAGATATCACTCGAACTGGGTAATAATTTAAGAAGGAGCTCAATCAATCAAGTCCAGTCGAATGGTTTACGTGTTGGCCTGACGTTTCGGCAGTGGTATGCTGCCCTCATCAGAGGCTATTTGTTGAAATAAATAATTTCAAAAAAATAATTCAAATGCTCAGTACATAAAAAAGACTAACCACAATTAATAAGTGTCAAAAGTTAAAAATTAAAATTACAACCATAGTCAAAACCAAATTGAATAAAAAACAAAAAATGAAAGTGAAGTCAAAACAAATACAATGGTAGTCAAAAATGATAACAGGGAAAATATGAAAGTCAACTAAACAATCAACCAGTGACGTCAATGCATGACGTCAATCGCTGACGGCAATGATTGACGTCAATGGTCAGTCAATGTTTTCATTTGTTTTGCCTCAGCTGACAACGTATATAAAGTGCGTTGTCACACCTCTTTGCTTTATTAAACATTTCTACCTGCGCAAGATGACACTTGGTTCATCTTGCAGTGAGGTGATGGTGTTTATGGACACCAGTTTTGTCACGTGACATTAATCTGTGAGGGATATTAATCATATACTCAGTGTGAGTCCCAGTAGACTGGCCGTGACCGTCGTCGTGCCTGAACTGACCAGGTCCTTTGAGACGCGGTACACACACGGACGCTTACAATGAATTAGCGTTCGTATGTGTACACGCTCATACATTTATTGCCTTATACCTACTCATATACTATCTTAACTCTAGGCCTGAGATATCACACCTTCCCCCCGTTTTATCCCGCAGCCGCTCTGATCGGCGTAACGGTGACGGTTGCGCCTCTTTAGTTTTATTGCCTACTTTGTCTTATTCTAGCGGGCTTTTGAGCATCGCTGCATCGCACTTAATTATCTGGTTCGCGTGTCTTTTCCACAGTTTCTGATCGTCTACTTTAATTTTGTATGTGACGCCCGGCACCAGCACTTCGTTTACTACGCCTGGTGTCCACGAGTCCTTCCCCCCCTGACTGTATTTCTTTACCATAACCGCGTCGTTTACTTCGAATTTCGCTTGTTTATTTCCCGGGTAGTTTTTTATTTGTCTTTCTTGGTGCGTTATCATCCTTTCGTTCGTGGGCGGCGGACGTAGCAATGAGAACCGCGTTTTTAGCTCCCGCCCTAATGCCTGCAAGCTCGCGGATGTCCTCTCTGTGGCCGCGTGTGGGGTAGACCGGTAATCGAACAGAAACTTCGTGACTGCGTCCTCGAAAGGGGTGCCGTCATTTACGATGCATTTAATTTTTCGTTCGAAAGTGTCAACGAAATTTTCCGCCGCACCATTTGTCGCGGGGAAATACGTGGGAGTAGTGCTATGTCTGATTCCATTGTCTTCCATGAACCTTTGGGACTCCCCACTAACGAATGTGGAGTAGTTGTCGGTAACCAAGTGTGCCGGGTAACCGTGTCTTGCGAACACCTTTTTGAATGCTCGTATAGTATTTGTTTCGCTCATCGAGGGCATGATGATTGCCTCGGGCCATTTGGAGTGACTATCAATGATGATTAGAACGGTTTTCCCGAGCAGGGGGCCCAGGAAATCCGCATGGATTCGGTGCCATGGTGTCGTGGGCCATACCCATGGCGTAAGCGCTATTTTTGCCGGTGTTTTCCGTGTTTCCAGACACGGTCGGCACCCTTGGGTTATAAGCTCTATTTCTCGGTCTATTCCCGGCCACCAATGACATTGAAGTTTGGATCGTTGGAACGCAACGAAATTCGACAAAAATAAAAAAATTAATAAATTGACAAAAAATGATCCTGCTGAGTTGGGGAAGTGAAAACGACTGAAAATAACCTAGGAACAATAATCTTACCCCGCATTACGGCCCCCTTAACAGGGGGTGAAATCTTTAGTTTTTTATATCACTCAGACTGCATACATTCACCAAAATTTTATTTCGCGGGAATACTCTTTGAGATTCAACAAATGCTCAGAATAAATTATTCAACCACCCCGACTTCCGGAACCCACCCCAAAACGGAAGTCAAATCTTTAGTTTTTTATATCACTCAGAGTGCATACATTCACCAAAATTTTATTCTACGGAAATACTCTCCAGGATTGATCCAATGCTGTGAAAAAAATTCCAGAAATTGATTTGCTGTCATGCCCGTAATTTTTTGTTGTGAATCGTCATATTTATAGTTCTTCAGATTTGAAGCTTCACGAAGGTATGTATCGTATCTATATTTCTTAACAGTTAAATCGTTACGGAGGTATATGTATCATATTGATAGTTTTTCAGAGCTGAATCGTTACGAAGGTATGTATCATATTTATAGTTCTTAAGATTCAAATCGTTACGAAGGTGTGTGTGGCATACACATATTAACTAAACGTGAACAGAAAAGCCACGAATAAATCGAACATATCATTCAGTATCATTATGGACAACGGCGAGCGAACCATATCCAAATCATCCTCCCTTGACTCACTAGCAAGTGTAAGTTTATAATGATAAGCATTACTCTCCTCTAAATGAATTGTGCAGAGATCAGATTCACATCATGTGTTCATTATATTTATTTATTCATAATTCATTCATTAGTTATTAAATATGGAATTGGACGAACCCGGACAGGGAGTGCCCGTCGAACAGTCGCAGCCGCTAGTTGCATGGGTGGAGGCTGAATTGCGGTCTCTCAACGTCGACGTGGACCGTTCAAGCGTAGCTGGACCATCTCGTGAGTGTTAGAAATAACAATGTTCGTAAACTTCAGATCCAGAAAAGATACTTATATGATTAATGATCTACTGGAATTTCCAGAAGCACCATACATTCCGCCGTCTGAAAATATTTCAGCACGGGCAGCGCTGCCGCCACGAGCCCCGCTGACATCAGGGGGAAGTGCAACGCCGGCTTTTCGCGGTATGATAGATACTGTTCATTTCTATCTTCATTCTACATGATTCCTATACTTTTCAATATCCTTAGCATCATCATAAAGACTAGTACCCGTCACATATTAGTAAAGCAACAGCTCGTAATAACACACGGTGTCCCATGAGAATGTAAAGCCTCGCTCCTTTTCGCTTTCAACTTGTGTGCACTAGCCCTAAATTAGCTATATCTCTTCATTTGTCCAATCGAATCACTATATATTTATAACTCAAATTACATTGCTAAATTTTTAGAGCAACGTCTACCGCAGCCTCCTGGCAATCCTGCTGTTCGCCAAAGGCATGATCCAAATGATGGTATGTTCAAAATAATATGCTGCAATATCAGTCTCACTTATAATCAGGACTCCTTCTTCCGTGGCCTTACGTTGTGACTTATTTCATACGTTAGTATATCGCGTGCCTAATGGTATAGGGACATATTCGCCAACATACGACTTTTTACCACGTATAAAAGTAAAAGGGCGTATCCACTTTTTTGTCTTTCGTATTTCCGCTAAAAATTTCAGAATGCGTTCAGAAAAGACAGATTTAAAAAATTATCCATTTAACGGCAAAGGGTCGTAAGTACACGTGGTTACGCCCTTCCATCTCCAAATTTGTAGGAATTACAGATCTCGGTAACTAACGGTATACGGTCGTATCCACTATATTTATTTATTTTTATCGCAAACGCTCTAAAAACTTCTGAAACACAAAGATTTATCGGTATCTAAAAGGAGTAGGGAATTTTTTAATTTTCGAAATAAAAATTAAAAAATAACTGTGTACAAAGGTTGTATCCGTCAAATTTTTTTTATTGCAAATGCTTAAAAAACTTTTGACACATCGATTTATCGGAACATAAGCTTAGATCATGAATTGGTAGAAGAGAACTTTGAAAGACTGATTATAGCTAATGATGATTGAATAGAAAATAAAATATTTCAGAACATCGACACATGCTGATGCTCAATCCATGCTTATTTGTTCGTTATTCTCATCAATATTACGAACTATTATGTAAGCAGTCGATAATTTTTTTCGTAATGAACTATATAAGTCACCAAGCATTTTTTTTTTTTTTAAATTAGTGATAAAAGGACGGATAGACAAAACATACGACCTTTCACCTTTATCAATTTTTTCAGATAATTTCAAAGAATCTATGCGTTTGGAGTTATTTTATAGTGAATGTTGCTGCTGCAAAAAAAAATATACGACCTCTTACTATCAAAATCGCTTCATTGGTGCTCAGGACCTTATACCATCAGACACGTGATATCAATTCTAATCATCTTATTTTTCAAGCAAGCCATTGAATACGCCTTGAAACCGGTTCGGAACCAATAAACCCTCTTTGGCTTGCACTCTTCATATTTTTATCAATATCTGGATACCTTCGCGATTAAATGAAGCGTCCTTATAATTGTTTCAATCATAAGTTTTAACTCTTGGACACGTCACCTAAGTTTAATGTAATATTTTTTTGAAATGACTATTTGACCGATTATTTTCAGAAAACAACGACCGGCCACGACGACAGCAGAGAGCCGGTCGTGCCACAATACGCCGACCAAACCACCACCAGCAACAAAATCTAATTTCATTGTTGTTCAACATTGCGAACTATGGTGGTGGTGCTCGTGGAAGTTACCGTGGCCGCCGACACGGCCAGAGAGGTAGGCGCGGAGGGGGTGATAGGGGTCACGGCGGAGGAAGAGGTCGCCACGACCATCGATAATTTAGTTTTTAAAAGTTTTTTTTTTTTTTTTAGTGCCGCACCAATGGTACACGGATTGAAGGGTTGAATTGAATGAACTGAATGCGGCGGAACAAATACTCAGTTGCGACAATTGATACTGGTTGTTGCAATGGAATATCCTGTTATGCGAGTGAATATTTCATTACATCAACAATATCAATTGCCGCAGCTGGGTATTTTTTCTGCCGCATCGAATTCATTCAATTTATCCCTCCTCTGAGTGTACCATTGGTATCAGGGTGTTTGAAAAAATCAATTTTTCATTTTCCATGCTTCAAACGTTCAAAACTTGGCTTTCGATAGAAAAAAAATATTCGCAGCCACCGAGCTCTGTAAATTACGCGGAAGCTGCCGCTCATTGGACATTTCTGATTGCAAAAGCTAACTAACGTCTATGACGAACTTTCTCGAACGAAAAGTTTGAGACCTTGAGGATTGTATTTTGAGTTAGAAGAAAAAGGTTCATTAAATGAGCGAAGTTTTCTATTGCACAATTCGAATTGTTTATAACAATCGTTACAAACAATTAGAATTTGCCGTAATATTTGTCTTCATATTTCTTCTCTAATGAAATTTTTTTTTCTTAACCCGAAATACAATCCCTATGGTCGCAGATTTTTCTTTCCAAAAAGTTAGTCATAGACGTTATTTGGCTGTTATAACTAGAAACGTCCAATGAGCGGCAGCTTCCGTTTCATCTATTGAGCGCGATTAAATTTTTTTTTCATATGGAAACTCAAGTTTTGACGTTTCGGAACATGGAAAATAGATTTTTTTTTTTAAACATCTTTCATAGATTGATTATACCTACTTTTTATTGACGCATCAATAGTGCACTCAGAGAGAGGAACCATTGGATGAACTCAATGCATCAAAATAAATACTCAGTTTCAGCAATTATTGCAATAACGGAATATTTATTTTGCTGCATTCGTGCTTTTTTATAGTTTGTTCAATGATTCCCTTCTCTGAGTGTACTATTGGTATAGATTATTGGAATATGAAACGAAAAATTAGGACAAGTAATAATAATACTAATAATGATAATAAAAATAATAATAATAATTATAATGATACCAATTAAGTTTTCAACAGCTGTCATTTTATATATATGTATATTATATACGAATTTGAATAATAATTTATTCATACATATATATAATATACAGAAATGATTTTATTTACAGACAAAAAGGTCAGAATCAAGCTTCGTAGTTATCTAAATATCCTTCATCTTTGATCTTTATTATTAATATTATTATTATTATTGTCGTTATCATGGTTATTATATGCTTATATGTATTTAAAAAAATACGATGCCGTACTATTAAATTCAATTCAAATTGTACAATCGATTTGATTGGCGAACAACTAATTCTTCATATCCCTTATGGAGTGCTGTATATAGTCCTATGCCGTTATAATTTGAAATTTAACTCGAATTTAACATGCTATAAGTGTAATCAGCCTGGCCATTTACAGTACGAATGTACGAGCTTACAGTCTTCTGGAACCTCATGGAGAGGTGCAAGGCGAGGGGGGCAGCAGCGAGCGCGAGGAGGCGCACGCAACCAGTCGTTTTGGCAACAGCGAAATTTCAATTCAAACAGTTCGGGAATACTGAAGCGTCGGCTAGCTGCACTACCGCGGAGAGGGGTCGGGATCAGTTTAAAGATTAGTTGGGCGTTAAGTAACGACACGAGTATTTGAATTCAACAATGAAAAATAGAATTTATTGAATAATAATAATAAGACAAGAAAACTGAATTAACAAATCGTGTACCCGGGGGTACTTCCCCTCGGGGATAAAACGGCTATAGATCGTGTAAAGGCGATCTGGCCGCGTTTGGCGAGTTTTACAATCATAAATAAACTAATAGCTTCCACGTAGGAGAGCAATAACAATGACAAGTAAATCAAAAAGACTAACTCGACAAATCTGGTCCTCGGGACAATTAATTAGCTAAAACACTAATTACTTCCACGAGGAAAATAACTTTACAAATAATTAACAATCTTACAACTAACGTAAGGACAGTCTTTGACTCGAAACAATAAATAGGATGACAAAATCGGGAGGCTCGCGGCCTAACTCAATAATTCAATACTAGTAATCGCAGCCTATGACGTCACCAGCCGTTTAAGACGACTGGTTCGCCTCCGAGAGACGAAACCTCCCGTTTAACAATTGACTCGGATGAATTATTATTTTCAACACAGCGTGCGGTAAGTTCGATTTACCATGCCTGTGGAGCGTGCGGTAAGTGAATGTTACAGTCACAGCGGCACTATAGAACTGTAATAACACACTCTCGCGCACTGTTTATTTACTAGACTATACTGGTAATATTTACATTAATGATATGATTCACCACGATTCGGATGTATACCTGTAGCTACTACACGGCCAAAGTTTTTAAAACGTTATGGGTCAATCGACGTAAACAGACGCGGCGCTAAGTCACAATAGCTCAGTACTTCCGAATCGCCAGAGAGTGAAGATCCAAAAATGAGTGAGTCTGAGTGTGATGATACAGTGCCAATGGAAATACTTGAAGCAGCGAAAACGGTTTCTATGAACTTATTGCCAGAAAAATCAAAAAGACGTTACACGGCTACTTATAATGAGTTTAAAGCGTGGCGGAAAACTAAAAATACAAGATCGTTCGCTGAAGACGTTCTCATAGTATATTTTAACGAACAGGCCAAAACTATGGCATCGCCTTCGCTTTGGGCCAAATACTCCATGATTAAAGCGTGTATTAAAGCATACGACAATATTGACATCTCGAAGTTTGCAAAATTACTTGCGTTTTAAAAAAAGCAGAGTTGGTTATAAACCAAAAAAATCTAAAGTGTTCACCGCTGCCGACGTCGCCAAATTTATTAACGAAGCATCAGACAGCGAATATTTAGTCCTTAAGGTAAGAATGAAATATTATATAGCCCTATTCGAAATCAACTATTTTTCAAAATGCCCTACACGTTATCATATATGTTCACAGGTTGTTCTCATTTTCGACATCACAGGTGCGTTGAGACGTGAGGAACTGACAAATTTAACTGTAAAAGATGTAGAAAATCATAACACAATGATTTTAATTCGGATTCCGAGAACTAAAACAGGCATTGAAAGGTCTTTTACTATCGTCAGGAACTTCTATAGCACGTGCAAAAAATATATGAAAATTCGATTAGAAAATAAGAAAAACGATCGGTTTTTTTTGAAAATGTTTAGAGGGAAATGTATGAATCAACCAATTGGTTTAAATAAAATTGGTAGTATGCCAAAAGACATCGCAACCTTTTTAAAATTGGCAGAGCCCGAGTTATACACCGGCCATTGTTTTCGTAGAACCTCAGCAACATTATTGGTAGACGGTGGAGGTGATATTACGAGTTTGAAACGCCATGGAGGGTGGAGATCTGATAGTGCTGCTGAAGGCTATATTGAAGATTCGCTTCGAATGAAATTAAAAATTTGCGAGACGATAACGAGTACAATAACTCCATCAATCTCGACAAAAAGACCACACATCGACAGTACAGACGATCCAATACCGTCGACATCAACGGTCCACGAAGAACCAGCTTTTCGAGAAGCAAAAAAAGCAAAAATCTCTAACGACAGTGAGACAACAAATGTTGCAAATAGCACTAACATATCTATCCAAGAAGAGGGTCATATAGTGGATCCTTCTAGTGAAGATATAATACAAAAAGACTTGACGAATTCAACGTTGTTGTCAAACATTCTGAAACTCGATAAGAATTCAAAAATAGAATTCAGTAATTGTTATAATTTTACAATCCATGTTCACCATCATAATGAAGACACTTAAAAAAAGTAATTTGTTGTCGGTGGGGGGGCTCCGCCCCCCCAACCCCCCGGTGGGGGCTTCGCCCCCTGCACCCCCACCAGGGCCTGCGGCCCTGGAGCCGCTCCTTTCCCGAAGCCGCTATCACTCCTGTATACTATCAGTGTTATCCAATACCGCTTTTATTAGATCTTGTCCAACTGTCAAACTGACTGCAGCTTGTGTCAAAAAATAGTATACATAACTCGTGCAGGGATCACCTACTTTCCGCACTTGTTACGTAATGTACTATTATAATTCTTACTAAAACTAACTCAACCTAACTCTGCGCCTAACATAACTAATCAGTTAAATAATAACAAGCAAAATACAAAATTACTACTCGAACGCGAAATAAATAACGGCTCTCGGCTAAGCCTCGAGCTTCGTCTCTCCCCGCAGGAGGAAGAGAGAGCGACAGTGACCGACTATCTATCTCTGTCGCACTCCGGTACGACGAGTATCGAACCGGCTAACTCTAGATCACACGATAGTTTACAATAAAATATAGACTCGAACTTTAGGTATTCTGCAGTGGGACACTGGTGACGGCCTACCCTTCGGAGATCATCGGCTTGATTCGATTTCCAAAATTCTAAATAGCCTCGTGGCTGAACTAAGGCAAGATGGCAGACGGCCGTTGCCGAATTCGAATTAGTATGGACAGAATGGCTAAGGCTTACCGTCTTCCAGCCAACGTAGGAGGAGGATCTTCTCCCGGCTAAAATTTATCCTCAGATATTTAACGATTTCCTCGCAGGATCGCCTCACTCACACACACTAAAGAAAGTACTTCAATTGACCCACCGGGCTTGAACGCAAAAACAAATTACAGAAAACAATCCACTCTCAGAAAATCGACACAAGTGGTCGTGACGCTAGTCTAACGCAGAGTGACTAGACCGCATGGCGCCGGTACTCAATGCCCTCATTATGCGCTGAAATATTGATTTTTGTATCGAGCGCAAGATCCTGAAATATGGCGACCTGTTGTTGCTACGCGCGTAATTCGAAGCTCGCCACGATGTTAAAAGCTCGTCGCACGAAAAAGACCCGGTGCTGACGCAACACCGAAACACAATCGCTTGTAAGCATATTGTGATGTATGCGGCGTTTGAGCGTACTATAATGACTAAGGAACCTTTTGTTACCGACTGAGACCAGTCCTCGAATATGGCGTAAATAAATGACAAGTCAAAAGACGCAAATAAATATAATCTATAGCCATCACTTAAAATATGGTGTTTAATTCATTTAATCCCAAACTTCCAAACTAGAAAACATTACAGTGGCGACGAGGAAAACAATATTTTTTAATTTTGGTGAAAAATAAAGGGTAGTAAGCCGAATTCAGTGAATACCGCGTGTGAGGTTAGTAAGGTAATCTCATCATGGGAGAAAAAGAATTGAGAGCGGGGTTGGGAAAAGTGATGAATTTTTGTAAACAATTAAAGGATGATTTTGATAGATATAAAACATTAACAACTAAAGAAATAGCTGAAAAATATGTTCAAATAAGTGAATTTCACAAGAAGTTGCACACACAGGAAGAGCAGATGGTTGGTTTGCAAGAAAGATTGAGGAACGTAGGTGCTAGTAGTAATCTTGGCACCAGTCAACAGAACCAGCGAGCTGAGGCAGAGGTGTCAGCGTCTTGTGTGGGGGCTATAGAAGGTTATGAAAAGAAAAATGATTGGACTCAATGGCTGAGAAGATTTGAGCATTTTATGAATGGTAATTTCATAAGAGGTGATAGACAAAAAGAGCTGTTTCTGATTTTACTAGGAGGTGAAGGGTATGCTCTATTATCAAGTTTATGTGCTCCGCAAGACCCGAGTACGAAAAGCTATGGTGAGTTGACTCAATTAATGTCAAATCACTTGAAACCAAAACCCAGTGTAATAGCCGAACGGTTTAAGTTTAACAATTGTGATCAATTGGAAAATCAGACAGTGAGTGAATATCTAGCCAACTTAAAAAAGTTATCGACTCATTGTGAGTATGGACTTGGACTCAGTGATGCTATTCGTGATCGTTTTGTTTGTGGATTAAGACACAAAATGACAAAGAGAAAACTTCTTAGCGAGAAGAATTTGACTTATGAACGAGCTATCGAGATCGCCGTTGGTGATGAAGCTGCGACAAGAGACACCGGAGAGATTGATCAACCTAAGGGTAGTGGTCAAGTAAATTTCATTAGGAGGCAGCAAGGAGTGGATAAAGGTCGTTTTGGCGTCGTTAAATGTACATGTTGTGGCAAAGGAGGTCATTTTAAATCTGAATGTAGGTATAGGGAATACGATTGTAATGTTTGTAAAGGGAAAGGTCATTTGTCATCAGTCTGTCAATATAACAGAAACAGAAGTAATCAAAGAAATTATGGTAGAGATCGTATTTAAGGTAAACAAAGTAATAAGCCTATCAGTGATTCTCAAGGAAGAGGATCTAATACAAAGAGTGGTTATTCAAATAATAAACCAAGAAGTAATAATAATTATAATTATGTTGACGAATTAATTAATATGAATATGGATGTAGAATTTGATAATTTTTTTAATATTGTTGTAGAAAAAGGTCACTCGGAAGATAATGAAATACTTATGGATTCTGAGCCGATTACAATTGATATGGTAATTGGAAATAAAAAAGTCACGTGTGAATTAGATACTGGTGCTCCAATATCAGCAATTTCAAAGGTTGAATTTGAGACGAATCCTGTTTTTTCTAAATTCAAACTGCAGAGCACAACGAGGAAATTTAGATCGTACACTGGCTCACCAATTATTTCCTTTGGGAGTTTTAAATGTTGATGTTAAGTTTAATGGTAAATGTCTTGATTTGGAACTTTTTGTAATGAATGGAAATAGTGCACCAATTGTAGGTAGAAGTTGGTTGAGAGCTTTCGAGATTTTGGTAGGAAAATTAGTAAATGAAAAGTTAGTAAATGTAATGAAAAATGTAATAAATGAAGATAAATTTGAGGTGAATCAGTTAGTCGAACAGTTTCCAACTGTATTAACAGATAAATTAGGGTGTTATAAGCTGGGCCAATTTAAATTAATATTAAAAGACAATGTTAAAGCCGTATTTTGCAGGCCTAGGGCATTACCTTATGCAATGATAGATAAAGTGGAAAAAGAGATTAATAGACTCTTGAAAGACAATATTATAGAAAGGGTCAAGTCAAGTGAGTGGGCGACTCCAATTGTCCCGACTTTGAAGTCAAATGGTCAATTACGTTTGTGTGGTGATTATAAAGTGACGCTGAATAAAAATTTGAAAATTGATAGACATCCAATTCCAAGGATTAAGGATCTGTTAGCTAAATTGATAAATGGTAAAATATTTAGTAAATTGGATTTGAGTCATGGTTATCAACAAGTGGAACTGGACAATGATTCCAAATTATTAATGACTATCTCGACCCATAAGGGTTTATTTGCTTATAAAAGACTTTGTTTTGGTGTGGCTTCGGCACCAGGTTTATTTCAGCGTTTAATGGAGAATTTGTTCTTGAATATTCCGGGGGTAGTTTGTTTTTTTGATGATGTGTTAATGTTTGGATCCACTAAGGATGAGCATAATCAGAGACTTAATTTGGTATTGAATAAATTGGAAGAATCAGGTCTCACAGCTAAATCGTCAAAATGTGAATTTTTCAAAAATGAAATTGAATTTTTAGGATTTAAGATCAATGCTGAGGGAATTTTGGTTATGAAGGAAAAGGTGGAAGCAATTGTGAAAGTGCAAAAACCGCAAAGCGTTACAGAATTGAAGAGATTTTTGGGAATGACGAATTATTATTCACAGTTTGTACGCAATTATGCAAAGATAGTGGGTCCATTATATTCACTGTTAAAGAAAAATGTCAAATGGGTTTGGACATCACAATGTCAGTTGGCGTTTGATGAAATTAAAAGGAAATTAATATCTAGTGAAGTATTGGTTCATTATGACCCCAGCATTCCGGTTAAGGTAACATGCGACGCTTCGCCAATAGGCGTGGGCGCTGTTCTTTCACATTTACTGCCAGATAAAGCCATTAGGCCTATCGCATTTGCTTCAAGATCTCTAACTCCGGCTGAGAAAAATTATTCTCAATTAGATAGGGAAGCCTTAGCGTTGGTTTTTGGAGTAAAGTCTTTTCATCAGTATGTGTGGGGGAGAAAATTTTTATTGGAAACTGACCACAAACCGTTGAAATATATTTTTGATCCGAATAAAAGTTTGCCAGCAATGGTGGCTGGGAGAGTACAAAGATGGGCGGTTTTTCTGTCAGCCTATGATTTTAAGTTAGAACATATAAGTGGGAAGGACAATTGGAGTGCTGACTGCTTATCAAGGGCTCCGATTTTAATTGGGGAGGAAGTAGGAAAAAGAACTGATGTAACGTATCTTAATTTAATAGAAGAGGAAGTTAAAATGATTGATGTAGATTTTATTAGAGTAGAGACTGAAAAAGATTTGATTCTATCGAAAGTCAAACATTATGTATTGAATGGGTGGCCAGTGAAGATTGAGAGTGAGCCAGAATGTTATGAAAGTCGTAGTCGTAAAATAGAAATATATATTGAAAATGAATGTTTAATGTATGGTTTTAGAGTGATAATTCCAGTCTCAGTGAGACCAATGTTATTAAAAGAACTTCACATAACTCACTTGGGGATAGTCAAGATGAAAGCTTTGGCAAGGTCATATGTGTGGTGGCCGGGGTTAGATTCAGATATAGAAAAAATAACAAAAAGTTGTAAATTATGCTTAGAGAATGGAAGTAACCCAGCTAGAGCCAATTTGAATGTTTGGAAGTGGCCTGAGGGGCCAAATCAGAGAATTCACCTTGATTTTCTCCAGGTTAATGACAAAATGTATATTGTTATCGTGGACTTATTTTCTAAGTGGATCGATGCTAAATGGATGAAAGATATTACTAGTAAAAGTACAATTAATGTGTTGGAGGAGTATTGTTCAACTTGGGGTTTTCCAAGTGTACTTGTTAGTAACAATGGACCTAGCCTGGTTTCGGAGGAGTTCGAGTCTTTTCTTCGGAAAAATGGAATACTTCATATAAAAACTGCACCTTATCATCCAGCTTCGAATGGAGCTGCTGAAAATATCGTTAAAACTTTTAAAAGGCAGCTGAAGTTGTTATCAAAAGAGGGACATCCAGAAGTGACAGCGATTCATCGAATCCTCATGAGCTATCGATCTACACCTCATTGTACAACGGGGTGTACACCCGCTGAACTGCAAATTGGGAGGCCCATTAGGACCAGGTTCGATTTGATCAGACCTAATCTTCGTAGCAAAGTGGTTCAACAGCAAGCTCGTCAACAACAGTTTGCTCCGGGACAAAAACTTCGTACCTTTAATTTGGGAGATACGGTTATGGCAAAAGATGTTTTAAAGAATAATTGGAAGAGAGCCGAAATTATGGAAAGACTGTCTCCAGTCACGTATACGGTTCGTCTACCAGATGGTAGGAGGATGAAGAAACATATAGATCACCTTAAAGCATGTCTTTTGAGATCGGAAACATCAGAAATGTCGGAAAGTGGAGAATCATTTTGTAATGGAGCGCTTGTTAATTTTGAGACAGCCCAACATTCAACAAGCCCTCCTACTCAAGTTGAGGTTTCACAGCATAGCGGCAGTGAGAGACATTCGGCATTAAACAAATCAAGTTCGAGGGAGTGAGTTTCAAATTCACGAGAGTCAATTTCACCTTCGTCTGTGGAGCATGCCACGCCAAGGGCCAGGGGTTCGGAGTTAGTCAGTCAGGATGCTAATAGATCAATGGACCCCTTGGTATCGAGCAATACTCCACCATCAGCTTCTACAGTACCATCAGTTTCATCCGTACCATCGAGTGTACCGGAGGTGCGCCGATCAAATAGAGTTAGAAGATCTGTCCAAAGATTGAACTTATGGAATGTAATAACGTACGTAGATATAACTTGACTGAAACGTTTTAAATTAGGATATAGTTGTCTAGGGTTTGCGTTGTGAATGTGTGAGAGAAATGTTTGATATTAGGTCTGGAGGAATGTGATGTATGCGGCGTTTGAGCGTACTATAATGACTAAGGAACCTTTTGTTACCGACTGAGACCAGTCCTCGAATATGGCGTGAATGAATGACAAGTCAAAAGACGCAAATAAATATAATCTATAGCCATCACTTGAAATATGGTGTTTAATCCATTTAATCCCAAACTTCCAAACTAGAAAACATTACACATATAAACCTTTATGAGTTGAAATCGTGGTTAACAGTTGTGAATCTTTATCAAGTTCAACCTGCTGATAGGCATGACTCAGATCAAGTTTACTAAAAACTTTCCCTTCATTGATCTTGACTAACAAATCTGATATACGAGGAATCGGATATCTGTCTACTTTGATACATTTATTCAAAGTTGTTTTATAATCCCCACATAATCGGATTTGTCCATTTGACTTAATTACGGGAACTATTGGAGTTGCCCAATCACTCGACTTAACTGGATACAAAATACCTTCCTTTTCCAATCTGGTAATCTCATTCTCTACTTTTTCAACCATCGCATATGGTAGTACTCTTGGTTTGATAAAAATAGGTTTCGAATTTTCCTTTAACTCAAGTTTAAAAGTTCCCTTTTTATACAATCCTAGCTTGTCACTAAAAACAGTTGGAAATTCTTTTCTTATTTTATCAACATCAAGATCTGTACTGATATTAGAAACATTTTTAATACCAACATCTTCCTCAAATAAAGGTATTTTCAATGCTCTAATCCATTCTCTACCCACAATTGGTCCACTAGATCCTGGCATTACAAAAAGATCTAAATTCATACATTTTTGACGGTATTCAACAACAACGTTAAGTACTCCTAAAGGTATTATCGGTGTACCAATATATGATTTAAATTTCCTAGAATTTTCACATAGTTGTAGATTGGAAAAAGAAGGATTTCCTTTATATTCTATTATGGAAATCGCTGAGATAGGCGATCCCGTATCCACTTCAAAGCTTACTTCATTTCTTTCAACGGTTAAATTTATTTTAATTGGTTCAGAATTCCACAATTCTTTATTTTGTTCAGTACTTTCATTACATTCGTCTATCGTAAACAAATTATCAAAAGTTTTTTCTAAATCAATAATCTCGATTACATAATTATAACCATTACTTCTATCTTGAATATGAGATTCTCTTTTATTTGACCCTGTACTTCTATTTTGATAATTCCCTGTATATTTCCCATTTTGCTTCGGCTTATAACTGTTATTCTTGTTAGATCTACATACAAAACTCAAATGACCTTTAATTTTACATACATTACAATCATAATCTTTATATCTACATCTAAACCTTTTATGACCCATCCTTCCACAACAACTACATGGTTTCAAATCTTTCGAATCCTTCTTGTAACCGTTTCTATGATGTTGTACGTAGTTTAACGATCCTGTTGTTTTCTGATCTATCTCACCAGTGTCACGAATAGCAGCTTCGTCGCTTATAGCCACCTCAAAAGCTCGTTCATGAGTAAGATTTTTCTCCGCTCATAACTTCTTCTTTATCGCCTTATTCTTCAAACCACATACGAAACGGTCTCGTATAGCGTCGTTCAAATTAACACCAAATTCACAACACTTCGAAAGATTTTTCAAAGTAGCAAAATACTCGCTCACTGACTGATTCTCGACTTGGTCACACATGTTAAATTTGTACCTCTCCGTGATGATACTCGGCTTTGGTTTGAGATGATCCGTCATTAATTTTACCAACACTTCATATTCTTTAACCCCAGGCTGTTCAGGAGCACATAAACTGCACATGAGTCCATAACCTTCTGATCCCAGTAGATTTGAAAATAATTCTTTCCTTCTATTTTCAGCAATTGCATTTCCACTCATATAATGCTCAAAACGCTGTAACCATTGATTCCAGTCGGTTTTCCTTTCAAAACCTTCAATTGTCCCAACATTCGCTGAACTCAGCACTTGCTGCACCGCTGGAACTTGTCCAACCGGTCTTTCTTCAACCAACTTTTGAAGTTCTCTTATTCTTGCATGCTGCTGTTGGATCCTTTCATCCAATTCCTCAATATAATTGTCTTTTTGTTTAATTGAAGCCATTGTCGCTTCCCGATATGTATGCCACTCTTTTTCTTTATTTTTACACAACTCGTTCAATTCAGTAAATTTCTTCTCCCAATTTGCCATGCTGGATTACTTTTCTAACCACGTTATACACGATCTTCACTTTTCTTTTAAATTTTCTAATAAACTTTAGCATTACACATCAAAACTTTTTTTAATCCTCGTCGCCACTTGTGGTATATGAGTGTTTTAGGATAGGGATTATGGGTTACAAATAAAGATTGCTGTTATACCATGCGATTATGTGGAAACTAAAGGCTCCAAGCGCGCAGGCGCTGATTTATTCGAATATTACGAGGGTCGCCAATTTCAGAATTGCCACGAATATCCCTCGAGTCCGTCTGCTGTTTGTTTCAGATTGTTGTCAAATACAAATGGCGACAGACCGTGGCAGGAATAGGTTATGTTTCTTATGAATCCAGCAGACGACAGAGCTAGGGATATTACTGAAAAGTTGGTGGAGTTGCTGGCGTGATTCTGCCAGCCAATGATATTCGAGCAAATCAAAGTTCGCGCGCTTGGAGCCTTTAGTTTTCACATAATCGCATGGTATAGTTTGATTACTTTAATACGACTCCCAAAAGCACGTCTGCTTCGGTAGCCATCATAGGTAGAACACGGTGTCGGTAAAACAGGGAGTTTCCTACCCTACAAGGTACTACATATATCACAGACTCCCCACGAAATTTTGATCGGAGAAAAACCAAATGTTAAAAATCTAAAGTTATATGGAAGTAGAGTCTTTGTGAGAGTCCCAGAAAGTCAAAGGAAAAATAAATGGGATAGGAAGGCTGACCTAGGAGTTTTAGTGGGCTATGAAAATGTGGGCTACAGGATTTCGATTAATAACTAGGTAATTTTCGCTAGGCATTGTAGAGACATCTAGTGTCGATCTTATAAACCATGTAACCTGTGAGCTCGGAATAAAGCAGATCGTGACTGACTAAGCATGGCGTCTACACTTGTCCCGTCACCTCTCCTAGCCACGCTGACATATAACATGACATGGCGCAGTCGGTAGAAAGCAAAATTAAAAAATATATTTTGCTAAATCATAATCACGCTTCATATATAGTGAAGAAATAATAAAACACGGTGAAAATAATTAAATAAAGAAGGATTGCAAAGATAAACATGGGTGATCATCGAGGCATCACGCCATTGAGCGTGGCCGGCAACGTGGCCGAAAATTGGAAGACTTGGCGATCAAGATTCGAAAACTATCTAATCGCAAGTGAAGTAAATAAGAAGGAAGAAGCGACGCAGTGCGCACAACTCTTACATTATATTGGAGAAGAAGGGTTTAAAATATATACAACGTTCACCTTCACGGAACACGAAAAGAACGTTTTAAGTGTGCTTTTAACCAAATACGAAGCGAACTTTATGCCGAAAGAAAATTTGTCTCGTGAACGATACAAACTGTTCTCATACAAACAACAGGCTGGACAAACCCTTGACCAATTTGTGACGGAAGTTAAAAATAGAGCCAGAAAGTGCAAGCTTGGTCAGTTACAAGACAGCTTGACAAAAACCGTATTAGTATGCGGAATAAACAACGCCCCAATGAGAGAAAAGCTCTTACAAGATGATAAATTATCACTGGACCAGGCGATCGAGCTATGCTCAATCATCGAGACGTCGCACAGTGGTCGGAATCGCTGAAAAAGTCGGCAAAATTCAAAATTTTAAGTTTGGCGGTTGGGGTTGGCTTTGAAATATGTTGAAGAGAGGGGGTTAATGCATAGGTTCCCAGAAGGGCAGACTGCTGACTCACGTATTTGGACTATAACAGTTGCCTAAAGTACACAGTCGCGGCTGTTGCCAATGCTACCTGCCGCCGTTCGAAAATAAACGGTATACGGGCCATTCCGCGTGAAACGGATCAGTCACCTCTCAGATATTTTTTTAATTTTGCATGTCGATTGTCCTCGGGAAGTTAGATTTTTGTGCCAAAGCATTTTTCAATTAGTGAAAAATTCGTTGAGTTATTTGCATAAACAAATTCGAGCAAGGTTTTTTTCAAAGCATGTATGCTAAGATTTCAAACTGCAATAGTTCGAAAACGGAAAAAAACACGTTCTCGAAACTC
This sequence comes from Tenthredo notha, assembly GCA_914767705.2. Taxonomy (NCBI): domain Eukaryota; kingdom Metazoa; phylum Arthropoda; class Insecta; order Hymenoptera; family Tenthredinidae; genus Tenthredo; species Tenthredo notha. The sequence continues at coordinate 6,091,920 of OU611920.1, read as the reverse complement.
AACGTGTCGCTTATAGTTGCCTTTGGGAAGCTACAGTATTTTTTCCATATTTTTAAATCGTGTCCATCATTGTGAAAATGACTCTTGAATACCGCTGCTACGTGTCCATCGATTATATGTATGCTCAGCATACATATTAAGATCTGAAACTGCAATATTTCGAAAACGGAAAAGAACACGTTCTTGAAACTGAACGCATCGCTTATAGGTGCCATTGGGAAGCTATAGTATTTTTTTCAGATTTTTAAATCGCGTCCATCATTGTGAAAATGACTCTCGAATACCGCTGCTACGCGTCCGTCGAGTAGCGGCGAACAGCAGTCTAACGCACGCCATTACGCTCCACGCGGCGTCGACTCGGAATTGGCACGCACCGCCAACTTCAATGATTTTTTACTCGAAAACAAAAAATGACACGTCCTTAAATTTAATTCTCAGGCTGTAGTATAGTTCAAAGTATATGTCAGTATTTAAAAAAAATTTTTAAGTCGTGTCACTGTGTTTTAAAAATCTTTGAAAACTTAATTGTTAAATAAACAATAGATGAACAAACTTTTTTCAAAGTACATATTTTTTTATACATTCCATGACACATTCCGCGTAAACTAAAAAAAAAAATTGAGTTTAGTGACATTATTGGCGGAGTTATGAATTTTTGAAAAAAATCTTGCTCGAATTTGTTCATGCAAATAACTCAACGAATTTCTCACTAATTGAAAAATGCTTTGGCACAAAAATCTAACTTCCCGTGGACAATCGACATGCAAAATTAAAAAAATATCTGAGAGGTGACTGATCCGTTTCACGCGGAATGGCCCATACTCAAAGTGGAAGTGAATTTGTACTGAAGTTCTGATTATTGTGTGCGATATGGAGGGTGTTTCTGGAGGTATGTAGAATATATTTATGCATCAATAACCTATTTTTTCGATAATGGCATGTTTAAAACGTAGAGACGAAAAACCCCCCGCAATCTGCTTCGATTTTTGAACGGCTTGATCGAAAATTATCGAAATAGTTGTGATCCCAGGAGATCCTGCGCCGTTTGATGTTCAAGTATATGCAAACTAGTGTCTAGTTTCGAAATTCTCAAAGAAACCTTCCACATTCGTCCCTGCTCGGGTTCACTGCCATTTTGATTGTTGTTGTGCGCGGCTCGGCGCGGCCGGTTCACCACAATAGGTAGGCCTAGCTCGACAATAGCAAGCGTCGAGGTATAACTGCGCGTTCCATATACCGGGTGTTCTTATATTAAATAGTACTTATGAACATACACGGTGTTTTTTTTTTTTATTTCTCTAAAATTTAGTATCACTGCAAAACATCTAATCAAAAAACTGTTTCAAAAGCCATTCATTATATTCTTATTCGTGATTTTCCCACTGATGAACGAATGTTTTCGGCAGGATCCGGAGTGGTGACGTACACCAGGAAAAAATTTTTCGAAATTGTAAAAAGTAACCTTCAGGGGGACTTAAATACACAGATCTGCCTTCTCGGAGAACACTTCGCAGAACTGCAGCATGAAAAAGATTTCGAGATGGATGGAGCTAAAAAAACGAATTGAAGAAGCTCTTGTGTAACATAAAATCAAGATGGAAAGCATCGAACTACACACTCGATCTATTCTATAAAAAAAATGAAAAATGGTTGGAATCTTCTGTCACTTTGAAGGTAAAGACTTGGAGAAGTTATGATGTGAATCATAAAATAAATCATACAATAATTATTATAATTCATAGTAATAATAATATTATATGTTTTATCCCTCGTTTCAGAATATTCGGACTCGTTCTAGGAGTAGATCGTCTGATTCAAGAAGTGTAGGTCGACCGATCACGGAGGATTTTGAAACAGCTAGCGAACGTACGAAGAAACGAAGAACAGATTCAATTCGTTCATCAATAAGTACTTCGGAATTGGTTTATGCGACTCAAAAAAGTCTTCGCGACTCCGGATGCGTCGCCGCAGCCACTGTTCTGAAGGATATTACAACATCCTCATCTCCAACTAGAGCTTCTAAGTACAAGGAGGCTCTCAGGACACCTACAAAACCGCGGTCAGTCGAGATGTCACCAGATGAGGCACTGGTGGACATCGTTAACTTAAAATTGACAAAACAACAGTACTTAGACCTTCGAAGTTCGTTAAGAGACAAACATTTTTCTGCGTATCCGTCGTACGATAAAGTTTTAGAAGCGAAAACGCGTTGTTATCCCGTGGGCATTGCAGTAACAGAAACGCGAGCGCGGAAGTAGAACTACAATCTCTACTTGATCACACGTGCCAAAGAATTTTGAAAGTGCAACAAGATGTTGTCAACACATTGCATCCACAATTGACTTCTGATCTTCGATTCATTGGCTGGTATGCATAAAACGAAGTACATGCTAATTGCTTCAAGGAGTAGCATCTACTACCAAGCATTTGGGGTTAATACTAGGTGTGTAGTATATACTTCACTCGCGTAGTAAATGCTACATGGTGGAGTATCTACTATGGCTACCGATTGCTGCTTCATTTTTCCCTAAAATGCTCCCTTCATTCTTCAAACTAAATATATTTTTTGGAAATGCTGTGAAAACCATGATACTCGCCTGGAAGGGGAATCTTTACGAATTCAAACGTCGTTTGAATTTTTGAAAAATCTCGAAAAACAAAGAAAATTTTGAAAAAAAGGAAGTGGTCGACTAGTCAGCTCCTATCAGCTCCTAGTCAGCTCCTAGTCAGCTCCTAGTCAGCTCCTATCTCGATGCTAACATCAGCCAGTTACTAATAACTTCGGTTCAATTATAATCTTATACAGGTTAAGTCTAGGGCGGGCAGAGCGGGGTACTTTTTAACGACCACCCTGGTATTCATATCTTTATTTTCTTACCGAGTCCTTAAAAAAATTTCCATTTTTTTGATGTGCGAAAGAGCTCCTCCTCTGGTTTCTCCAGTGTCGTGTAAAAATTGGTCCGCTATCCACTCAACGTTTTGTATATTAAAACTGCATGATAAGAGTCAATCAATAATATGATTTTGGAAAGGAAATTCACTGAAATAATTACCGAAATAATTTCCGGTATATGTCGTTGTCATGATTTCGTCTATCACGATAATTTTTTCGTCGCACGTTGATATATGCTGCCATTTTTGACGAGTTGGGGACGATGACTGGCGAAAGAAGTTGCCCCAACAGCAACTTCGCAAAAACCGTAGTATATGCTACGTCGAATCCAAAACAAAAGCATATACTACAATCTATGAGTAGATGCTTCAAAAAAATAGTATTAACCCCTATGTACTGTGACGTTGCAGATTAGCTGCCGTCACAAGAGTACCTAAATTGCATTCTTTTTATCAGTTATACCGCGCGAGAGAGAGTTTACCACCGTCTAGACCCTCGGGATACAAGTGACACACCTAGAATAGGCAATAGAATTAGACTAATTTGGAGTGTTCTTCTGTTAATGTAACGCGAGAGAGAGAGAGAGAACGAGGATGACGAAGACGACGATCCTGAACTTCCGCTGCGAGAACTTCCGCTTCAGAGAGGACGACAACGGTATGCAATCCGGTACAGGATCCAGTACCACGGACAGTACCACAATATCTACGCGGAGGACTGTAGACCTTGGCCAAATATCGCTAGGTGGTGAACAGGGCTCGCATAAAGCCTCCCGCCAGCAGATGCATCTTGCGACCCAGCATCTGGTTGATGCGTCGAGTGCAACCAGCTTCCATCACCCGCTCCAATCTACCATTACCGACTCACGCAAGGTCCGGCATAAGGACCAGTGAGTAACGTTATCGCCGAAGGACGTATGACGTGCGAATGGACAAGGATAGTGTCCCGCGTACTCTGGTTAGGAAGAGGTGGAGGTCCAGACGGAACACCTAACACGGCCAGCAGTCTGCAGACGGGTCGTCTAAAGAAGAGATGACTGCTGTGGAGTACGTCCCCAGGTGATTGGTACCGGTTGGACGGTATCGCTCAGCAAGAACCAAGGTCACATCCTCCCGCCATCATCTCGCCGCTGAAATAACGCCGAACGGCGGTTCTACCGCGAAGAAGCACGGAGACCTACCGCCTAACGTCAGGCAACCCGATGACGCCTTGAGCCGATCAGCTGACGAGCTGATCGCTCGACAAGCATGCTCGCAGGACCAATGAGCTAATTAGCCGTTCCTGATAGGTCCTCTATTCCGAATCAAGGGAATATCGTCGAGACTCACCGAGTTACATCCGGGACTCATCACTTCTACGTTTCGCCTAGTCGAACCTAGACGCCCGTAAATTTTCTCTCTCGCCTTTCGCAATTTGCAACAGACAAGTAAAGTTAAGAGTAAAAGTTAAGTAAAGTTAAAAGTAAAGTTAAGTGTGTGCCACAAGCCGCTCTTCGATAAGGTAAGGTCTCTATGATCTGTAATAGCTGATTAAGCCACAATACTGGATCTGTAATAGCTGATTAAGCCACAATACTGGATCTGAATTTCTATTTGCTCCGTTTTATTAGATTTTCTTTGTACCGCGTGCAGCCTACGGGCCACGTAGTCGTCCATTACCTTAGATAAAGAAATTCAGTGAGGGCATTTCTTAATTGGACGTAGTTGACTTGAAATCTGTTTCGCTTAATAATTCTCTGCTTAAATTGGTCTGATCTATTGGCTTGCTTTGCTTATGATTTGTTAATAATATTTGAGAGCTTGTTCTTGCTTTAATTCTCGCTTTGAGAATATCTAATTCTTTGATTTATCACTATCTTTGATTTAGTAGTTTATTAGTAATTAATTAGTATAATAGTGCATGGTGTGTCGCTTATATTCCAACTCCCCGAGGGTTGGCTGAACGTAGTTAGTCATAGTTTTAAGTTGTTCATTTATTAATTTGTTCTATTACTCCTTTATTCTGTCAATTCCTATATTCTGTTCATTCTTCTCCGATATCTTTGATCGTACTATATAAACTGCGTAACTTTCTGCTTTTCACTATATTGCGTTATAATAAGTTTCCTAATTTCTGTGCTATAATTAATTAGTTTATTGTTCACTGTAGATTCATCGGAATTATTTATTGAGTTCTGTAACGCCAAATAATTATCATTACCGCTAGCGAGCCGCATTAGAAAATTTGCTATAGAGTATCGTATCGCTCGGTGATACGTAGCCTGGAAAGTAGTTTAGCTTGGATTATATCGCTTCTACGGCTCTCGCTAGCTAACCGGCGTGTTTACGTTTTTTTATACTGCTGCGTCGCAGAATCAGGCTCAATAATATAATATTCTTTCTTTTGTCAAACTAGTAGTTTCTAAAGTATTATTACAATCGTCATTTTCATCTATTATTCGCAACGAACATTCTAATAATTATTTCTGTGTAATTTGATATAGTCAGTTCTAAGTGAATCTCTTTGTTATCGCAGATACGATTGTTAACGCTCACAAATACGAACAATATACGAAATCGTAGATTTCATTGAAGGAACTTATATCTGGTGTTCTATATTTTATTAATTTGTAAGGTGAATCCACCCACTCTACCATTATCGCTGCATATCTGAGCTAACCGAGGCTTTAAGGCCGTCGTTCCGGTAGTATAATAAGTAGTTGAGTACCTCTGACATTGAGCAGATTTTTGTGAAAACGACACTTACGTGTCTGGCGCCCAACACTATCTCAGATTTTCTTTAATTTGGCATTTTTATCCGAGGAACGCCGTAGGGTGCGGAGTGCGCTCTGAAACTCCGTTACAGTACAAAGTATCTACTATGAACAGAAGAGTATCTATCAAGTACATAGGAGTAGATGCTACGAAAGCATAGTATGTACTACGACAGTAAAGTTTCTGCTTCAAATTTGGAATAAGTACTTGAAGCATTAGCGTGTACTTCGTTTTATGCATACCAGCCATTGTAAAATGGGGTTGTGATGGTAGTTCAGGTCAAAGTCAATACAAACAGAAATTTAGTGATGAGACAAGTTCAGACGGAAATATTTTTTTAACTTCACTTGTTCCTTCACAAATTCTTGGTATAGATAATGAAACACGAAGAGAAATAGTAGTATGGAAGAATCCCCGTCCTTCGTCAACTCGTTTTTGTCGTCCAATAAGACTACAGTTTTTGCACGAGAATACAGAATCTACGCGTAACGAAGAACGTTTTGTAACTAGTCAAATTGACACTTTGGTCCCTTAAAAGACTTTTACCGATGGAAAGGAAGTTATAGTCAAGTATGAAATGCATTTCACGATGATAGATGGCAAAGTAGCGAATGCAGTAACAGAGACAAAGTCCGCAATGCGTTGTCATTTGTGCAAAGCGACGTCAAAGGATTTTAATAATCTTGAAAAAATGAAGAAACTACAAATCGATCCTAGTGGTTTGAAGTATGGCTTATCGACTTTGCATGCATGGATCCGATGTTTTGAATGCCTTCTGCACATCGGATATAAAGTAGGTATTCATAAGTGGCAAGCGCGTGGTGACACAGACAAAGACACTATAAAGCAGCGTAAATGTATCATTCAAAAAGCCTTCAAGAGTGAATTACACTTGAATATCGACTGCTCGAAACCAGGGTTTGGCAGCAGTAACGATGGAAATACGGCTAGGCGATTCTTTGAAAACTCGTCCGTGTCTGCTAGGATTCTGGGAGTAGATGAAACTTTAATCAATAAGTTACCATACTGCAAGTTTTGTCAAGTGGATTCGCTGTTAATGTCGAAGTATTTAAAGATTTTGGCTTCGAAACCGCGGAAATGTTCGTGAACTTGTATTCATGGTATTGTATGCCAACTTCGGTCATCGCCAGATTTACCAGTAGGCCCAGTAGGCCCGGGCCTAGAGCGGCAAATTTTAGGGGCGGCAAATTTTTACCGACATAATTTTTTTTCTCATTTATCATTGATGAGGGATAAACTTTTTTCCAAAATTTCATCGCCATTCAAAATGACTTCAAAAGCAACGCAGCTCTGTCCACAATTAAAAGCAAATGGTAAACTAATGTAATGCAACCGAATCCATCTCAAAGTCAACCGCGAATTCAAAACGATTTGCATTCAGCCTGCTGCCCCCGACATTTATTTTCCCGAATCCTCGCAAACCCAGATAACCAAGTTTTGACTAAAATTTTTTGAAAATCGAACTAATTGAGTACAGTAAGGTATTTATCATGGAAATATGAATATTTCTATTTTTACTACAATGTATGCACCAACTGGTCGCATTGCGCTCACGTCTGCAGAATCCTGTAGTCTGCTGTCTGTCTCCGGCTTTACGGCATAAACAATTGAAATATTATATATTCCCAATATCTCGGTGGGCACGTCTTCGGTCTTGTGGTGTATCGTATTCTTCCAATCTCTCGGGACATACAACATAATTGAGCGAGTTTTGTGACCAGTGACATCGTCAATTGAATTTTATCTCTGGATATGAGTGATGGGAGGAATAGACTAAGCGGTGCCGAATACAAAAAACGCACCAAAGAAAAAGCAATAAAAGAAGCAGAACTGATCAAGAGAACCAATAAATTGGATGCGTTCTTCAAACTACCTCAGAAAAGTGTGAATATTGTCCAAAGTCAAAGTTCCGATAATGACTGTGTGTCTTGTGCCCCGAGTACTAGTGCTGAACCTGTCAAAACATCGCAAAGTAAAGCTGCTATTGGTGCCGATCTTGTTTCGAAGTCATTAGTTATTCCTGCACAGTCGCCAATTTTTGTAGACAGAGATCCAGTGACATGGACAATAAACGAGTCTACACGAGACCACATAGCGATGAAAGGGTTTCAGCAAAATATGGAGGCGGACTTCTTCAAAAGTAAACGTGTTTATGATGATAAAACTCGTTTCTTATCCAAATCATTGTTCGAACGACAGCTTTTAAATGGAGAGAAAAGTCTCCGATACTGGTTAATTTATTCCGAAATCACAGGTCATATTTATTGTGGACCGTGTCTTGCTTTCGATGGAGGGACTCAGTTCGGGAGCAAAGAGGGGTTTAATGATTGGAAAAATGCCCCGAATCGGACTGCAGCTCACGAAAACTCGTCCAACCATAAGTTATCGGTCTTAACAATGAAAAAAAGAGGAAGCATACTCGGTCGCATTGACCGAAATCTAACGGCGCAACTCGACGACGAAATAGTGTATTGGAGGAACGTATTACAGCGAGTAGTGGCAACAGTAAAGGCACTTGCATCGCGTGGATTGCCTTTCAGAGGCCACGATGAGAAATTTGGATCGCCGCATGACGGAAATTATTTGATGTGCTTAGAGCTTATAGCCGAATTCGATCCGTTTTTGGCCAACCATATTGCTCGTCATGGAAATCCGGGAAGCGGGCGTACGAGTTATCGTTCTTCGACAATCTGCGAAGAATTTATTGCATCCATGGCGAACAAAGTGACAAATACAATTCCAACCGAGATTAAATCGGCCAAGTACTTTTCGCTTATTGTAGATTCGACGCCAGACATATCGCACGTTGACCAACTGACATTCGTCGTCCGTTATGTACAGGCCGACGGTTCAGCCATCGAACGCTTTTTGAAATTTATTCACAACGTCGGTCACAAAGCACAGAAAATGACAGACGCTATAACTGGGACTTTGGAAAAATTTAGACTTGATATCGCGAACTGTCGTGGGCAGTCTTATGATAATGCCTTCAATATGTCTGGTGCATACAACGGTCTACAGGCAAAAATTAAGAAGCTTTCTCCAGTAGCCGATTATATTCCTTGTGCAGCACATTCGCCTAATCTGGTGGGAGAGACTGCTGCAGAAAGCTGCGAAGAGGCTTGCTGGTTCTTTGCAGTTTTGCAAGAGCTCTATAACTTTTTTACGGCGTCAACGCATCGGTGGGATATTCTCCAGGCTCAATGCCGCTCCAAATCAGAGTCACAAAGCTCACAAGACAAAACAGTAACCATAAAAAGTCTGTCCGCTACTCGCTGGTCGGCCCGTGCAGATGCGTGTCGAAGCTTATATGAATCCCGAGACAAAATTCTCACTGCACTACATTCTATCGAACAAGATAAGCAGCAAAAGGCTAACACAAGGTGTGAAGCCAAGGGTATTCGGTGCAAGCTTGAGCGGCTAGAGACTACTTTCATGGCTTGCTTTTGGGGTTTTTTATTGAATCGTATAAACATCACAAACAAGAAGCTACAGACAGTCGATATTGATATATTTACAGTTGTGCAGCTCTACGATTCGTTAATAATTCTTGTTTCCGAAACTCGTGAACAATTTGATGATTTTGAACGCAAGGCACTGAAGTTATCCGAAGAGCAAGAGTACCAAAAGGATGTGCAGTGGAAAAAGAAGCGCAAGGTTCGCGCAGGTGAGTCTGGATCAGAAGAAGTAGAAATGACTGGTCCGGAACGTTTTCGAGTAGCCACATTTTTTATCATCATCGACAGCCTTCTCTGCGAACTGCGTAAGCGACGTGAAGCATATCAAAAAGGACCCTGCAGAATCCTTATGAGCAATGGCTTTCGGCTAATTTTTCCTAAACTTCGTATAATGATAGTCCTTGACACGTAGAACAAAAGTCTCCGTAGGCCCAAAGCTCCAAGGTTCTTAGTTTAAGACCTTCAACCTGAAAAAGTCGAACTTTTTTACCCATACGCTGTATAGCGTAGGCACGGGAGCGAGCACGGGAGTGATGTTGATATATATGGAAGTGTATATATCTCTCTATATTATAAAGATATCTCGCCGCCGCCGCCGCCGTGTCAGTCGGCTCCACTCGGCTTATGTGAACCCCCCCCTGGCCCTTTCGCGCCTTGGGCCCTTGCCGCCGCTATTAAATTATTTCCTAATAAAGAAGCTCATTTAGATTTCGGAGAAATGAATTACATTTGTCCACATTGTTCGGCGTTTTTCTGGTCGGTTGAATTTTCAAAAAAAAGCTGTTGCCATTACGGAAAAGTAAAATTATCACCTTTGAGCGAATACGATGAAAATTTGAAAAATTTAATATTACATGATAAAAAATTCAGAGAATTAATTCGATATTATAATAGTCGATTTTCGTTTGCCACTTTCAACGCAAATGTAATGAATGAATCAAAAAGAGGAGTATATAACTTAAAAATTCAAGGTCAAGTTTGTCATATCACCCCGAATAGTATTTATACAAAAAGAGGCGATAACCCTCACTGTGGACAAATTTATATTTACGACGATTATAAAGCAACCGAAGAAAGACTAAAGGAGAATAAAAATTTGGTAATACAACACATAACAACGATATCAAAAATACTAAACACGGTAAATCCATATGCAAAAAAATATAAAAATTTATTTGAATTAACAAAAAACAAATCAGTCCCAGAATATTACCTATATTTCGTACGAAACATTGTTAATTTGGATGAAAGACGTTATAATTCACCTACAACTGCAGAATGTGCGGCTTTAATTGTTTCGAAAAACGGTGAAATTCCGACTGATTTTGATTTATGTGTTTATCCAAAATATGTTTTAAAAGGAGGTAATGATTTTACATGTATGAGTAAATTATCTTTTCATGTCGACCCAATGATTTTTCCTATAATGTTTCCATATGGAGATTTAGGTTGGAGTCCATCGTTTAAACAAAATCAATATAGTAGCAAACGACTTACAGCTTTACAATATTATTCAAATCGTTTAGCCTACAGAAAAATGGCAAATTTCAATCCCATTTTATTTTGTGGTCGATTAACTCAGCAATACGTGATTCAAGCTTATATAATTATAGAAAATAATAGATTAAACTTTTTGAGATACAATCAAAAACAACTTCGAATTGAATGTTATCAGGGATTATTTGATCACGTTGCACGTAGTGCCTTAAACGACTCACAAAATTTTAAAAATCCAGAACGTTTAGGAAATATTTTTGTATTGCCATCAACATATTTAGGTAGTCCAAGAAATATGCAACAAAATTATCAGGATGCGATGGCTATTGTTAGGACGATAGGTCGACCAGATTTATTCATTACGATGACCTGCAATCCAAATTGGCCAGTATTAAAAAGAATTTTGATTGACTTTCCATCGGGAACAAAATGTAATGATATTCCAAATATAACCGTACGACTATTCTACGCTAAATTTCGAGCTCTTTTGTCTGACATAATCAGTGGGAAAATTTTTGGTAACATTTTAGCATATGTTTATACAGTAGAATTTCAAAAAAGAGGTTTACCTCATGTACACATGCTTTTTGTATTAAATTATAAAAACAAATTAACAACTCCAGAAGCTATTAATAAATATATTAGTGCAGAAATACCTTCCAATAATCCCAAATTGCAAGAATTAGTTATGAAACATATGTTACACGGTCCTCATACTGAATATTCTCCATGTTTAAACAAAGATACAAATAATTGCTCAAAAAAATTCCCGAAGACATTTTGTGAATCAACACAGTTTGAAAAGAACGGGTTCCCGGTATATCAACGTAGGAACAATCAAAAGGAAGGTCACGTATATAATAGAAAAATTGATGGAAAATTTGTAAAAGTAGACAATTCTATGGTGGTTCCTTATAATCCAGATTTACTCAACAAATACAACTGTCATATCAACGTGGAATATTGTGCATCTATTATGAGTACCAAGTATATATATAAATATTTACACAAAGGTCATGATCGAGCATTAATCGGGTTGAAAAAAAAAAATATCGAAAATTGCGACGAAATTTCGGAATACGTTGATAGCCGATATTTAAGTCCTATGGAGGCAGCCTGGCGTATTGAAGAACTACCTATTTCAGGAAGATCGCACACTATTGTTCGCTTAGCTGTTCACACTGAAAATCAACAACAAATAATTTTTGAAGAAAACAAGGAAAAAGAAGCTTTAAGGAACAATATGACAACCCTAACAGCATGGTTTAAATTAAATAAACAAGATGAAAATGCTCGGAATTTTATTTATTGTAATATACCGCGAAATTATTTATTTGATTCTTCGAAAAGAATTTGGGTTAAGCGTCGAACCTTTTCGAAGGCAATTGGTCGCGTTGTTAATGTAAGTCCACAAAAGATATTGAACGTTTTCATTTGAAATTATTACTCAACCGTATAAAAGGGGCCACATGTTTTGATGATTTAAAAATATTTGAAAACATAAAATATAAAACATTCAAAGAAACGGCGATTGCGATGGGATTAGTAGAATGTGATACACAAATTTTTAATATATTTGAGGAAGCATGTAGCATCATGATGCCTAAGCAATTGCGTCAATTCTTCGCCTGGTTTATTATCGCTGAATATTCGTCTGTTGCTTACCAAATTTGGGATAAATTCAAAAAATATTTTTGCGAAGGCTTTAAGAATAATAATGAATTTCGCGCATTGCAGGAAATCAACAGAATTTTGAATTTAGAAAACATGAAATGCTCTGACTTCGGGTTACCCGAAAACTTAATAGAAATTTCGGAAAGTGTAGATGAAAAACAAAAAACAATTGAAATAAATAAAAGCATGTACAAAAAATTGATAAATCAACTTAATGAAAATCAATATTCCATCTTCCAATATATAATAAACGAAAATAATCAACGAATTATATTCATTGATGGTCCGGGAGGTACTGGAAAAACATTCCTTTATAAAACTTTAATTCATTACTTTTTGGGAGAAGGGAAAAATGTAATTGCAATGGCATGGACAGGAATCGCATCAATTCTATTACCTGGTGGTATGACAAGTCATAGAACCTTCAGGCTACCTTTGGATTTATCAAATCTGGAAACTTCGTTTTTGAAATTAATGTCAGATAAAACAAAATTACAACAATGTGACGTAATAATTTGGGATGAAGCTTCAATGATTCCCAAAAAGGCATTAGAAATTGTAGATAGAACACTTCGAGATTGTTGCAAAATAGATGATGTTCCATTCGCAGGCAAATTATTTATATTAGGAGGAGATTTCAGACAAATTTTACCAGTCGTAAAAAACGGAACCAGATCACACATCATTAATGAAACTATAAAATTTTCAATGTTATGGAAAAATTTTAAGAAATTGGAATTAACCCAAAATATGCGTACATGCGATGAAGAGTTTTCATCATTTTTATTAAATTTAGGAAGAGGGAAAATTAATTATTTCAGAATACCAGAAAATTGGATAACTGACGATGTTTGTACAAAAATTTATGGCGACGTTATCCAGCCAACTGATGACTTATCAGATCGAGCGATTTTATCAAGCCATAACGACGAAATATATAAGCTAAATGACAAAATATTAAAAAAAGTTAATAACCCTGGCGGAAATATTTTTACGAATTTTCATGAATATTTTCAATAATTTCTACGCATCAAACTATGACGTTTTACGAAACTGACTACGAATTTTCAATGCATTTCGGACAAATATTAGTTTTGTCGTAGTAAGCTGTAGTTAAAAATCTTAGAATTTCGTAATTTCTAGTTGAAGACGTACTTAAAGAATTTTTTTTTTTTTCAAATGTCATAATTAATGCTAGACAATATTCGTAGGAAGTTAGAATGTTTCGTAGATTGTCATAGAGGGTCATAGTTCTGCTGGAATTTCCGAATAGAAACGGATACAAAAAGAGTGTATCCGTTTCAACTAGGTTTCTGGTTCCGGATTTTCGGACATGTAATCAGATTATCAGATTATTATGATAGAGGATCACGGATCGTTTCTATTTCTGAATTCGTTTGTATCGGTGTTACCCAATCAAATTTCTCATTTTATTTTTTCTTTAACATTGTGTTTTCATGTGGGTCACCCATCCAAATTCTGGTCGCAGATGAAATTGCTTAACTTCGTTGATCAACTGACGTCCGGTGTCGATCTGGATCTAATCGTCGCCTGTTATAATCTTTAACACTTTTCGACTCAATAGGTAAAGTTTGATTCGTGAGGATTTACATCAATATGTATGTAACTGTAACTGTTGACCCGTGGCGGGTTAATTTTCAGTGAAATGAAAATAAATGATTAAATCTAGTGATAAATTCTGTCACCATATGGCATCAAGTTACAGTTAATTATGAGTGTTAACGACGTCGTCGCCGGGGGATCTTACCCTCCCCAGTCCGGAATCCGACCCTCGGACTATTACTTCACTTGCACTCCTTCACTCTAAAACCCCGAAAACAAAACTTCATTTTTCGGGTTATGTCCGCAAATTTGGGATTCGGCCCCACTGTGCACTGCGACGAAAAATATCGTTTGTAACACGGGCGTAATATTTTATGCCCTCGTGTGATGCCGTAATCACTCGGGGGCTATCTCCGACGACCTTCGTGTACGGCGATCACACGCGGGTATAAAATTTTACGCCCTTGATTTCATAATTGGGTGTAGGAAAATCTAATTGTTCGAAAATTCTTGTAGAAATTTGTAATTATTCACAAAAATCAATTGAAATATGAGTAAGAAAAAAAAAAAAAAAATTATTTTGGGGTCGTAAATTTCCGTATTAGATTGTAGAAAATTTTAATTATTCGTAAATGGTAGAAATTCGTGAAGATATCTATGAAAATCGATTGAGAACTACAAAAAAAAATTTACATATTTCGGGGTCGTGAATTTCCGTAATAGATTGTGGAAAGTTTTCATTATTTGTAAATTGTTGTAAAAATTCGTGAATTCAAATGAAAATTGATTATGAACTACAAAAGAATAAAGATTATTTTGGGGCCGCAAATTTCCGAAATAGATTATAGATAATTTCTCTAATTATTTGTAAATTGTTGTAGATATTCGGGAATTTCTATGAAAATCGATTGAGAAGTACAAAAAAATTTTACATATTTTGGGGTGGTGAACTTCTGTAATATATATGTAGAAGGTTTTGATTATTTGTAAATTATTGTAGAAAATCGTGAATTTTTAGGAAAATCGATTGGGAACTACAAAAAAAAAATTACATATTTCGGGGTGGTAAATTTCCGTAATATATTGTAGGAAGTTTTGATTATTTGTAAATTATTGTAGAAATTCTTGAATTTTTAGGAAAATCGATTGGGAACTACAAAAAAAAATCACATATTTCGGGGTGGTAAATATCCGTAATATATTGTAGGAAGTTTTAATTATTTGTAAATTGTTGTAGAAATTCGTGAATTTCTATGAAAATCGATTACAAACTACAAAAAATAAATGATATATTTTGGGGTCGTACATTTTCGTAATTGGGAGTAGAAAGTTTTAATTATTTGTAAATTGTTGTAGAAATTCGTGAATTTCTATGAAAATTGATTACAAACTACAAAAAATAAATATATATTTTGGGGTCGTACATTTTCGTAATTGGGTGTAGAAAGTTTGAATAATTCGTAATATTTTGTTGAAAATTGTAGGATTTCCTAATTATTTATTAAACGTAATAAATTTTCATAGTAATTCGTTAAATTCTATGACAAACTGTTACGAAATCTATTGTTTTCTACGATTTTTCACAAAATCGTCATTTTCATAAAACGTTGTAGTTTGTCGTACAAAAAATTTCCGCCAGGGAATCCAGAACAAATTTATTACAGCATCGATTATGCAAAACATAAAGGAGTGGATCAAACGGACAATGACATTGAATTAAATTATCCGATTGAATATTTGAATTCCCTAAAATTTCCAGGACTTCCAGTACACAGATTAGTTTTAAAAGTTGGTGCTATCATTATGCTCATTAGAAATCTAAGTATAAATGACGGACTATGTAATGGTACAAGATTAAAAATTATTAACTTATTCAAATTTAATTCAGAAGTAGAAATAATAACTGGGAGCAACATTGGAAACACCGCTTTTGTTCCAAAAATATTGCTGGATACAGGAGGAATTTTGTGAGGAATGTCAGGAAAGTCAGAGAAATTAATTTTATCGAAGTTTTGGAGTACGTGGAATACTCCGAAACAACTTATTTTCGAAAAAGATTTTAATTGTAGTTCAAAATTAACGTTGCCAAGGTTGTACAACGAAGCGGGAGTAGCGGTTGTGTTTTGAAGAAGGTAAATCTAAAAACGAAGGGTACACAGTTAACAAGAAAAAAATGTCCACCAAAAATGGTGTGATGCAGAAGAAAGATGTAAATACGATTTACCTGATTATGTTTAATTTCGTTTGATAATTGAGGGGCCTGATCGCCCCATTTGTAACAAGAGACTCTTTGGCCGTCATTATTATTCAGGACGAAATTAAATAAGTCCAATTCTGGTTTTTCTGCCTTATTTAGTGAAGTTTTGCGTTTAATTTTACTACACTGAATAGAGTCGACGTATCCAACAATAGCTCTACATAGAAAAAGGGGAAATATATGAGACTTTACGTTAAAATAATAATAATATTAGTGAAATTATTGCTTACGCAAATTTATCTCCGATCTCAATGTTTTGAATATATTCCGTAGTCGAAAGCGAAGGAATATTGTCGTCAGTCTTAAATTTTTTTGATTTAGGTCGTTCGAGTGAGTGGCTTCTAGATGAGTTTGCACGACGAGGCATTTTGCAGGAATTTAAATTGAATTTAAATTGAATAAACAGGATAAAATAAATAAATGTATCAGTCACAAAAATTTATCCCAACAAAACAGGAACAATTGATTTTTCAAATGAATATAGTTACGGTTTACATTTTTTGTTTCTACATTTAATTTCGAGACATGTGATCGATATTCGATGAATTTTTGGAAATAACTATAGTTAATTAAGTTTTGCGATTTTATAAATTTATTAACGTTTAGGTAAATTGGATAATGGAACCAGTAGGACAAGGTTTGTGATATCAATTTATCTTTAATTACCGAACCGAACAACGGAAAAACATGCCATCACTAAAGATTGGTTAAATTATGATAATAGACGAACTAACAGAGGGATATATAGAAGAGTCATGGCCCGAATTGCCCGAGGTACAGCCAGCGGAGCTAGATACCGGGCTAGACACAGACACAGTACCAATAGGGCCAAGTATGTGATATCAATGTGTATTTGATTATCGAACCGCACAGCGGAAAAACGTGACATCGCTAAATGTAGGTTGTATTATACGCGATAGATGAATTAACAGACGGAGAAATATACGACATGGAGAACCATGACATGGATGAGGAAATACAAGCCGAGCTGGAAGCAGAACATACACGAAGAAATTCTTTTCAAAGAAATCCGCAGATTATTTGACTTCGACAAATGATACAAATTGAAATAGGGGGGGTTGGCGCGCGAAGCGCGCAGGGGGGCGTAGCCCCCCTAGTATATATATATATATATATATGTTGCAACGCAAGGTTCTGTTTAAGGGTTAGGGTGGACCCGTCCTTGTTGCACTTCGGCGTCAGTACGTAATATAAAATAATTAATAAAAGCTCGATTTGGGCGCCAGACGTAAAAACGTCACTGAAATATAACAAATATAACAAATACTAAATCTTGACGGCGGAAACGTCCAGTTAGCTCAGATTATTTAACGGTAGAGGGGCAGGGTTGCCAAATTAAACAAGAATAATTAACATTTCATATCTGATTGATTTATTTAACAAAATAATACGGGATAGAAATCTAGGCTTACAAAATTATCGTTGTGACTCAGATTATTTCGGGAATATCGGGACTAGATCATAAATAATATTCACAGAGAATATAATAGAATAATAGTAAAACTATCAAAGCAGTGCAGCACGATATAAACGAAATACAATAGTAGATTTAACGGGAAAACATCATACGATAATTATAATAATCAAGCAGAATAAATCAGATCAAATACTAAGAACTAAGAAATATAAATTAAATATAACAAAATGCTTGCTTCTACGCTCGCTATCTCCAGAAATTAGTTACAGGTCGATTGCTATCATTTATTCGTTATTTAAGAAAAGAATAGAAGTGACTAAGCTCTACAACATGCTCTAAGCAGCGTGAGATAAAGAAAGAATAGATTAAGTGAAGAAAACCCACAAATAGACGCTAAGCACGAGTTAACTCGGGAATCCGTTTTTAATCAGACAAAATACTAATGACTCGGGACGAAGTCTGGGACTTACGTGCCGTTATCGTGACCTACGTCACACCAAATATAATATAATATAATATGATATAAGACAGACTACCCTGCTGGAAGTAAATTGATAGAGGAGGATAGAGATTTTCGGATAGAAAAAGATACAGACTTCCTATCCCTGGCAACTACATACTTTGCATCCCAAAAAGTTATCAATTTCTATCCCTGAGTCTATCCATCGTATTTCCGCCAGAAGTAAATTGATAGAGGAGGATAGACATTTTCGGATAGAAAAAGATGCAGTATATCTATCCCTGGCAACTACATACTTTGCATCCCAAAAAGTTATCGAGTTCTATCCCTGAGTCTATCCATCGTGTTTAGGAAAGGTATGTCCTCCATATGGTTAGGAATTCTTATCCCTTTCTATCAACTTGTATATCTATTTCTATCCATGCGGTATCCCAGAGTGTGTATCCGTTTGAATACGTGCTCTAATTCTGAAATCCTATATGTAGCCTATTTTTGGCTTTGGATTAATGATTCCTATCCCTTCCTATCCCTGACCTATCTTCCAGATCCTATCCACTTGAGTCCGATGGTGCGTGAAAATATCTTATAATCATTCGTCTTTGTCAAAAATATGCATGCAGAAGTTTCATTCATTTTCATCCTAAGTCCGTCTTTCCAACTCCTCTTCACATGAAATTCATGTCCTCGCCGTTGAGTTTCTTATACAAACAGAGCGATTCTGTGGAAAATAACGCGCCTGAAAGCTAGGTAGACAAACGGGGAACCCCTGAATTGAGCAGATCAAACATCGACGATCGGGTTTCATTTATTACGTGAGAAATAAAACCTAATCGTCGATGTTTGAGCTGCTCTGCAGTGCAGGCGTTTTCCGTTTGCCTACCTTTGAGGAGCGTTATTATCCACAGAATCGCTCCGTATACAAAGATTTCGAAAATGTATGACAATTTCGAAGCATAAATTCTGGAAACAGAGTTTGGATATAAACCAATAAAGCTTCTCACCATAGGTATATAGTACATTGATAGTCGTTCAAGATTCGTACGAAATATAGGGCATGTAAACGAATTTCGAGATAAATGGATTAGGTGAGATGCACAGTGAGATAAGCCAGAACTATAGAATATGCTCTTTTATTTATTGTTATTGATGACTTATTTGAACGATCTGTATAATCCCGTGAAACGTATAAAAAAATAGTAGAAAAATGAAATAAAAAATAATGCCATTTACATGGAAGTGAAAAAGTCTATACATTTAAGGTGCTTCCTTACCCAATTCCAACAGACTTGAAAATTTGGGAAAAAAGGTGTATATTAAACGGAATATCTCTGCCTGGGCACCGAAATCAATGAAACAAACTTCGTCGCGCGATTCTATGTACGATTTCGAACACGTACGGCCAAAAAAATGTTTTTTTTTTTTGAAAATAAAGAAGATGTCCATGTAAAACGTTTTCAAATCCGTTTTACATGGACATCTTCTCTATTTTCGCGTAGAAAAAACAATTTTTTTGGCCGTACGTATTCGAGATCGTACATAGAATCGCGCGACGAAGTTTGTCTCATTGATTTCGGTGCCCAGGCAGAGATATTCCGTTTAATAACACCTCTTTTTCCAATGTTTTCAGGTCTGGTGGAATTGCGTAGGGAAGCAGCTTAAGTATCGTGTTTATTTTTCAAAACATGAAATCGATAGTCCATTATACCAATGGATCATCAGACGTCATTTCAGCTTCAGTGTTAATGAATACATCATCAAATGATGCATTGTGACCGTCCCTTTCTGATGTCCCATCGAGAACAACTTCACGTCTAGCAACGTTCATATTTTCGCTGTCCGCAGCATCCTCCACGTCTCGTCTAGACGTCTTATTACTTTGTTTCTTCTCTTTGGAGATAGTGATATCCCTAGCTTGATCGGTTTCACACTGCTGGGCCTCATCACAGTCCACCCCTATGAATAACATCTCATCCTCTACTCTCTTAGAAGGATTGTTGTTTCTTGAATCAATCGTTTCTTGAGTCTGCTGTTCACTGTTGAGTGTCTCCAAGTTCTCACTGCCGTTGGGATCGATGGTTGGTTCTAATGAAAATTGGCGTTTACTCAAGTTAGTAATGAACAAATCTTACTGGAAAAAATAACAAAGTGCATCTCAGAACTTACTTAGGACTATCCTAGATCCCGATCTTAATTGGGTAATATATTTACTGATAATCTGACAAGTTGATCCCAGATAACCCTGTATTTGTACAGAATCATAAGGTGGTGTGGTCTTTTTTGCCCAGTCCTCAAAGGAATCTGAAAGTGGAGGGATTCAGAACATCACTATATTGCAGACAAATACTATGGTATTATTTTTGGTATCAAAAATTAGAATGTAATTTCAGGGGCGTTGGCTACCCGTCGTCGAGCGCGCACTATTTGATGCTCTCAACTTTTTTTCTCGTTTCCCAATTTTTTTCAATAATGAGGTTCTTAGAGGATTATTTTAAATATGAAAGATGGATCTTTGGAACTAGCAATGCCGAATTCGCGATTTCATTTAGTTCTGTAAAAAACGTACTCGAAAGTGAGCTATCTTTGGGCTGAACCACAGTATCGAGTGAATTTTTTTTCAAAATTCGGCATCGCCGGCACAAAAGATCTCTCTATCATCTTCGAAATGACGCCCTAAAAACCTCTTCATCTTGAAAAATGAGAAAATGAGAAGAAAAGACACGAAGCATGAAACAGGCAGCTTTCGGCACTGTAAGCGGCGAGGCGAACTACAGTCTCTGTCATTTACTCGCACTCTCGAGTTATGCTCTATCTCTCAGTCCTGTCACCTGGGAACTGGAGAAGCCCGCGCCTTCTAGCTACTAAACACCCTTAATAGGGGGGCTTTAGTGAAATTTTGATAGAAATCAAATTTTGGTTTATAAAATTACTTGCAAATGGCAAATCGAAAATTGCTTCCTACGATTTTTAGCTATTACCGCTATGTATACTGTGAAAAAATGTCAATCCTCTGCGATGAAAGTGAATGCGCAAGGAATTTTTGGCAGCGGTGGGGAGAAAATCTTCTGTGAAAGGTTCTCTGCGTCAACATTTTCATTGTAGCGGATTGCAATTCTTTCACTACATACATACTGGTAATAGCTGAAAATTCTAGGAAGCGATTTTCAATTGGACGTTTGCAAGTACTAATTCTAAAAATGAAGAAATCGTTTTTATTATAATTTCACCGAAGTCCCCCCTTAAATGATAAAAGGATCGAGAGTTGCCTATTATTATGCAATATGTATTATAAAAACCTTGTATGGCTTGTATGATCCTGGGATTGAGCCTTGGACGGGCAGGGTCAGCATTCGATTTTCTAGTTCGGTTTGATATCTTCCCGAAAACAGAACTGTTCACTAGCTTTTGTACCCCAAAGCAAACTTTTGCCAGTCCTTTAATATACATTGCAGGAGATTTAGCACATAATACGTTTGCATCATACTGATCTTTAGTTATCCATACATTTTTTCCCAAATGGATCTGAAATATAATACTGAAGTTAACAAGCTGCTATTATACATAAAAAAGTATGAACACTATTATGAGGAGTCAATACTTTTTTTCCATCAATAGCACCAATCTTGGCAAAAGTTTCTTTTCCATTCGCATTGGCAGCTTCTTGTTCGATGCTGTCAACATTTCCTGCAAAAAATTACTCAGTGAAAGATTTGTAAAGCAATGAAAGAGCTTAACACTGAATTTTATCATTGTAAATTGATTATATATACTAGGGCGTATCATTTAGTCATTCATATTTTTTGATTCTCCCTCGTACCCCTGAAAATGTGAGTGTATGCGGTCAATATTAATACCTATCAATACGTCTACAGTGCGATTTTTTTTTCACGTGGCCCATAGCAAAAGTATTTTTTCCATTTAATTAACATGGGAACATCGCTCTCCTTCAATTTGATCTTATTATGCAGCTTCAAAAATTGCTGCATCGTTGTAAGGTATTGTTGAATATACCCAATAAATGTCAATGAACGAGTAGCAAATGAGAAACAATTTTTTTTCATCGAATGCCAGTGAATGAGAATAGTGACTAAGGGGTTTGAGTGTTTATTTATTTTTTTTTTTAATTTTCTACCTTTTGTTAGTTTTACTCGTTTATTGACATTTATTGTACAAATTCAGTAAGACCTTATAACGATGAAGCAATTTTTGGCGCTGTAAAATGAGATCAAGTTAAAGAAGAGCGATGCGTTCCCATGTTAATCAAATGGGAAAGATACTTTTGCGATGGGCCACATTAAAAAAAATCGCACCGTGGACGTATTTATAGGTATACTAATATTGGCCGCATACACTCACCTTCGCAGGGGTGCGAGGGCGAATCAAAAAATATAAATGAATAAATGATACACCCTGATATATGCATATTACAGCTTTTTCACAAACACTGACAGATTGTTCGAATTTCAGTTAGCTATAACAACGTGCACAAGAAGGTTAAATGAAGATATTTTCAGTTAACGACAAGAATCAGGCGTATACAAAATTTCGAACATACGATTCATTGATTTTATCCTGGAGGTTAATATGTCTTGCAAATTTTCGTTCCTTCTGGTCAAATTAGCAATAATTTTATCTCTCACGCTCAGTTCGTTTTCTAAACGAGCTATTTTTTCCTGGAGACCAGGTTCGTGTTCATCGAGTTCTGAACTTGAATCCGATCGCTGAGAACTATTGTCTTCTTTTTCTGAATCACTGTGATAATCCTGGAACAGAAAGTTCAAAGTGCAGTGACTAGTTATTGTAAACAATTCACATCATCCATCGAATATACATTTCAAATGAAAAATATATTATTTGATATTAAATACATGCAATCATACGGAATTTGTAGAAGAAATATTTTCGACCTCTTTATCACTTGATGAACGCCTTATAGCTGGCTGTTTCGCTTTCCGAGCAGGCGGCTCGAGCGATTTTCTTTTTAGATTCTACATATAGAAAGGAAAAAACAATAATCACACACAAGGAAACAGAGTTGACATTTATCTAAAAGTAGAGTTATATTAAAGCTAATCACCAGTTTGTCAGGGTTCAATTTCTGGGAACCAATCATTGTACCTTCTTGGGCCATGGTATCAGCATCATCCTGTGACTGTTAATACACATTTTATAGGATCATAAATTGGAAATATATATTGAGGGCTCAGAGTCATAACGGCATAAACCTAATGTATAGAGTATAAGCCTCACAACCATTTCATAATTCTTAGCCCTCGAATTCTGCATACAGGGGATTCCAGCTCATCTCGACCACCTTCCAGACCTGACCCCCTCGGATTGGAGATGAGCTGGAATTCCCCATATATACATACCGCATGTTTCTTGCGCAAGTTGGACACCTTATTGGCAATAAACTCAGTTGAATTGGTATTTGGTATCACATTCACATGTCTTGAGCTCCCTGTGATAGGTGAATTATTGCGACCCGATGGTCGACTGATTGCAATGCCCCGGCTTATCTCAGAATCAGAAGACGGCGGATCCACTCTGTTTAGCGGTGGATACTTTGGTCTCTGAGACTCTAGTTTACCCCTGGTGCAAAAACCTTTCGCCAAGTACATTAATGTGATCACTACCCCCAAAAAAATCCACCAACAAAAATTCCTCCCTAACAAAAGTGGTACTATCAAAATGTCTACTTACAAAAGGATTGAAATCAGATACAATTGCCAAGTACATGTCTTTTGTATAAAAAAAGTTCACAACAGAAGAACAGAAAACTGAATAGTCTTGTACCGTTCACTCGCTACGCTCGCTCACTCGATCGGATCTTGATAATTAAACGTAAAAAATCAGGAAAAAAAATTTAGTACGTGGTACTTGCGGGCCATTTATGAGTAAGTAAAAGAGTATTCACTTAGGTCTATGTATCATTTGTTCGATACTTATTGCTATAATGGCCCGCCAAGTACCACTTCCTAAATTTTTTTTCCTGATTTTTTACGTTTAATTATCAAGATCCGATCGAGTGAGCGAGCGTAGCGAGTGAACGGTACAAGACTATTCAGTTTTCTGTTCTTCTGTTGTGAACTTTTTTTATACAAAAGACATGTACTTGGCAATTGTATCTGATTTCAATCCTTTTGTAAGTAGACATTTTGATAGTACCACTTTTGTTAGGGAGGAATTTTTGTTGGTGGATTTTTTTGGGGGTAGTGATCACATTAATGTACTTGGCGAAAGGTTTTTGCACCAGGGGTGCTTTTTGGGGTTGATATCACCACTTTTTGTACAATTTTGCTTGATGACCTAATAATTGTGCTCGCTCGCTACGCTCGCTCGATTGGGTTTTCCTATATCCTCGCTTGCGAAGCTTGCTCAGTTGTCAGGACTGTCTTTGGAAATTGGAATGATAATAATGTTTCGCAGCTTATGTGTGAGTTTCAGTCAAATCGTTGATTTACTATTTGTAAAGAAGTATTCCAATCCGTGAAGTCCTATCTTTTCAATGGTATAGTTAACCGTTTTCATCGCCTACTGAACATTTTTCCAAATGTGGGATACGACATATTAGAACGTGGGTATCGATTTATAGTTTGTCTATTAATTTACATGTAATCATAGATATTTATACAGACTTTGGGATCATTCCGAACGGAGAATCTAAGCTGTTTGTAAAACATGGATTGAAAAATTATCTCCACCGAAGGTCAAGGCACTACGTTGACGTGGAGTGTAGAATAAAGCCTATCGGAGTCAAACACACAATGTCGACTGACAGTCTCGTTTTGACTACATGATACGGAGGTAGATTATAAAACTCGTTAAAATCTCCTACGTCTAACGTTGACTCACAATTTGAGTCTGAGCAGACGAGCCTTCGAAGATGAGCTTAACATAGCGCTTGAAGTGGATCTCGTTGCAATCCAACGCTTGAACTCTGCTTCATTGGTCTAGCTCCTTACCGTTCCTTATATCATATCATGCTATCCTCATATTTTTCAACTTCAACATTTTCTCTTGATTTTTTATCGTCAGACTTCCTCAGGCGGTAACTTGCTAAATAATTGAACCCAAAAAACCGTTTCCTCCGATAATTGCATTCATAAATGAAAATGAGCCAAATCTACAATCTATAGAAGAATAAAATTTAGAGGTATAGTCAGCTAATAGTCATCTGACAGTTGATATTCATATGACAGTCTTGTATCATGCAAGGTAGACCAAACCTAATCGTAAAATTATCCGTTCACAATTGTTATTTTATTTATCAGCATGAATTTTATACGTCAGTCGATTCGCATAACCTCAAAAGTTCGAGATCGTAGGATTCAAGATTAACCTATCGAAACATTTTTGCTGGTGACTATCACATTAATGTACTTGGTGTAAGGTTTTCGCACCTGAGGGGCTTTTGGTGGGTATTCAGTAGTTTCGGTACCTTCAAATTTTGTATTAAGCATTGCTTGTACTTTATTTCATTTCCTTTATTTGGATTTAAAAACATGAAATGACAACACGCGTCTGCTAGTGTTGCAGACGGTTTCTGTCTGCTAGTGTTGCAGACGATTTCTGTCTGCGATACCAGCGCTGACTACGTCGTAACACTCGTACTTACGCCACTCCATACAACTTTTGTGTGGATTTATCCCTTCTATGTCATGTTCCCAGATGCATAAGGACGTATGTTCTGTGTATAAGCATAGAACATACGTCCTGCGTTCAGCGACGAAATGTGATTTTATGGGAATGGTTTTAGTAGGTTACAACTTTTGTGTGGAGTTTCCCTTCTATGTCATGTTCCCAGATGCGTAAAGACGTATGTTCTGTGTACAAGCATAGGACATACGTCTTGCGTTCAGCGACGAAATGTGATTTTATGGGAATGGTTTGAGTTGGCAGAATCTTGGTCTGAAGAAGACTAAAGAGAAACATTGTACGAGGAAACGAAGTATCAGAATCTGTAATTAATTATATCTCAGCACTCCGGACACCGATTTAATCGATTTAGGGCTCAAATGAAAGCTTTTCATGCCCACATCTTAGATAAAATTAGTTTCAATTCGTGTATATTGTGAGGTGAAAGAAAACGAAGATACTAATTCGCGGTATAGGTTAGGGTAGTTGCCTCTCGGGTATATAGACTCGTTGAGTCTCGCGCTTGAAATTTTTTTTTTTTTCAATGTACTTGGCGCGAGACTCTACCGAGTCTCTTGATTCACCGCTTCTTTCTTCGTTTCTACAATATGTATAGATTTTGTTTGTATAAGACCATTGATGATATATCAATTACCTTTCTTTTTCAATCTCTGAACAATGTCCATAGGAGGAAATTCATATTACAGTGATTCTGTATTTTTTCTTAGAAGCCTTCATGGAAATATAGCTGGTTTCCAGCTGTCTCATAATTATGATTAGTAATTCTTGTTTCGATTCTTGACAAAAGAAAAAAAAGTAACGACCCCCTAGCTATATTTCATCTGGATCACCGATTCATTCTACCTTTTACGTTCGCTATTACTCTGCGGTGAACATATTTTTTATATCCGCGATGTCGAGTGCAGGCCGCAGAATTGATGGAACACTTGTATATTATACTGCATGGAATATTGATTATAGGTACAGCTGTATACTTACTTGTTACGAAAATTACTAAAGCAGCGCATTTTCCGGTGGCACTCCTTGGACACTTCACATGATAAAGTTTATTGGGGTTGTAATTGGAAGCATCAAATGTGCTTAAAATGCCGGTCACTTTTATTACTTCAATATCTTTGTGTCCTGGGCAGGTTTTCGCGAATTTCACACCGACGAAGGAGAACATCTTATATCATAATATTATTGGTACGTTGACGGAAAAACTATAACCGTTGAAAATCCAAAAGCTGATCACAGCGAGTGAGTATTTTATAGCGGAACTGGCACGTGTGTACCCGAGACCACGAGACGGTATACAGCTTGCCGCGTGCTCATCGTAGACCACAACACTCGGTCTAAAGAAGTCACGTGCTCCTACTGCGCGCGCGACCATCTTCAATAACAGTGACGCCGATTGGCTCCTAAGTAGCCTGTCGACCAATCCGTACAGTGATGTCACTTTTCTGCCAATCGCTAGCTGTGTTCGGGTAGTGTTTGGATATTTCAAATTTTGTAAGCCGCAGTTTGCTTGCTTCGCGCTCAAAGTTGACTTTGAACTAACTTCTCGTTAGTCGTAATTCCTCCACTACCTGCGTAAAGAATAAACGCCGCGAACGAGTGGCGAAGATTATTATATGTAAGTATATTTGCAAAAACCTTAATTATTTATATAAGCCATTCGGGCAACGATTGAAAATAAGCGACGTGTAATTTCACACAAATTTCAGGTTATGTTAAATTGGTATGGATAATTATTACGAATACAGCATCTTGAATTTTCATACGATACAGAATTATGCATATAACTTACCAGTAAACCGCAAAACGAATTGATTATGTGTAAACGAGAATACAAATTCAAAAAAATAGGAAGAAGTTATAATATAGTACCGATTCTTTTCAATTCTTTTTTAATACTATTTAACTCCTTGTAATTTGTGTCAAATCTGTGTTTCACATACTAATTTCGTTTCAATTATTTTTGGTTCACTGTGTTTTGTATGTTCAAGCATAATAATGAGCGATGAGAGCAGTGATGGGTTGTCAAGAAATAGGAAGCGGCGTCGTAATAATATGTTCCTTGACGCAGACTATAATCCCAGCAATGTTGATCCAACGACTCGGGCTCGATGGAAAAAAAAACTGATAGAGTTTCGGCGTTTAAAAGAAGCTGAAGAACATCATGTAAGAATTCCACGAAGTTTAAATAAAATGCTTTTTCTAATTCGTTGACCATCCATTGTAATAACAATATATAATAAAAACTATACCAAATATCAGCAGCGGAGTCTGTAATTGGACAGCAGATAACACTGACATCAAACTACCTAATTTCATATTTTTTGTCATACCTCTTCACAGAAATCAGCTCCGGAAGATGATGTGGTACTGCAGAAGGAACAAAATCCATCTACCTCACGATCTGGTATGGATCACTTCATTGATTTGAATCTCACTTCAGAAAATGAATCATCTGATGTACAAAACAATGCATTGGAAGTAAAAGATACTTCGTCAAGTAGAAGTCTAACATCAATCGAGAATCCAGCGACAAATGTATCATCACCAACTACGATGGACGAAAGCAATGAGAGATCATCCCTCTACTCATCGTCAAGTGATTTTTCACATAACAGTGATTTGGAAAATTTGAACCATTATGAGGAGAATCAGGACGGTGAAGATTTTCCAAATATCGGTTTGCCTACATCTTCTGAACCTGCAATGAGCCACCTAATGATGTTTCCTGACGCGAAGCTTTCTACTCGAGATGTGTCTCTCATGCTGATGGCATATAGTATACGTTTTCACTTAACATACGAAGCAAGAAGCTCATTGTTTGATATGTGCAAAATGTTTGCTGGCCCAAAATTCGAAGAGTGGAATACTAGCAAATTTGTATTAAATCGACTGTATAATCCACCCGACGAAGTAATTCATTTATGCTTTTATTGTACAGAATGTTCTGGTCCTTTGCTTTCGCCTGTCTGTAAGCGAAACTTCAAAAATTGTCATGTGAAGTGCCGCAGCTGCGATTCGGAATACGACTTAACTACGAGTTCGCCTAACTACGTTATTACTATAGACTTACTATACCAAATACAGATACTCCTTGAGGATAAGGAAATCAAGAATGCATTGTTGAAAGGCATCAGAGAGATAAAAGCAAATGAAAACTTGTCTCGTGATATACGAGACGTCCATGATGGCAAATTGTACAAAGCAATTCAAGAAAAGTATTCAGATGCATCTCACCTAGTGACATTCAATTTTTCCACCGATGGTGCTCCAGTTTGCAACAGTGGAATGAAATCTTTTTGGCCGACGCAAATTATTTTAAATGAATTGCCTCCCAAACTTCGCTTCAAATACCCACTTCTAATTGGACTCAGCATTAATACAAAAGAGCCCTCGCCAGAATTCATGAATGCTTACATGAAGCAATTTGTCAATCAATGCAGGGATTTAACACGAAGTGGTATAAATATTACGGACGAAAATGGAACGCCTGTGACATTAACAATCGTTCCCCTATGCTGTCCAGTTGATTCCGTCGCTCGACCTGTTTTGCAGAATCGACTTCAATACAGTGGATATTTCGGATGCAGCCACTGCTACGAACGAGGTTTATATGATCATAACGCAATGCGGTACCCTATACATGAAGATGATGCTCCTTTGAGAACTGATGAAAGTCACAGAAAGGATTACAATGATCAAGAATCCACTCAACAGCCAACAGTACGTGGTGTAAAAGGCTTTTCGGTATTACTCACATTGCTGAGTTTTGATATGGTGTGGGGATTTCCGGTTGATTACATGCACACAGTGCTGCTAGGGGTCGTCAAATATCTTTGGAATGTTTGGGTCGAGTCCAAAATTATAACAGCGAATAGCATTAGAGAGTTGAATGAAAGACTTGCGAAGATGACGCCGCCGCATGAAATTCATCGACTACCAAGAAATATGAAGACAAGAGCAAAATGGAAAGCCACTGAATGGCGATCATGGCTGTTATTTTACTCTTTAGTATGTTTGGAAGATCTCATATCACCGGAAGCATTACAGCATTATGCGCTACTTGTAGAAAGTATCGCCACCCTACTACAAGACTCTATTTCTGAAGCCGAACTGAGAATTTGTGAAGAAAAGCTATTAGTTTTCGTATCCCGATGCCAAGAGATGTATGGCATCAAGGTCATGACTTTTAATATTCATAGTTTACTGCACTTGGTGCAGTCAGTGCGTATGACCGGCCCATTATGGGCAACCTCGACCTTTCCTTTTGAAAGCGCGATTTTCTACCTGAAAGTGGCTATCACTAGTCCAAAAGGGTTGTACGATCAAATAGCAAAGAGAACATTACAAAGGCTTACGTTCAACTTTACTTGCAAGAAATTTGCATCCTCTGATATTTGCTTAGGCTTTTGTGAAAATCTGTTTGCTCATCCTGACTGTAAGGACATTATCAAAACAAGTAACGAAACTATGCTTCTAGGACCTCTTGGAGTAACTGATGATGGTACTCAATTGTTCGACCGATGTATACATAAGTCATCAGTATTCCATAGCACTAAATATTCTCGGCCTATTAAAACTAACGATACTATAGTGGAATTAGTATCGAAGGAAATCGGCCAAATTGAAGTCTTCGAATATAAAAATGATGAAACATACATTACGTTGAGCTTGTTCAATGAGGTTCCTAACCAGCTACCATATGTTTCCCATATAAAAAAAGTAGTGCGTAAGAATTCAGTTATAACGGTACCTGTTCAATCTATTTGCCGAAAAATGGTTTTTATGAAAGTCACTGATTCCACGTACGTTGCTAGATTGCCTAACACTTTTGAAATCCAATAATTACTTACACATAAATCTTTCTTAGAGCTAATTATTGATTGCGTATTTATGTTAATAGTTTGATATAGTCCAAACATGTGGAACGTCATTCGAAGTAAACGATGAAGATTAACATAATACTTGTAATAAAAACAGTATACATTTTAATATATAATATACATATATAGGTATGCACGGACTGTAAATCATGTGTGCAAATTTAAAAATATGAATGGAATAATAATATGTTATATGCGTACGACCCTTTCATGAAACGTCTTTGATTTATTTTTAATTTTCACAGCAATGACGGAACTAGCTATATGCTTTATGAAGAAAATTTATCACCCTCACTTGATCCAACATCACTATACCCATGATCTCTCTATATGGGAGCTGTCCACAATCACTCAAAACGGCTTCAGACCTCAAAATATCCGATTTAATTTTGAATTTTATATGTTATTACTCCATGTCTGGAGAACCTTCGAATTTTTTTTTTTGATTTTTCAGATTGACGCTTTCAGAGCTATGATTTTTTTCGTCCATAAAAAAAGGACCTTTCTTGAAATTCTGAAAAAAATCACAAAAATCTTATTGATGATATGGAACAATCTCCCACTCGCTGAATCGTGGGAAATATTCCTTATATTTTTTTTCTAAAAAATTGTCTTAAACATTATTTTTCTCACTTGCTAGAAAATCAATTTACAAAATGGATTTCGAAAGAGAATTTAATTTGCGCGTCTCTTTTTCCTATAAACTATATAGCAATATTCTTTGTCGCTTTTACAATGAAAATTAATAATAATAATGTTTTGAAAATGAAAAAAACATATAAGGAAAATTCTGCCTACGATTCTGCGGGTGGGAGGTTGTTCTATGTTATCAACAGGATTTTTGTGATTTTTTCTCAGAATTTTAAAAATTGTCATTTTTGTAAGGATGAAAAAAACCATAGCTCCAAAAGTGTCAATTTGACAGATCTTGTGGGATAGCGGGTGGATTGATTTGGATAGGATAGTTAGGATAGAAAGAGACACGTCCGACTTCGGATTGAGACCTAGATAGAAACGGATTCGCAGGGATAGCGGGTGAATTGATTTGGATAGGATAGTTAGGATAGAAAGAGACAGGCCCGACTTCGGATTGAGACTTGGATAGAAACGGATTCGCAGGGATGGCGGGTGGATTGATTTGGACAGGATAGTTAGGATAGAAAGAGATAGGCCCGACTTTGGATTGAGACTTGGATAGAAACGGATTCGCAGGGATAGCGGGTGAATTGATTTGGATAGGATAGTTAGGATAGAAAGAGACAGGCCCGACTTCGGATTGAGACTTGGATAGAAACGGATTTGCAGGGATAGCGGGTGGATTGATTTGGATAGGATATTGAGGATAGAAAGAGATAGGCCCGACTTTGAATCGAGACTTGGATAGAAACGGATTTGCAGGGATAGCAGGTGGATTGATTTGGATAGGATATTGAGGATAGAAAGAGATAGGCCCGACTTTGGATTGAGACTTGGATAGAAACGGATTTGCAGGGATAGCGGGTGGATTGATTTGGATAGGATATTGAGGATAGAAAGAGATAGGCCCGACTTTGAATCGAGACTTGGATAGAAACGGATTTGCAGGGATAGCAGGTGGATTGATTTGGATAGGATATTGAGGATAGAAAGAGATAGGCCCGACTTTGGATTGAGACTTGGATAGAAACGGATTTGCAGGGATAGCGGGTGGATTGATTTGGATGAATTTTCTGTATCCATTCTAATCTGAAAGATTCGAAAAGATTCAATTAGATAGATATTCTATCCATTCACTTCCAGCAGGGTAGAGAACTAAACGGGATTCATGAGCGAACTCGTGGTTTTACAGAAAATAGGTCTTACCTTTGAAGCTAATTTTGCTCTTCTATTGGTCTTTTAAAATAAAATATGTTGGGCGCCAATATAATGATATATAATTGTAGACTCATAAAATCAGGGCGTTGAGAATTCTCTGGGCTGATCAAACGAGAAAGAGTAATGAACGAATATTGAATGGAAAAACGATTCAATACTTGACTTCTTAAAAGAATTTTTCAATATATTCTAAAGGAAATAAGGACATTCGGACATTTTATTTGAACAATAAATCAATTTATTAAAATATTATGGTATGAGGATATTATAAAGGTTTAAATTAAATTAATATTTTAATGGTTCCTATATTCCTTCTTTGAAGGTTGAATTAAACTATTCTATTGGTTATAAATTGAATATAATCAATAAGATTTATTTACAATATTTAATGAACTATTTGAGTAGAAAGAAAAATTGCAATCCGCAATGCTAGCTGATTGATTTTAAGTGATTTTATTATATAAATATATATATATGGGGCTTTCCACGCCAACCCAACCTACCATCGAAATTGACATTTTTGATTTGGCCCTGATTTTTTTATCTTCTTGTACTCTGTAAAAGAGAGCTCCATGATTTATTTCGAATTTTTTTATCAAGCCGTTCAAAAGATGAGATTTCTCAAAATTTTAGGTGTTTTATTTTTGAATGCTCATAACTTTTCCAAAAATGCATCAATTCGAATGTTTTTTTTTTCAAATTGTGTATTTTACAATGAATTTTCTGAAAATTTGAGGTGAAAAAAAAAAAAAATTATTTACCACATGTTTCCAATTCCTAGATCAAAATCTGATTTTGAAAACTGTTTGTATCCTTCGATTTTTTTTGAAAAATTCTCAAAAAAACTACTTCCTATTCCACAAATTTTAAGCCTGGTCCCATCGTGGGAAAACGATTCTTGTTATTTTTTCAGAATTTTTCAAAATTGTCAAATTTTTTTTTTAATTTTAAAAAATTTTCAAATATGATTATAATAATAATTATAATAATTAAACGACAACAAAAGTAAAACAAAAATATTTAGGAATAAAAATTTTGTTCCAAATACAGATTTATTATCTTCATGACTTTCGATTATCTCCATTTCCAATTTTTTGTCGATATTTTATTCCATAAGACAATGAAAATCATATTTAAAGTTTTTTGAAAAAAAAAATGAAAATTTGAAAATTTTGAAAAATTCAGAAAAAATAGCAAGAATCGTTTTCCCACGATGGGACCAGGCTTAAAATTTGTGGAATAGGAAGTAGTTTTTTTGAGAATTTTTCAAAAAAAATCGAAGGATACAAACAGTTTTCAAAATCAGATTTTGATCTAGGAATTGGAAACATGTGGTAAATAATTTTTTTTTTTTTTTCACCTCAAATTTTCAGAAAATTCATTGTAAAATACACAATTTGAAAAAAAAAACATTCGAATTGATGCATTTTTGGAAAAGTTATGAGCATTCAAAAATAAAACACCTAAAATTTTGAGAAATCTCATCTTTTGAACGGCTTAATAAAAAAATTCGAAATAAATCATGGAGCTCTCTTTTACAGAGTACAAGAAGATAAAAAAATTACGGCCAAATCAAAAATGTCAATTTCGATGGTAGGTTGGGTTGGCGTGGAAAGCCCCATATATATTTTTCCTTATAAGGATTAATCTAATTTAATCGGTGGCCATACAATATATTGACGTTATTTATAAATGAATTTTTTTGAAATAATTAAGAGAATGGATAACTAGACAGGCAGAAAGACCGAAGTACGATCCGCGATGCTTGTTAACCCTTTACTGTATGTGAAAAAAGGATTTGAATAATAAAAAAGATAACTAGACAGGCAGAAAGACCGAAGTACGATCCGCGATGCTTGTTAACCCTTTTATTGTATTTGAAAAAAGGATTTTAATAAATAAGAAGATAACTTGGACAGGCAGAAAGACCGAAGTACGATCCGCGATGCTAGTTAACCCTTTGAATGTAATTAAAAAAAAAAGGATTTGAATAAAGAAAAGGATAACTTAGACAGGCAGAAAGACCGAAGTACGATCCGCGATGCTAGTTAACCCCTTGAATGTAATTAAAAGGATTTGAATAAAAAAGGATGACTTAGACAGGCAGAAAGACCGAAGTACGATCCGCGATGCTAGTTAACCTGTTCTTCTACAAGAGAAAATAAGGACAGGCAGAAAGACCGAGGTACGATCCGCGATGCCTTAGTGATCTCTTTTAAATGGTGTATGGCGCACACCTATGACTTAAAATTGACATCTTATATTTAAATAACATAATTACTTTTATCACGAGATATATAACCACCTATTGGCGGAAATATTAAATAATTTATTTATGATTCATTTGATTAAATAAACAAAATTATAACAGGACCTCGACTCCTAGTTGCTACTCGCTATGGAATATATTTATAATTTATTTGATTGAATAAACAAAAGTATAACAGGACCTCGACTCCTAGTTGCTGCTCGCTATGGAATATATTTATGATTTATTTGATTGAATAAACAAAAGTATAACAGGACCTCGACTTCTAGTTGCTACTCACTATGGAGTATATACGATTCGTTACACCTTATTGATGAAATATAAACGGGATATCACTTATAAATTATAACGTCACTTTAGTGTTCGTATGAAAGATAGAATATAATATAATAACTCGGGATAAATAGAATAGCACAGAATAGAATAGATTGAAGAAAATAGAACACTATAATCGGGACACTCGGGACACTCGGGATGTAGCTGCAGACGTGAAGACGGACTAGCGTAGAAGTAGGCTGAGTCCTGTGTCGTCCTACGATTTATAGCCTCGGGATTTCCATGCGGTCGAGCCGATCGTCGAAGGTAATTAAGACGACGAATCAGGTGTCGAGAACAGTTGGACATATTTTCGGGAACACCTTGTCCAATTCTGCCTGATATTTGAATATTTGTCCAGGCGTGTAGCTAGTTGGACGGTATGGCGGGAAGCTTTAAATGTAGTAGACGGGACTCTGACGATTACTTTCCTCTTCTGTCTTCTTCTGCGCTCTGGTTTGCGTCTCGGGACTCCTCGGGATCATCGTCGGGACGAAATGCACCCTAGTTGCGCTTTTACTGCAAAAACTGACCAATTAGAGGATCTGGCGGATGTTCTGATGCCCCAATAACCGGATCTGCATCCAGATTTTCCCCATGAGCGGTGCGGAAGGCTTACAGGCAGGCCTGCATCACACGATTGCAATTCTACTATCGGGACCTTTCGTGGGTAACCACGATAGCGGGACGAAGACGAGAAAGTCGATGATTCGGTCTAGCTCGACTCTAGGTCGATAAGTCTTGGGCAACGGGAAGCTTTTGTTGGGTTACTTTTGTGTTTTCGCCCTGCTCTATTCGACCATTGCCTAGACGTCCAGAATTAGTTGACGGGAGGTGGTCCAGCACCAGGCTGAGTAGTCTGCGGGAACGGGAGGAATGACTCAGTGAGTCGTCCTTATTCGACCTTTCCGGCGGCCTCCACCAGCAAGAGCGTTGAAGAAGAAGACGGGAATTAGTAGTTCGGGAAAGACTTCGGTTGAGACGTCAGGTGGATCCCTCGACGTCCTTGCGTAGTCTTCCCGAGCATCGACAATTTACAATATTTCATGAAATAAAAAGAATAAATAACAGATAATATGAGCAATAATTAGAATAATATTATGACCTACGACCTGGCTATCTTCTGGAGCTGTCCGTCCTCACGTCTTCACTGTTTTCCGTGTCCCGAATGTGACAGTTGCAAAATGCAACGTCGCAATGTATATACTCATATATGATGTGTATATCTGGATATGTGTTGTCTAAACATGTATATATACATAGTGTGACGTGCCTACCAACGACCTGGGTTTAAGGCCTGACCGACTACGTCTACAAAGTCAGACACTCTAGCCACGATTGGCTCACCGAAGAATTTACTAATTAGAGCTGATTTTAAAAATAGTCAATTCCCGATGAAGGTACGATATGTTGGGCGCCAGGTACCTTAAATGATACCGCGGTAACAAAATGACGTCAAAATCAAATTCAAAATAATATTAATAAAGAATTGAATAAAATATAATAAATACAAATATAGCGACGAGATAATTAACTAAAAGTACTACGATAATACACGGTAAGCTCAGCGTGAGGGGAACATGGGGGCGGAATAATGTAGATTAAAAAAATAAGAAAAAGGATATTAGGTTTATGGATTTAATCACAAAGAAACCCGTAACACAAAATTATAGGTGATAACAATTAACACGAACAAAACAATAATACACACGATAAAACAATTCAATAGTCAAGGCCGATCACTTATGTCGGCTTAAATACCAATTAAACAAGGTACGGGAAAATAATATCACAGACAGCTGACTGACTAGGTCACACACATAAGAGTAGGGCAGGGGGTAATGCAGAACATAAGGGAATATAGAACACAGAGGTAGGTAAACTAGAACAAGTCACTGAGACAAAAAGAAAGAAAACAATATCTTATGGTATAACAGGAATCAATCATCGAAATATATTAGTTCCTAGGAAATGAGTCGGTAACATAGGGGGATCAAAAAGTCCAGAATCGATGATTTGCGGACTTCTAGTGACTAATGGGACGGGTCGATAACACGGAATATTCCCTAGAGAAATGCACGGCGTCGGAATCGAATTCAAATAAGGTAGTACAAAGATGGCCAAGGCAATGTTACACGATACACGTCACGTGGCTACGCAGTAACCGACTAACACAAGGGACGTTAGAATCTATTACAATTATTAACTTTAAATCACAATAATTATACCAGCTCAAGGTTTCTGGGGAGAATGGGGCACTCTTTTCAGTTATTAAGGGGTTAAATTAATCAGAATATCACAATATCGTTTCTACAGCCCGTAGATCAACTCTTCCAGAAACACGTGGCTCAACAAGCCGTCGAGATCAATTATCGTATTTTTACTACGCAACAAATTCTTCCACGTGGGAAATCCTTATTTCTGGGATTAGATTTTACAACAATCAAGGGGGGGGGGGTTCAATTAACAATTAATTACATTTATCATGAGGGCTAATGTAGAAATATTTAACAAAGGACAGGAAAGTGACGGTACTACGATAAACGACGATACGATAATTAATAACGACACGACAAGGAATAACGATACTGTCTCGAAAAATCAATCAATAAGGCGTTATCATATGACGGGGGAACACAATGAACAATAATCAATAATCAAATGAAACTACGGCACGACAATTCGATGATATATGAACGGCGTCACAACGACGCAATTAGAAACGAATTTCTTTTAATCAATTTAATGTCAATCGAAGGGTCGTTTAGGATTGGAATCTTACCTTAATCGATACACAAAACAACACTAACTGAAGTTAGAGAGAGAAATTTACGTTAAACAGTAAATAAGCTACGGTATTAGCAAATATTTGGCACAAGGAACAAAAATTGAAAAATATTCAATACGCAATAGTTCGATACGAGATCCAAACAAGAAGTGAGGTTTCTCTGTCTGTCGCTAGGCAGATGCAATTTTGGGGGAGGTGGAGGATCTACGCATAAAATTAATAGGCGTATTCTTCTTCTGCTGGGTTTTGTCGCAGACCTGGCAGGGCCTTTTGACACTTCGAGCTTTGGCCAGGGGCTTGTCAGATGGCTCGTCAGGTTCTTGATACCCTGGAAGGCGGAATTTCTGCATTTGGACCGGTGGACCAAGCCGGTACGGGACAGATGATTAGCAGGAGGAAGCTACTCCTGGTTAGATATTCGTTATGCAGCGCTCTTCCAGGCATATCTCTGGATACGAGGATTCGTTGTCCCCTGGTTAATCACTCGAAAGCCGGCTGGCCCGCCAGGTCGGATTGGATTTAGGGATGATCTTCCTCGATGTTGTCGGGCCGGAACGGTACGGGAATATAAGATAGGGAGGAACGGGAAAAAAGTATTAGTACATGAACTTTTTATTACAACTAGGGACCTTGGACACTTGAGCTGGGACTTCTTGCTTTGGTTCTAATTTTTAAATAAGGTGGTCACTTCGTTCAGAGGAGGAGATGGTTCACTTACGAGGCCTTATTATTTTGCCTCGTTACAACACCCCCCCCCAGACGAAGCGTGTGGTCTCCTAGCGAGACCAGCAAAGCTTCCAAAACCATCAACTCTCTTCGATTGATTTCTTTCCTTTGAAAGTTAATCTTAATTAGCAATTCTCTACTCCACCGAATTTTCATGCTTCAGCTCAAGTGTCAAAGATTAAATTTTTAAATAACATAACAGATAAATCACTCACCAATAAATAAGCAATACAACCGGAAGGGGTTAACTTTAAGGGGAAGGGATTTTTCAGAAACTCCCTGAGACTGGTATGTGGTGTTTTTATTACACCTAAGGACTCTTTGGAGCCAACGGCTCCTTTTCTTTCCACAGGATTTTAAGAAGGGTAAACACCCTTTTATATAGCACACCTCATTCTACTCCCTCGGTTCATTATAAGTCGGGGAGGTTAAACTAAAATTGCCCTTTGAGGCTTTTCTCTTATCAATATTAGGAACTATGGTTAATACGGTAATACAAGGAGAAGAAACATAAATAGGTTCGAGACGGTAATAACTAAACAGTGGATTAGGATTAGATTATGAACAAACAAAAATGACGGTAGAACTAAAATTAGCAATAAAACTAACGGTAACTTAGGGGAGCCGGTACGGTAGGAAAGGGAAGTTATGGTTCTGGGGAGTTAGGTGGGGGTGGGGGAGATCTCTGGGGGGTCCCGTAGAAGTTAATCTCTTTGACATGCTCGGCCCTACGAATTCTACGTTCCTCGCGTTTTAGACACCTTCTGCAGAGTCGGTTTCCCTGAAGGTAACGATAACCACACTGATAGCAATAGACATCCACCCGCTTGAAGCGGCAGTGAATGTCTTCGTGACCGAACTCTAGGCAATTCCAACATTGGCCTAAGACGGGTAATATCGGTTCACTCTTTCTAATCCCTTCTGAAGGATTTTTAAGAGTATTATCTTCTCGTTTTTCAACCCAATACATGGCAGTGGGGTGGTTAGTTTCGAGGGTAGGGGTATCGACGGAACGGCAGAGGGGGGTCAATCTTGGTCTCCGGGACGGTTCAACATGATTTGAATTCAGGATCGGGTAGTTCTTGACGAAGTATAGAACATGGGTCTCGGCCAACCCTGGGACTTTGGAGGTTTGCCCCTCCATTTTCACAGTAAATTTTTGAGGCTGAGTCCTCTGGTGAAGCCTTAGTAAGGTGTTTTATCGGTGGCAACCGATTCCAATTCCTTTTCAGTTTTCCCCTTTGTTACTTGGATTTCGGGAGACAACACCTGGGAACAGCCATTGCCGGGAAAGGATATTAGTACAAGGAAATTAATCATATGAGAAACAATTAAATATACAAAAAAAAATATTTTCCCTTTTTCATCATAAGGGAACGGAACGAAAAACATAAAATGAGCATAGGGATACCTGAGGTGGTCGAGATTTTTCTGTTCTTGCGGTGGGTTGTTTTCCAGTTGATCCCAGGGTTGGGAACGGGAGAGATGTGGGGGTTTAGGGAACGGAACGGTAGGGGTCGGTACGGTAAGGGACGATAGTTGGGGGAAGAAGATAAGAAGAAAGAAGAAAACGGAAGTAAAGGAAAAGACGAGAAGAAAACGAAAAGGAGGGAACGGAACGGTAGGGTTTAGGGAACGGAACGGTAGGGGTCAGGGGACGGAACGGTAGGGAAAGAGAAAGAAAACGAGAGAAGAAGAAAAAGGAACGGAAGTTTTATTGCCGCCTGGCTAACAGCACGCCGATTTCGGCCAGCAGCCTCATTACCTCCGGTGAGACGCCCTGTAGATTGGGCATGGGGTTCGGTAGAGGTGCGGGAGCGAGAACGGGAACGAGAAGGGAAGCGGGAACGGGAGCGGGATCGGGAATGGGAGCGGGAACGGGAGCGGAACGGTCCGTTCGCCCGCTCTCGAACCACGCCGACCTACAAGTACGGCAGGTTCGCCGGGTAGCCCCGCTCCTGCCGCACCCATAACAAAACTTGCCCGGACGTGGTCGAGGGCAAGCGGTATAGCGGTGTCCCTCTGCCAGACAGTTCCAGCACTGTTCTGGCAGGGGGGTCACCGCGGCAGGACCCGGGAAGGTACAGAGAGGACGGACGGTGGGAGAGGAAGGTAGGGAAGGAGCGGGGATACCGGTCCGGCTGCTGGCCCCAACTACTTTCCACAAAGGATTCAGCGGAGCCTTAGTCGTCGGCTGGATCTTAGAAGCCAGAGCGGACCGGGGGACGGGGACGGAATTAGGAGCTAGGACGGGATTAGAAGGCTGCGGGGTTGGGGGGAGTTCGGGGAGATTGTACGAATTATCCCTTAGTAGGTAGGAGGTGGACGGCAGGTTTAGGGTGGAGGACTTTAGAACGGGACGGACGGGAGGAGGGAAAGGAGTTGGTTCTTGTGCCCGAGGCACTGGAGAAGCGAGGCGCGGAGGGTTGGGTCGAGGCTGCTGGACCATCAGTGAGCCAGGTCGACGCAGAGGAGGGAAGAGAGCGGGGCGAAAGGTCGCAAAGGAGGTTGAAGAGAGCGGTAGGGGAGCGGGAGCGGGACGGGGCTGGAAAGTGGGAAAAGGGTTTTCGGTACGGGGAAGGGGAGTTGGGCGGAAAGTCGGTACAGAAGAAGAAGAGAGCGGTAGGGAAGCGGGAGCGGGACGGGGCTGGAAGAACGGAAAAGGATTTTCGATATGGGGAAGGGGAGTGGGGTTGCGGGAAGATGTGGCCAGGGGTTCGTCTATGTCGAGTTCCGACTCTTCACTCCCCGTTTCGACATCGGTTCCGAAGGGGGTAGCGCTGGGGTTCCTGTTGGACGCGTCCAACAAGTCCCGTGGTCCGGAGTTCCCCCTGACCAACACCCTTTGCCTGGGTAACAGCGGGAGTGCCTCGCGGCCCCCTTCGATCACCGTTACCTGGTTGACCTCCAGGTTCGGTTCTTCTATAAACGGGCGCGGCGGCAGGTACCTGTCGGCCCACTCGCCCCTGTTCCGCTGGTTGGACGGTGCCCCCGAACGGTACTTGGGTATTAATTTTTTTGACATATCGCCTAAAAGGAAGTAAGGGTACGTTAGTGGCATCTAACTCATCCGAGAGAACTTCGTCTAGTGTTAGGGGGACTCCCTCTATTACCAGGGGGACTTCGATCTCAATTGGGGGGGTTTCGTCTATTATGGGGGGGACTTCTTCTATTATCGGGGGGACTTCTTCTTCGCGGGCCTCTGGGGGTTCGACGGTAGGGAAGGCACGGTAGGGTTTAAGGTCTTTGATGTGCGATTTTCCAACGGGGTTACCATTACAATCTTCTAATTCATAGACCACAGCTGATAAGACTTTCGATATTACGTAGGGACCTTTAAACTTCGGAGCTAGCTTGGAAGCTATGAAGTCGACGGCAGACGATAGGATATGTTGTCTACGCCAGACTAACTAGGAGTCGACCATAACTCCGGGTCACGGATCTTGACCAAACTTATAGGGGTATTCTTTCGTACCAAAATATGAAGTACCTGATAGATAAAGCTCCGGAATGGGTCTTTATTCCATCAATTTATTAAAATATAGTATATTAAAAATCAGCGTTAAATGGGTTTTCCAAATTGTCCTGGAATAATCTGTTTCTGCTTGACGTCTGGAGTTTCTATACTGCGGTGAATATTTATACATTGAATCCAGTGGTTATTGTACTTCGAATCCCTGAAATTTATCATCCTAGGGATAGAAAATCATTTTATTCTGCGTCTCTTCACACAGTGCTTCTCGTTGTTCATCACTCGGACAGTATTCATTTGTTGAATTTGAAGACTTCTTTCCACTTGAAAGATGTTGAATATAGTCAGTTTTAATACTCCCACTGGCAGCATACAAATCCTGTAAATTACCACATAATATTAATCTTACCACAGTACTATAGTTCATATTTTGGAAATATACACCTATATACTCAACTAATGAGACGAGGTTAGGTCAGAATAAGTGAGGTTAATTCGTACGATCAGACATCTTCGGGCTACTGCCGAATTTAGAATCGGACTGCTGCAAAAAAGCCTTCCATATTAAGAGTTGGCAAACATTTTTCAATACGAAAATGTTTTATGATTTGTTCGATTTAATGATTTTCTGTATGAATTAACGTATTGACGTCGATCGTCGCGCATACCTTCGTGCAAAACTACTTCTATAAAAGCGTCGTCTGCTCGAAAAGCAGTTGAGACTAATCAAAATGCGAGTGCGATCAAGATCTGTCAAACGTATAGGGCCGTGTATGCACTATGCTTGTCGGATCTACGTAAGCCGTGCAAAATTAATTCGAACGAGACAGTAATATGTAACAAAAATGTTTGCCAACTCTTAATATGGAAGGCTTTTTTGCAGCAGTCCGATTCTAAATTCGGCAGTAGCCCGAAGATGTCTGATCGTACGAATTAACCTCACTTATTCTGACCTAACCTCGTCTCATTAGTTGAGTATATAGGTGTATATTTCCAAAATATGAACTATAGTACTGTGGTAAGATTAATATTATGTGGTAATT
Organism: Tenthredo notha; assembly: GCA_914767705.2. NCBI lineage: Eukaryota > Metazoa > Arthropoda > Insecta > Hymenoptera > Tenthredinidae > Tenthredo > Tenthredo notha. Next base: position 6,048,903 of record OU611920.1, on the reverse strand, counting down.
TACAGGATTTGTATGCTGCCAGTGGGAGTATTAAAACTGACTATATTCAACATCTTTCAAGTGGGAAGAAGTCTTCAAATTCAACAAATGAATACTGTCCGAGTGATGAACAACGAGAAGCACTGTGTGAAGAGACGCAGAATAAAATGATTTTCTATCCCTAGGATGATAAATTTTAGGGATTCGAAGTACAATAACCACTGGATTCAATGTATAAATATTCACCGCAGTATAGAAACTCCAGACGTCAAGCAGAAACAGATTATTCCAGGACAATTTGGAAAACCTATTTAACGCTGATTTTTAATATACTATATTTTAATAAATTGATGGAATAAAGACCCATTCCGGAGCTTTATCTATCAGGTACTTCATATTTTGGTACGAAAGAATACCCCTATAAGTTTGGTCAAGATCCGTGACCCGGAGTTATGGTCGACTCCTAGTAAGTCACCTATGGCGAATTTTAAATCCCTTCTACCACGGTTATAATATTTAGCCTGTCGTTCGGAAGAACTCTCTAAATTTTTAGCTACGAGATCACGCAAGGCAGATAATCTCCTAACTCGATTTTCCCAAACTTCGGGCGGTATTGGTTGGATCTGGGGAGGGCCTTCTTCCTTTCTTTTCAAGGAAGTACCGGGTCTAAGTTCACGTCCAAAATTCAAAAAGGCAGGGGTTACTTGAGTCGAACTGTGAGTCGCGGTATTTATGGCAAAACGGAATTCGGACAAATGCGCGTCCCAAGAGCGATGGTCATTTTCTACGAAAGCCACTATCATTGTTTTCAAAACTCTATTGACTCGCTCTACGGGATTGGCTTGGGCATGATAAGGGGGGACGGTAGTGTGATAAATTCCCATTTCTCTACAAGCTTGCTTCATGGCCTTATTAACAAACTCTGTGCCATTATCTGTGAGCAAGACTTCGGGGGTTCCCCAACGGAAAAATACTAATTCTTCAAGTGCTTTTATTATTGACTGGGAATTTGCCTTACGTAGTGCGATAACTTCTACCCATTTAGTGAACAAATCCTGAATCACCAGTACGTAGGTGAAGCCTTGTCTACTGGAAGGGAATGGGCCCATGATATCTGCCGCGATCATCACCCACGGTTGTTCTAGTACGCGATTACCCATTAATCCGCGGGGACTAGCTTGCTCAACTTTACATTGCTGACAGATCTCGCAATTCCTAACGAAGTTAGCTACTTCACGATAGATTCCCGGCCAATAATATAGTAAGGCAACTCTAGCATATGTCTTTTCTATTCCTAAGTGGCCAGCGGTAGGGAGGGAATGGTTTTCAATAATCGCGGTATTTCGGGATTCTTGGGGGAGAACTAGTTTCCAGGCATCTAAGTCTGGGAGGAGTGGGTCAGCTAAATCGTCAACTCTATGACAGTAGAGTCGCCCCTCTTCTACCTTCCAGTCCGGGTATTGAACTTGGCGCATATTTACATTTTCTATGCGTTTTTTATACCAGGCATCTGTAGTTTCGGAGATCGCGGCTACTTCTTCGTCGGTAGGGTCTTCAAACATACGGGAGAGGGCATCCGGTACATGGTGGAGGGCTCCCTTACGGTGTACTATCTCAAAGTCGTACTCTAACAATTCTAAGGCCCAACGGGCTAATCGGCCCGTGGGATTTTTCAAGTGATATAACCAACGAAGACTACTATGATCGGTGATTACGGTAAACTTGTATCCTTCTAAATAGGGACGGAACTTTCGGATTGACCAGATCACGGCTAAACACTCCTTTTCGGTAACGGTATATTTCCTCTCCGGAGGGGTCAAGCTTCGACTAGCATAGGCTACGACGTATTCCTGGTCATTTACTGTTTGAGTCAGGACAGCTCCTACTCCGGTATCACTGGCGTCAGTTTGTAAGAAAAAGGGGACCGAGAAGTTGGGACAATTTAAAGTAGGGGCGGTAATCAACGCGGTTTTCAGGTCTTAGAACGACTGTTCCTGATCAGTTTCCCAATTCCACCTACGATTCTTTTTCAGTAAGCTGGTTAGGGGTTGAGCTCGGGTCGCAAAGTCATTAATGAATCTCCTATACCATGATGCCATTCCTAAGAATCGCCGTACTCCCTTTATATTCCTGGGGGCCGGGTATTTAATTATTGCCGAGACTTTTTCGGGATCAGCCCGTAGGCCTTGCTCATCTACTAAGAACCCGAGATACTTCACGCTGGATCTACAAAAGAAGCTTTTCTCCCGATTTATCGTTAGGTGGGCTTGGGCTATTCTATTAAGAACTATTCTCATCCATTTAAGATGTTCGTCAAAGTCGGAATTTACGATGATTATATCATCCAAATAAACAAAAACATAAGGTTCCATTTCGGGACCGATTAGCTTATCCATTAATCTTTGGAAAGTAGCGGGGGCTCCTGAAAGTCCGTATGGCATTCTTTTAAACTGGAAAAGCCCACGACCTGGGACTGTGAAAGCAGATACTTCCCGACTCGCGATATCTAGAGGGACTTGGTGATATGCCTGACTTAAGTCAATGGTCGAGATATACTTGGCCTCACTAAGCTTATCGAGGATAGCACTCATGTAGGGTAAAGGGTACGCATCTTTCTTAGCGACTTCATTAATCTTGCGAAAGTCTAAGCAGAATCTATATTTCCCGTTTGGCTTTTTAATCATGACTACGGGAGTTGACCACTTACTATTAGATGGCTCTATTATGTCTGCTTCTAACATAGCGTTTACCTCTTCATACATGGCTTCCCTTACTATCGGTGAAACTTGATAATACCTCTGTTTAATCGGGGGGTGATTTTGGACGTCGATTTTATGAACGGTTAAATCGGTAAGACCGGGATAACCTAGTGAGGGGGGGATCAATTCGTCCAAAACTTGGGTTACTCTGTCCATCTGGAGCGGAGTTAATTCAGCGATGCCGGGATTCGAAAGGTTTGCCCCAATTGGTGGAGTATCGGGGTTCAGTCGGTCGCGCGGGATTTCTGTAGGTTCGGTATTCATTAAGAATTCGGCAAAGTTGTCGGTTTTCTTGGGAGTATCCCTCGCAAGATAGAGAGGGTTTTGTACGACTTCGCAAGTCGTTCAACACCGGACTGGAATTTTGTGAAGTTTTGGCCGAGTTCTTTAAGATCGGAGGACATACTTTTAAGACTTGCGCGTAAGTCTTCGAGACGGTAGGTAAGTCCTCCCCAAAACGAAAATCCTGCGGAACGGTAGGAGTTGAACTGGATACGTTATTTTTAGGAATCGGTATTGGGGATCTTCTAGGTGGCACGATAGGGGTTTGAGGTAGTACGATAGGGGCTCGAGACGGTACGGTAATGGTTTGGGACGGTACGGTAGGGGGCCGAGACGGAACGATAGTGAGTCGAGACGGTACGATAATGGTTCGAGACGGTACGATATTGGAGCGAGACGGTACGATATTGGTTCGAGACGGTACGATATTGGTTCGAGACGGTACGATATCGGTTCGAGACGGTACGATATTGGAGCGAGACGGTACGATAGTGGAGCGAGACGGTACGATACGGTTCGGAGACGATACAATTTTTGGTTGAGACGATACGGTACGGTTTGGAGACGATACGATCTTTGGTTTTGACGATACGATACGGGTTGGAGACGATACGATATTTGATTTAGACGATAATTTTTGGTCCTCTTTTGAGGAACCCGGTTTCTCTGGTTTGATCTCAGCAATTCCTAGGGACGCGGTACCAAAAGGTTGTCCGGATCGAGTTAGAAACGGCATTCCTTTAGAAGTGGGACTACTCCAACAATGAATTTGGAAGTTCGCGGTGATATTAAAGGCCTTGGCGAAATCCATCCCTAGGATACCCTCATACTCGAAGGAGGGGGCGAAACGCATGACAAGATCTCTCCGATAGTCTTCAAAATAGACAGGGAGAGCTATCTCTCCCTGAGTCTTCTCGACGCTCCCATTTGGATAGATTATGTCCGATCGATGGTTTCGAGAGGCTATTTCCCGGGCTTTCGTGAAACGATCAAGGGATAATCGACCGATATACGATACGCATGCGCCTGGATCGAATAAGGCTCTAACCAGTTGATTGTCTATTACTACCTCCAAATAATATCGATTATCCTGGGAAAGAGCAGCTACCATAGGACTATAATTTATCAATGGGTGTTTCGTCGGGGGCGTTACGGTAATCGGGGAACAAGAGGAAACCCCAGTCCTTAGTTCCCGATAGGGTTTTCCGTAGCGGTGTCGGTACAACGCGGGCAACTATTCACGGTTACTCCTGGTCTTCCACATCTAAAACAGTGACGAGATAGTGGTTGGGGGCACTCGCGGCGCATGTGTCCCGTCTGGCGACAATTCCAGCAATGGATTTCGCCGGTGGACGCTGGAAGGGAATTTAGGGACATTAGGGCGGGTATGGGTCGGGTAGGGGGCCTTACGCCACTTGGGAACGTGTTTGGGGAGTTAGCCCAGGGCACTGTGGTCGAACGCGCGGGGGGTCTGACGCCACTAGTGGATGCAACGGAAGGGTTTACCCAGTCTACTATGGCTGGACGTGTAGGGGGGGGAGTGACTATGGGGTTAGGAGCTGAGGTCACTGACTCGAGTTCGGTCACGAAGGGTTGCTGAGTTATCACGGGCCTTACTACCTTGGGTGACACTCTCCTTAAGTTAGGGGTCGGCTTTGGTGCTTCTGGGGGGGCTTCGAGGACTCCGGGGGTGGCTAACGCTGCTAATCGCGGCTGGGGTACGATACGACGACCGATATATGCATGTTCGGGTAAGATAGAATCTTCCGCGGTAGGGGGAGGAATATATAGCTTCCCTAAAGATCGGGATGACTCCACCTGTTCACCGGCGCGCTCTAGCTCCTCCAACGTGAAAAAACTATCCCTTGGAAGAAGGGCACGATAGTCGGGGTGTAGATTGGAATAAGCCAATTCCAATTGTTCTCTTTCAGGTAAGGAAGGCGTGAGATAATCCATGATCATCCTTAGACTCAGTAGGTAGTCGGCAATGGGCTCATCGATGCCCTGTGTTCGTCTACGCGCTTCTTCTTTTAATCGGATTTGAAAATTGATTCCCCCAAAGCGAACGCGGAAGGCAGCGACAAAGGGTTGCCAACCCGCCCAACTGGGCTTATTCATCCGAAACCAGTACAAGGCCTTATCGGACAGGATATGGGAGAGAGACTCAAACAAATCCTGGTCATTCAGGTGACTACTACCGCGGCATTCTTCTACCCGCTTCAAAAATTCTTCAACACTTGCTCCACGCGTTCCCGAGAAGTCAAGGCGCCAGCGGCTAACAATATTGTGTAAGTCGCGAGTTGTATCGGATTTAGGTGGGACTTGGGTCCTCTCAGTACGATATTGTCGATCGGTAGGGTATAGATCGGACAAGGGGGCTCGAGGTTCAGGGACTGGGATTTCTATCGAGAGATTTGAGAATCGGGGAGAGGGTTGAGGCGGCACGGCAGGGAGCGGAGTCCTAACGGGGAGACGGTTCCGCGGCACGCTAGGGAAATCTAATATGGATCTTGGAATCAATCTGGGGGAGGTAATCACCGTGTCTACATACGGGTTTATTCCTACTGTTTCAAAATGAGGATTCGGAGATATCACATACGTCGCGCTCCTACCAGGGTGAACGTTTTGCGGAGTTTGGATTGGGGTGAAATAATCCGGGATTAATCCCCGTCTTAAAGAGACTTGATTCTCTATTGGGCTTCCCGCGAAACTAACTCGCGGTTGTTCAACGTGGCTCGCGTACTGGGTCGTCGACTGACTATTGGGTATTGGCTGACGAGACGGTATTTCTGGGGGAGGGGTGGTTACCCCTTTTGGTACGACGGTTATGTCATGAGGCCCCGAGGCTTCATTTTCCCTAACAATCTCTATCTGGGGACACTCATCATTTTCTGGGACCCAAGTAATGTTGTACCCGTTACACCTTTGATGATACCTTAACAGTCGATACAAACGTTTTTCTAGATCACCGGTAATCGCGAGAGACGCCCGTCGAAGCAGTTCATTTACTTCAAATTCGGGAAGTGTGCTTAATTGCTCAATCAATAAGCTTGTGTGGTCTTGCCACGGGAACTCCGGGGTCGGCGAAACAATTGGAGGGGGGTTAAGAGGGCGACTTAGGGTTGGATCCATTATTAATATATAAGATAAGTTACCTAGTTACAAAAGACAAACAAAATAGCGAGAAAGAAATGGAAAATAAAACGGGAATAAAGAAACAAACTACAAAGTTGTGACTAGTCAGGTACGTTACGAGATAGGGGATCTAATTATCGTGGGCCCCACGTTGGGCGCCAAATTTGTGACGTGCCTACCAACGACCTGGGTTTAAGGCCTGACCGACTACGTCTACAAAGTCAGACACTCTAGCCACGATTGGCTCACCGAAGAATTTACTAATTAGAGCTGATTTTAAAAATAGTCAATTCCCGATGAAGGTACGATATGTTGGGCGCCAGGTACCTTAAATGATACCGCGGTAACAAAATGACGTCAAAATCAAATTCAAAATAATATTAATAAAGAATTGAATAAAATATAATAAATACAAATATAGCGACGAGATAATTAACTAAAAGTACTACGATAATACACGGTAAGCTCAGCGTGAGGGGAACATGGGGGCGGAATAATGTAGATTAAAAAAATAAGAAAAAGGATATTAGGTTTATGGATTTAATCACAAAGAAACCCGTAACACAAAATTATAGGTGATAACAATTAACACGAACAAAACAATAATACACACGATAAAACAATTCAATAGTCAAGGCCGATCACTTATGTCGGCTTAAATACCAATTAAACAAGGTACGGGAAAATAATATCACAGACAGCTGACTGACTAGGTCACACACATAAGAGTAGGGCAGGGGGTAATGCAGAACATAAGGGAATATAGAACACAGAGGTAGGTAAACTAGAACAAGTCACTGAGACAAAAAGAAAGAAAACAATATCTTATGGTATAACAGGAATCAATCATCGAAATATATTAGTTCCTAGGAAATGAGTCGGTAACATAGGGGGATCAAAAAGTCCAGAATCGATGATTTGCGGACTTCTAGTGACTAATGGGACGGGTCGATAACACGGAATATTCCCTAGAGAAATGCACGGCGTCGGAATCGAATTCAAATAAGGTAGTACAAAGATGGCCAAGGCAATGTTACACGATACACGTCACGTGGCTACGCAGTAACCGACTAACACAAGGGACGTTAGAATCTATTACAATTATTAACTTTAAATCACAATAATTATACCAGCTCAAGGTTTCTGGGGAGAATGGGGCACTCTTTTCAGTTATTAAGGGGTTAAATTAATCAGAATATCACAATATCGTTTCTACAGCCCGTAGATCAACTCTTCCAGAAACACGTGGCTCAACAAGCCGTCGAGATCAATTATCGTATTTTTACTACGCAACAAATTCTTCCACGTGGGAAATCCTTATTTCTGGGATTAGATTTTACAACAATCAAGGGGGGGGGGGTTCAATTAACAATTAATTACATTTATCATGAGGGCTAATGTAGAAATATTTAACAAAGGACAGGAAAGTGACGGTACTACGATAAACGACGATACGATAATTAATAACGACACGACAAGGAATAACGATACTGTCTCGAAAAATCAATCAATAAGGCGTTATCATATGACGGGGGAACACAATGAACAATAATCAATAATCAAATGAAACTACGGCACGACAATTCGATGATATATGAACGGCGTCACAACGACGCAATTAGAAACGAATTTCTTTTAATCAATTTAATGTCAATCGAAGGGTCGTTTAGGATTGGAATCTTACCTTAATCGATACACAAAACAACACTAACTGAAGTTAGAGAGAGAAATTTACGTTAAACAGTAAATAAGCTACGGTATTAGCAAATATTTGGCACAAGGAACAAAAATTGAAAAATATTCAATACGCAATAGTTCGATACGAGATCCAAACAAGAAGTGAGGTTTCTCTGTCTGTCGCTAGGCAGATGCAATTTTGGGGGAGGTGGAGGATCTACGCATAAAATTAATAGGCGTATTCTTCTTCTGCTGGGTTTTGTCGCAGACCTGGCAGGGCCTTTTGACACTTCGAGCTTTGGCCAGGGGCTTGTCAGATGGCTCGTCAGGTTCTTGATACCCTGGAAGGCGGAATTTCTGCATTTGGACCGGTGGACCAAGCCGGTACGGGACAGATGATTAGCAGGAGGAAGCTACTCCTGGTTAGATATTCGTTATGCAGCGCTCTTCCAGGCATATCTCTGGATACGAGGATTCGTTGTCCCCTGGTTAATCACTCGAAAGCCGGCTGGCCCGCCAGGTCGGATTGGATTTAGGGATGATCTTCCTCGATGTTGTCGGGCCGGAACGGTACGGGAATATAAGATAGGGAGGAACGGGAAAAAAGTATTAGTACATGAACTTTTTATTACAACTAGGGACCTTGGACACTTGAGCTGGGACTTCTTGCTTTGGTTCTAATTTTTAAATAAGGTGGTCACTTCGTTCAGAGGAGGAGATGGTTCACTTACGAGGCCTTATTATTTTGCCTCGTTACAATAGATATGTATTGGGTTCATATATACATTGAGATGAATTCTTTGAGGTATTGTTCGGCGATGAGGCCGAAACAACAAAGCTAGCTGCACCACGCTTTCTTAAGCGAAGGGCAAAAAGATTGTCTAAATACGCAGACAGGCAATGAGACTTCCATATATATCAACATCACTCCCGTGCTCGCTGAAGGTCTTAAACTAAGAACCTTGGAGCTTTGGGCCTACGGAGACTTTTGTTCTACGTGTCAAGGACTATCATTATACGGAGTTTAGGAAAAATTAGCCAAAAGCCATTGCTCATAAGGATTCTGCGGGGTCCTTTCAAGGACGTGAAAATGAAGCGCGACAATCGAGTTCGTCCTCTGGCCACAATTAATTCCGCGATCAAGCTATACGATTTGGAGGTGCCTATCGACCCGCTAATGCTATTTCAAAGAATTGCTATTGCGAAAAAAGACGAAGCTGAACTCGTTGATTACCTGGAATATGAACTGGCTCCATTTCCACTTGCTCTTTTCAATGAGGCAGGCATGCGGAAAACTACGAAGTCCGTGTTGTATGACATTTTCGAAGAATCACGCGAAAATCTAAATTACATGGATTGTACATATGTCATCAATGGGGGATATCTCCTGTATCGCGTGGTATGGCATCAGAATCAGACATACGAGTCCATTTGCACTGCATATATAGATTACGTAAAAAACAATTTTGGAGCTAGAGCTGTCATCGTCTTTGATGGCTATACCGATAGCTCTAGCAGTACCAAAACAACTGGACAGCGTCGTCGTTCTGTGACGCATTCGAGTGCTGACATACTCTTCGATGTTACCATGGTCGCCACAGTAACACAAGAAAAGTTAAGACAAAAATAAATCTCGATTGATTTCATTGTTAACAGAGAGATTTGAAAATGAAGGGGTTGAGGTAAGACAAGCTCAAGACGATGCCGATACCCTTATCGTCACGACAGCAATAGAATTATCTTCATCTGCGAAAATCATCGTCGTTGGCGAAGATATTGATCTCCTAGTTCTATTAACTGCATTGGCCCCACAGGAAAGAAATATTCACTTCACAAAACCAGCAAAGGGAAAAGTTGAACGAAAAATCTACTCTTCGCATATTCTGCAATCGCAAAAAGGACTTCAGGATATGATTTTGTTCGCACATGCCTTCACTGGGTGTGACGACACCACGTCATGTCTTTTCCAAAAAGGTAAACGAAAATGTTTGAAATTGTTAGAGCAGCGAGATGACTTGTAAGACATCGTGAGAATTTTCAACGACGCTAATGCTACGCACGAAGAAATCGCTCACGCTGGAGAACGTTTTTTCTTAGCTGTGTATAATGCGCCTGCTAGTGAAAGATCACTAAACCGACATCGTTATCAAATGTTTAAGAAATTCGCATACAAGAGCAACCCGAATCTAGCATGGTTACCCTCTACAGCTGCAGCGGCTCAGCAGCACTCATTTCGCGTTTATCATCAAATCCAGAAATGGCGTGGAAATGAAAAATCTCCTGAACTTTGGGGTTGGAAGAAAGTCAACAATTTCCTTGAACCTGTTCGAACATTGAAGGCTCCTGCTCCAGATTCTGTGCTGACATTAGTATCATGTAATTGTAAAAAGGGATGTACCTCATCTTGTGGATGTCGGAAGGCAGGGCTAAAATGCGCAGCGATTTGTGGACATTGCCAAGGTACCGCGTGCTTCAACTTCAGCAGAAGTTTAGACTTTGAAAAAGAGGGTTCTATCGAGAGAGAGCTTGATGATGGACTTTTGAGCACGAGTCAGAGCCGAGATGAGTACTACGATATCGACGCTGCTGGGTCCGATGAGCCACCAGACGATAGTACTTTCGAGAATGCTACTCCTAGCACGAGTCGGATGCGACGGTTTAAATTGGTAAGAATAGACGAACATTCACATATATAACTGAAAAATACTAATTAATTTGATGATTTTCCATACATTCATGATTTCCCAGGTTATGAAGCTGCAGAAGACGTAGATGAGACCTTGCACGACAATCTCGGCAGCATAGAAGATTTCGTATTTTATTCAACTCAAAATTGCAGCTAAAGTATCGGAGATACAAAAAAACTGTATCAATACTTTTTTATGAGAAATTCAATAAACTTCATTTTTTGTTCGAACCATTTCCTCGATATCAGCAATAGTTGCCGAGATATAGGCGAAAAACTGAAAAAATGTACCTTTTTTCCAAGATGGCGGCTCGAGCGCAACACATTTCGATTGGGCATTTTACTATGTTCAACCCTTACGGAAAAAAAATACTGAAAGTACTGCCAAAGTACTGCTGTACTTATTTCGCGAGTACACACAGTACTCATAGTACTTCAAGTACAAAAATTACTGAGAAGGGATATATAAGTAGGTGGCAAGTACTAGTGTAGTATGACTGAAGTATTACTTCAAGTTCTAGCCCTTCGGTATGAGTCCAATAAGTACTAGCTGAAACCGTACAGTACAGTATATGAAGTCCACGTACTACAATATAATAGTATTTGAACTATCACTGTAGTACAGCAGTAGTATTAATTCTGAACTTGGACTAATGCGGCAGTACTAGTTCGAGTGCTGCAGTACTAGTTCGAGAACTGCAGTATTGGTTCGAGTACGAGTACTGGAGTATTAATTCGAGTACTAGTAGTGCAGTATTGGTTCAAGTATTAGTACTGCAGTATTGGTTCGAGTACTAGTACTGTAGGATTGGTTCGAGTACGAGTACTGGAGTATTGGTTCGAGTACTAGTACTGCAGTATTATTTCAAGTAATAGTACTGCGGTATTAATCACAGTGAATACTTGTGTACTTATAGTACTGGTACTCTTGTACTGATAGGTCAAAGTTCCACAGTACTGAGTACTGTAGTGCACTTGTACTTAGTAATATCACTCTTCAACTTAGTACTAGTACTCTCGTACTCGGTACTAGTATTCTTTAAATCCGTACTAGTACTCATGTACTAAGTACTACTAGTTCCCTGTACTAAGTACTAGTAGTCTTGCACTAAGTACTACTAGTAGTCTACACTTGGTACTAGTACTCTGCACTTAGTACTAGTACTCCTGTATTAAGTACTCCTAGTTCTTTGTACTTAGTACTGTAGTGTTAGTACTAAGTACTGAAAATTCGTGTACTAAGTAGTGAGATTTGTGTACTAAGTACTGAGCTCTCAGTATTTTTTTTCCGTAAGGGAACTCTGCAGACTAAGATGGGTACTATAGAGCTACCTTAGCTGTGTGAGGTCGACGCACTGATACTGATATCTAGCTAACGAATGATTTCAAATTTACTGAAATTAAGCGAAGTGCTTTTTGAAAGAAACGATAATAATGCGATTAAGTTGGAAAATGAAAGAGAAAAATCAGATTCCTGATTAACTAAATGATTACTCAATCATTTTCTGTTTTATTTGCTGTTTTTTCGTCTCTGTGTTCTTGTGAACGTCTATTTACAAAATTATAAGAAAAATGGTTTGAACATCATATAATAATTTTGAGTGATCGAATGAATGGGAATGAATGATGTGAATGATGTGAATGATTGTTTTCCTTAATTGTAACTTATTCTATTTGTGTTTTGGCTCAATGGCCGGACTTGTGTTTTCTTGATTTTTATCTAAGTTTTTCTAGATGATTTTTCTTTGGCTTTTTTGATTCTAATTGAAATGCCGCTTTGGCAAAAACAATATTTATGAAATTTATAGCTTTTTAATTGAAATGCCGCTTTGGCTAAGAGAATTTCTTTAATTTTGATTCTATTGAATTTAATTTGTATTTTGAAATGAAATCTGCTATGAGTCGGTCGGCCGCTTTGGCACAAGTCCGCTGCTCCGGCTTGAGCAGCTCGCCTTTTATATGTTTGCTAACATCACACCGACGTTTGGCTAACTAGGTATTGTATCACGTGATACAACGCCTGTGTGTCTTGTATGTGACGTCATCTATGGTCAGCCTATTTAGTTATAGGCTGAACACGTTACAGTATGAAGACAATTCAGGAGTAATTGATATAAGTCATCTCGGAAACTTTACAAAAAAGTCGAAATATATTGAGGTACATTATCATTTTGTGAATGAAAATTACCTGGCAGGTATTATTGATGTTACAAAAATAGATTCAGAAGAGAATATCGCTGATATATTCACGAAATCATTAAGAAAAAATAAGTTCGAATACTTGAGAGAAAAATTAAACCTGATTTGAACAGGAAAATTATCATTATTATTTTTTGTTATTATTTTTTTGTTTATGAAAATTTCTTATTTCCTTCGCTGTATCTTAAATTTGAGGAGGCGTGTTGAGAATATCAGCAAATTTAAGATACACAACTCACACATATTACTTCTACAAACCTCGGGTAACTTCATGTGTTCTGTAACGCAGTTTTCAATCAGGCGAGGAAACCCGACGATTCCGCTTACAATTCGGCACCTTTCCGTGTTATAACTTACTGAATTACCAAAATGTTGGGCGCCAGACGCTGATGCGTCGTTTCCATACGATACCAGAACAAATTACATAAAACCAAAAACTAACGGAAATGCGACGAGCTATAACTCGACTTGCTCAGATAACAAAGCCTTAGATAGAGGGGCAGGGTACACCATATAAAACAAGCTTACTTCTTTGAGAATGTTTGAGATCACATCAATCAATTATTTATTTACGAAATTAGATAACGCACTGAGATCGGTACAGAATTTATTATCTTACTTAACGGGTTATTACCAACGATCTTCCAATTGATCGAACAGAATCTATGCAATTACGATACAGTTGAATCTAAGGCGTGTGTCAGAGGTGACTCGATATAAAACAATTTAGCTAGACTCCAGACTCGGTATCACAGAGCGATACATCGTACCCGAATGCAAAATATAACTCGTGACACACACTCAGAACAACGTATGAAGCTCAAGATTTTACTTAGAAAAATTGGTAACAAACTACGAAAGATTAGCCACGCTTGGCCATACGATTCACAATAATTCGAGATCTACTGTTAGATAGAGACCACGCGGTCATTCGAAAGACGCGAATCACAGGTTCAACGATAACAGACTAAACTATGATATTATTTGATCTTGAACTAAATTCTGACGATATTGTAACGATAGTCGTGATATTAAATTATCCAAAAACGATATTAAACATTACTAGACCATACTAGATTTTACATACGGTGATAAATTATACGAAAGTGACCATATTTGACTCAATTAACAAATTAATAACAAACTTGACGATAAAAACTAAACTGTAACGCCAGGCCTAAGTCTTAGCGGCTAACTTCGCTCAGGGTACTCCAGGAAAGGTAATTTTCTACAGTATTTCATGCATAAGATAAATATAACATACTAAATCAGCAACAAAGCCATACGCAATAAATTATAGCCAAAAAGCACTCAAGATCTACGTAACTCAGCCAGACTCGAGGTTGTTCGATAAATTAATAGACCATAAAGACCAAAAACGAGCTTCTTAGCTCAATAGACAAAAACGAGCCTCGTGACTCAATAACCAGAATAATTAACAAACTTTTATCCGAACTACCTCGTGCCTTCACAGAAAGAATTAAGACCTTACCTTAAGATGCTTCAGAATTAAACACAACACTATTTAAATAAAACTCGATATACGATAGTTGGTGACGATAGGTGATACGATAGGTGATACGATAGGTGAACGATAGATGAACGATAGATGTGGCGTAGACTGGAGCGAAGAGTAGGCCGAATAGCGCGTGTATCGTCCTTATATAGTCGGTATTTTCTTCCCTCAATCCATCCTTCGGGTTTAGCGTAATCACGTGACATATCGGTCCGCTAATTGGTTCGTGTAACGACAGTTTTGTCGAACGTAAAATAGGAGAAATCTATCTCACCCCTGCCGCTGCTAATACCGCTCCTATTACCGCCTTCCCTTTGAATCCCCAGGCTAGGAGGCTGCCATGGAACCTCATTCGCCCGGCTACCCGGTATTTCTCCTAGGTCCTGGCCGCATTCGCCGATCCACAAGGAGATTGGTGGTAGTTTCGTGTTTCGGCATACGAGAGCTTCACCCACGAAAGAATTCTCTAGGTTGGAACGCTGATCCGGGAGTCGACTGGACCAACCACGGCCGCGATAACAGATTCGGAGACAGTGTAAATGGTATTTGCACTGACTGCTTGCTCATCAGGTGGGAGGTTTTGGGGTGCGCTTGCACTTAACCCTGTACGCCACCCTCACAGCAGCAATGCATTTTCCGGTAGGCGGTAGCTTCTCCAGATGACGGGAGGATTTGTTGTACTTCTCGTACATCCCTGTACGCCGTCAATCCGGTAGTTTGGAGGTAGTAGATTCTCCGTCTGAGTGGAGGCGCTGACCTTCGAGTCGACTGGACCAACCAGGTTTGCGCGCCGACAGATTCGTCCTTGACGATAGTGGAGGTTTCACGTTCGATAGTCGATTTTCCATCCGTAGATCCCACGACGACAGACGTCTCGTGGAGTATCGAGCTCGAGATAACATAGTTTACAAAAAATAAAATAGTGTTTGTTAATCCTAATCATTTTTCCCTAATTTTTCCTTTTCCTGGAGACCCTGTCTACGCCACGTATCGTCGTATCACCGATAGTATCGCCTTGTGACGAGGAATTGAAAATACCACGTCACAGTTCATGTGTAATTTGGCCAACCATCAAGTATATTTAATAATTCTTACTGATAAACGATACAGAAAAACAAGTACTATAAGGACATAATACCAAATATTGTGAATTAAATTGAAATCATTTGAAAAATCGTCCTTACTTGTCTAAAATGTCAGTCCCCTGTCGTGTCACCATTACATATTTTCACATTAAAATGATCATATTTTTCAAACTATTAGGTTTACACAGCTACTTTGAGTTTCAATATATTTTAGGATGCTGTATGAAGTGTAAAGAATCAATAGAATTTAAATTCAAATAAATGAATGACAATATTTTCTTAGTTGGAGTAGATAGATAGATAGATAGATAGATTAGATTTATTTATCCATGGCAATGTTAGATAAGAATACCGCGCATTTACAATAAGCCATGCGCGGTAAACGAAAGGAGAACAGAAAACAGAGTACAGATTAAGCATATAAATATATAATAAAAGAAAAAGATAATATTAAAATAAAGGTGAAAACAGAAATAATAAGTATAATAATCAGCAAGAGAGAGCGCGAGGGGAGAACAGGTAGGGATGAAAGCAGAGGGAACTAAGAAGGACAGGAGAAAGGTAAATTGAATGAAGATGAGTGAAAGAGCAGACTAGGAGGAGCGAGTAAACTCGGTTTCAAAGAGGTGCTGACGCAGGCGGGATTTAAAAATGGAGTGCGTACCAGCGGCACGGAGATCAGATGGAAGGGACTCCCAGAAATAAATCGCGGACACGGACAAAGAGCGCCGAAAGGCCTCGGTGCAAAACCGGGGTCAGAAAATCGCTCCTTTCACGCCTAGGTGGGGTTAAGGCAGGGTCGGCGGTGCTTGGGCGAACAACAAAGAGGTCTCTCAAGTAGCTAGAACGACCAGAGCCGATAACCAGAAAGAACAGCGAGCCAAGAAAAAATAATCGACGATCCCTAGCGCTAAGCCAACCTAGCTCGCGCCGATAGGGGGTGATATGCTCATCCCTAGCAATACCAGTTATAAAGCGGCCGCAGCAGTCAAATAGACGCTGGAGCCGGGTGTCAAGAACTCCGGGCACACCATTGAAGACGACACAACAATAATCGAGGAGCGGGAAGACGAGAGTGGTGACGAGATGTACCCGGAGAGAGAAAGAGAGGAGTCCACGAGATGCGGATAGCTGTCGAAGAGTGCTGTGCACGCGATTTGAAATGGCATCAACCTGGGGCACCCAGGATAGCTTGCTGTCAAGGATGAGCCCCAATTCACGGACAGACTCAGAGAAAGAGATGGGTACACCATCGAGAATAACAGGAGGAAGAGCGGCGGTACTGAGCCGCGTGATAAACGGCGAGCTGCCCAGTAGGATAGACTGAGTGTTGGCAGGATTTAGCCGAAGGCAGTTTTTGAGAGACCAGTCATGGACCGCCGCAATATCCTGATTACGTCGGAGGATGGCAGCAGGAACCTCGTCGATAGGGCACCGGATGTAGATTTGGAGATCGTCTGCGTAGAGTAGGTGCTCAGAGTGCCGCAGGGCTTGAGAGAGGTCGTTGATGAAGGCCACGAAGAGCAGAGGGCCAAGAACAGAGCCTTGGGGGACCCCGAGATCCACAGGGGTCTAAGAAGAGAGTTCACCAGAGGGGCCAACAACAGCCTGAGAGCGACCGCAGAGGTAGCTGGAAAACCACGCGAGTGCGTGATGCGAGAAACCGAGGGCAAGGAGCTTCGACAGGAGGATGGAGTGAGGAATGGTATCGAAGGCCTTAGAAAAGTCGAATAAGACCAAGATAGTGACCTGACGAAGATCAATGCCACGACGGACATCGTCGGAGAGCTTAAGGAGCGCAGTCTGGGTATTTAGGCCCCAGCGGAAACCGGATTGGCGTGGGTCGAAAGAGGAACGATCCTCAAGGAAGGACATGACCTGAACAAGAACGATCCGCTCTAGGACTTTGGAGAGAAAACAGAGGTTCGCAATAGGACGCATTTGTTGAAGTGAGGACGGCGACTTTACCTTCGCTAGCGGGATGACACGGGCCCTCTTCCAGGCTGCAGGAAAGACTGAGGTAGAAAGAGACTGGTTGAAGAGGAGTAGCAAGAACGGAAAGATCACCGGGAGAGCATCCTTGATGTTACGCAGTGAGAGATCGTCGACCCCGCGAGATTGTGACGAAAAGTGCGAAAGCGCATTAGCGAGCGCGCAAGGAGAGATGTCACGGAAGTAAAACATGGCGTCGTCGTAAACGGGCGGAGGCAGACTGGCGAAGAAGTCGTCCACAGCTGGAACGGCGGTAGGACAACGAGAGACAGAAGCAAAGTGCTCGTTGAGGTCACTGGTGGAGAAACCAGCGCAGTCGGATCTCTGAGAGCGGGCAAGGCCAAGAGAGCGGAGCTCGTTCCAGAGAGCGCGGGCAGACGTAGCGGTGAAAAGACGATTGGCGTAGTAAGCGGAGCGGGCCTGAGAGATGAGTTTGTGCAAAGCATCGCGAGCGCAACGAAAACGTAGGAGGGCCGAAGGGGAGCGAGATTGCTTATAGCAGCGATATAGAGCGTCCCGAACACGCAGCTGGGCCTGGAGACACGGCGAGATCCAAGGCGGAGCGGAGTGCTTTGGGGTGAAGGTGCGGAGAGGTGCGTGAGCATCAAGCGCAGCGGTGAGATTATCCACCAAGCAGTGCAGCATCTCGTCGGCGAAGCAGGAGGATGAAACGAGAGCCAAGAGGAGGCTTCAAGCTGAGAAATGAATCCCACAGGAGAGAAGTGGAGGTAAGAGCGCGCGGTAATGCGCCGGGCGGAAGGGCGGATAGGTAAAGCGAGAAGGACAGAAATAAGATCGTGGCCTGCGATGAAGGGGACCGAGGATTGACCAAAGTCGACTACGGCGTCACGATCGCTCACGAGGCAGAGATCGAGCAACGAGTCAGAGGTGTGGGTGTGAAAGGTGGGAGCAAAGGGCACCAGATAAAGTGCGGGAGAGGAGCAAAAAGCGCGTACATTCACGGCATCATAGCTATCGCCAAGCTGATTGGCATTGAAATCGCCCAGGATGAGAGAGAGGGAATAGTTAACAGCAAACAGGTCGTAGACAAGCTCAAATGAGGCCAGGTTGGTGACCTTCGGTGGGCGATAGACGACAGAGACGAGAAATGAAGAGACACCCAAAGGCTTGATTTCGGCCAAGAGGAACTCAGGAGATGCAGAGTAGGGAGACGGAGATACAGCAAGTAATTTTCCACGCAGGCAGTCACGATTATAGAGCGCAACACCGCCACCCAACTTACCAACGCGATCATTTCGAAGAAGAGTAAAGCCAGGGAGGGAGACAGAGGTGTCTGGAATCTCAGGGCACAGCCAGGATTCACTCACGGCAATGAGGTGGTAAGAGGAGGCGGCAAAGTGGAAGCGAAGGTAGTCAAGGTGGCCGCGGATAGAGTTGGCGTTGACATGGCAGGCACTAAGGGGGTGCTCTGGTTGCGAGACGGTGGCGGCAGAAGACTGGCAGGAAGAAAGCAGCGAAGCAGAGGGACCAGAAGAAGAGGAAGGAGGACGTCATTGAGACTGCAGTCGAGGAGTAGCAGCAAGTGCGGAGCCAGAGGACGAAGAGGAGGAGGCAGCCAGCAGATCGTCCCGAGAGGTACTGGGTATCTGAGAGGCACCGCGCGACACGCCACGAGTCCAAGGGACACCACGAGCTCCGCGGGCTCCACGAGAAGTGCCGCGAGAAGTGCCGCGAGCGGAAGGATGGCCGGAGAGAGACGAAGCTATAGGTGAGCCAGAGGGCGGCTCCGCTTCAAAGGCCTCAAGGTCGCTGATAGAGCGAATACGTAGCGTACGCGCCCCATCGTCCTGCTTCAAAAGTACGACACCATCGGCGTGCTAGACGTACCTAAAACCGCGTGCCCTAGCCGAGACCCGAGTGGCAGTGAGGAGCTTATAGAGGTCAGCAGGGAGAGCCTCATTGATATTAATCGTGGACGTGGCTCTTGAAAGGTTAGAATAGGTTAAAATGGGTTAGAATTGGTTAGAATGGGTTATAATAAGTTATAATGGGTTAGGATATGGGTCATAATAGGTGAGAATTGGTTAGAATAGGTTAGATCACTCCACTGATCCCACACCCACACACATATGCGAAATACCCGGACGGTGACTGTGGCTCCTAAAAGGTTATAATAGGTTAGAATGGGTAAGAATAGGTTAGACTGGGTCACGCTTTGGTCTCAGTGCTAGTTTTTATCACGCCTCCTTCTGTTTTATTGTTTATTGCATACCGTTTGCACCATTTCTCATGTGCCAAACATTAAAGTATAGATGAGAGACTTTTTGTTCAGAATAATGGGGGGAGGAAGGGCTCGTACTCATTTTGTATACATGTTTTTTTTAAATCTAAGGTACTGTTCCGGATACATGAACACACTCATGGAAGTGATCCAGCGTCAATTGCAGCAGAGCAAATAAAAGGTGTAATGAAACGTAGAGCTATAGAGAACATGGAGACACCGACTCAAATAATGTCAAATGCGTTGGTTGGTACGTCACATGCAGTTCAAGGTCAACTACCCAATAAAGACGCATTACGGAAAGTTATCCAGCGAAAGCGAAACGTGGTTCAAGCTGTGCTACCATCACCAAAAGACTTGACAGCTCTTGTCATACCGGATGCATAAAAACAGTATGTCGTTTCGGCGGATGAAACTATTTTGTTTCTTTTGGGCGACACTGGTGAAGGGAACAACCGTATCCTCCTGTTTGGACGTGAGGATGTTAAGGACTGGAGCTCTCACATGACAATCGCGTACATGGATGGAACATTTAAAATAGCGCCGCCACTATTCGCACAAGTCTTCGTCATTCTTGTAGAACGCGATAAATTCGTCTTTCCGTTACTGTATGCCCTGCTCCCAAATAAGCAGCAAGACACGTACGCGCGACTATTTGCTCTAATCAAATCTTTGTGGCCAGATTTCAAGCCTGAAAATATATATTCGGACTACGAGTGGTTTGTTTGTTGTGCGAGTGGTTTCTGGAGTGGTTTGAGGTATCAAAAATAATACTATGCAATTTTGAGTGGTCGCAAATAGCAAGTTGTCTTCTGGTTCATATTTCTGAAATTTCAGGCACCGATGAAGTTGAGAAAACTTAATTGTTTATTCTATCCACATAGCCATTACTGAAAATGGGGTCCCGCATATAAAAAATTAATTATGTAACATATTGCTTTTGTTAACAACATAATATCAATCAGTTTTTTTTCTCGCATTCCCAATGTTCTCTTAACGAATTGTGATATAAGGGTCACTTTTTCGCGGGGCTGCATGTGTGTGCGTCTGTATATGTGTGTATACTATAAGCTGCTGAACAATGTAGAAAACGCAATTCGGTGTTTCATACCTGAATTATAGTCCGCTCTTCCCAGCTGCACGAAACATGCTATTTGCGCTGACTTAATCATTCAGAATCAATCACGCACATTTTTCAATCCATTCCAATCTCTTTGTGTATTTACGTTATTTTGTAGGATATTTACTACGGGCATCTCAATAGAAGCGGAACCCGGTCGCCACCAATGTTTGCACCTTGTATTTGGTCAGTTTACAATCGCGTACTTTTGGGTCAGAACCGCACCAACAATTACGCTGAAGCAGCACATAGAGCTCTACAGAGGGAGCTAGACGTTCAACATCCATCGATCTGAAAGTTCATCGATGGATTGAGAATGGTGCAGAAGACGCGGGACGCATATTACGCGGGATTTCTGAAGGGAATTCCGCCCCCTTATAAACGGCAGAAATATATTGATGCAGATGCAAGGCTCGCCGAGATTGTCAGGAATTGCTCGCGAAGGACAATCTTGGAGTATCTAACGGGTATCGCGCAAAACTTTCCGCTAACATAATTAAAGCATTCATAGAAAGATGCATTACGTCATCCGAACAATTTTCAAGTTGTTCATATTATATTATTTACGTTTAATAAAAAAGCTAAAATAGACTCGTACGTGGCGTTATTTTTTTCCCGAACTTTTGTTTGTATACTTTTTCAATGTGAACAGTGTAACATTGCATTTTGCAACGCGTGTTACAAGCGACTCCCGAACCCTTAGACGACCATAGTTACGTAGGGTGCGACAAATGAAAGAAGCACGAATGCGTTAGGTTAGCCCCGAGGCTAGAAACTCTCCGAGAGGCGACCGTGACTGACTCAAGACTGTCGGATTTATTTCTAATTCTTTTGTATTATTTTACGCATTTTCTCTATTATGTGGAAGACGAGGCTTATACGATGGCCAAAACTAAGACTGATACGCCACTCGACGGACGCACGACACCGAATACCGGGTGTTTGGATCCTTTTCGATGAACACCGCATGAGCTCTAGAGGATAGTACTGGCCAGGCTACCTCCACCAAAGAGACCGAGGACACGGCGGAGTGCCGAAGGCACTCTACAGCGTGGGATATCAGTGGTGGAAGAGATTCCCGCCACCAAGAAGAACCTGCAACCCGTGGTCCTCCGAATCAACGAGCTAATGACACCGTGGTGAACTTCGAATTTCGCGCGTAGCGACAATAGGTCGCCATATTCAGGGATCTATGGATCGATTTGCAAAATCAATACTCGACCACTTAACCAGGGTGCGATTTATCAGCGCCTAGCGGTCAAAGATCACTCTGCCGTACGCCTGCCTCGCAGGTAGAGCGCCGAGCTCAGTGCTCGCTCTAATATTAAAGTTTAGTATTTCCCCCGTGGAATTTTTGAGTTTTGATTCAGGAGGTTTTTCCCACGAGGAAATCTCCCTAAAAGAGCGGCTGGACAACGGTAAGCGTTAGCCAATTTGACCTATACTAATTTGAATTCGGCAAACGGCCATCCGCCATCTTGCCTTGTTCCGAGCCACGAGGCTATTTAGTATTTTTGAGAATCAAATTAAGACGACCTCCGAGTCGGTAGGCCGCCACCAGTGTCTCACGTCATAATAGAGTTTTGAGCTTCAATTTTTGAGTAAGATTTTCGAGTTTTGTGTCGCGTTATAGTATTTCTCTAGAGCCGTAGGTTTCGCACCTGAGTGCGAGCGAGATAGTCTGCTTACGTCACGGTCGCGCTCTCTCTCTCATACGGAGAGATTCAGAACAGTGTTATATTTTGAATTCCGTTAAGCCTTTTTGTTTCGCCTACGAAGGCAGAGTTAGTTTAAGTTAAGTTTAAGTAATAATTTTGTGAATTAGTTTTGTTAAGCCTTGCGGGCATATTTCAGTCTTTTATCTGTAAGTTTTGTTCCGCGAGGGACGTATTTGTCGAGTTACTTATTTTTGCATTATTTTGTTGTGTTATTGCTCTCCTACGTGGAAGCTATTAGTTTCTTTATTATTGTAAAACTCGTCAAGCGTGGCCAGGTCGCCTATACACGACCTGTAGCCGTTTTATACCCGCGGGGAAGTACCCCCGGGTACACGATTTGTTAATTCTATTTTTCATTCAATTTTTATTCAATAAATTCTATTTTTCTTTGTTAAATTTCAAACCACGAGTCGTTAATCAACGCCTAGCTAATCTTTCATTCAATCCGGCCGACCCCTCTCCACGGTACTGTTGCTGGCCGACGCTTCAGTACGGATTGTTTAGATTTTGTTTAGATTTTTGAAAGTGGCGATTATCCGCCTGGCACCCAACTTTTGTTAACATCTTAGTTTTTGGCTAATTGTCGACTGGATTGACCTCGGAGGCTGGCTATCCGGTCCAGATCCGAGGGTCAATAAAACTCCACGTCACAACAGATATGTCATCGATTGATGTTCTTAGCTCATGATTTATTGTAATCAGAAAAAATTATTTCACAGGCCTGTAGTCGATTATAGTATATACAGGGTGTCCCCGAATTCGCGACGAGGAATTCACAGGGTAAATCTTGAGCAAAAACGGGATCGAAATTTCCTGAACCGTTTTTTCCGGAAATGCTTAGATTTCTCGCTATAATTATTTCAATTTCAGTCAATGAGGTGCGATGTATGAACGGGCGCTTGTCGGTGTGCTCGTCGCTTGGTTGTGTGCACTTTGTTTCGCGGCGACAATAGGCTGGGAGACGCGCATACAACCGAGCGGTAATCACATCGACGAACGTCCGTTTATAAGCCGCGCGTCATTGGCTGGATTTGAAATAATTATAACGAGAAATCTAAGCCTTTCCGGAAAAAACGGCTAAGGAAATTCCGATCCCGTTTTTGCTCAAGATTTACCCTGTGAATTCCTCGTCGCGAATTCGGGGACACCCTGTATACATTAGACTGTGTCAAAAAAAAACAACATCTTTTTTTTGTTCGGGCCCTTTCGAAAATAGTTAGTGCTGAATATAAAAAAGACTTGTCCCCAAAGCTCAGCTATGTAGCTTGAACACAGAATTAGCGCATTTGAAAATAAGATTTCCCATGTATTTTAAATGGCAAAATTCGTTTATCTTAGTTTTATTTTTATAACTCTCTTTATTCAACTGATAGGAATAAAGTAGATATATGGTTTTGTAGAGAATTTCAGGATATACAAGAATGGTCCTTTGGCCTAAGTTGGTCAATTGAACAGGTAACGAGTTACAGTGGTTCAAAAGTCATATGTATAGTTGATGACTACTTACTTTCCGACAAATTAATTTAAATTATTTTTTACATACATTTTCTAAGAAATTTTTTTCTTCACAAAACCGTATACCGTGAAGTTATGGGGAAGCCGAACGATGGCCGCACTATAGTTCGACCAACACAAGCTCGCGTTGCGTACGTGAGCTTCTGCTTACTGCTAGTGACTGCCAACTCGATGCGCCCGGAGCCTCAAGGATACTAAACTATAGTGAGGTATCCTTGAGCCTCGGTGACAGGCGCCGGGCGAATCGAGTTGGCAGTCACTGGCAGCTAGTAGAAGCTCAGGTACGCAACGCGAGCGTGTGTTGGTCGAACTATAGTGCGGCTATCGTTCGGCTTCCCCATAACTTCACGGTATTTACTCTATTCTTATCAGTTGAATAAAAAGAGTTATAAAAATAAAACTCAGATAAACAAATTTTGCCATTTGAAATACATGGGAAATCTTATTTTCAAATGCGCTAATTCATGTACATGAAGTTCCGAACGTTCATTTGAACGAAAAATTGAAAAAAAAATACCCCGCTAATTTTTTTTGCAATGGTGTTTAATAATTATTAGAAGATTTAGACGGAATTTCCCGACGCCCTAAAATCACCGGACGCCACCCCTTCCCTTGCGGAAAAGAAATACTGAGAGCTCAGTACTTAGTACACAAATCTCACTACTTAGTACACGAATTTTCAGTACTTAGTACTAACACTACAGTACTAAGTACAGAGAACTAGTAGTACTTAATACAGGAGTACTATTACTAAGTGCAAGTGCACTACTCAGTACAGTACTCAGTACTGTGGCACTTTGACCTATCAGTACAAGAGTACCAGTACTATAAGTACACAAGTACTAACTGTGATTAATACCGCAGTACTATTACTTGAAATAATACTGCAGTACTAGTACTCGAACCAATACTCCAGTACTCGTACTCGAACCAATCCTGCAGTTCTCGAACTAGTACTGCAGCACTCGAACTAGTACTGCCGCATTAGTCCAAGTTCAGAATTAATACTACTGCTGTATTACAGTGATAGTCCAAATACTATTATATTGCAGTACGTGGACTTCATATACTGATGTTTAATAATTAGCAAACGATTTATAAGAAATTTACCGACCCCTCAAAATCACCGGACGCCACCTCTTTAGCTACTCGTAGTCGTGAAATATGTTTTCCTTCAACCAATAATCAGAATACTCCGTTGATTTTTCTTGTATAATGGTGTTTGATAATTTATTAGTCAAAATAAAAATCTGAAAAAATTACAGAAATTTTTTTAGCACATTTAGAACCGATTGAAGGCCATCCAAGAAAGCTTTTTTCTTAACGACCACCCTAATGTATATGATCGACACACGTAATAAACTTTGCACCCTCCATGCAAACGTGAAATCGCTTAAATCATGCAAATGCTGGTTCTTGAGGATTCAGGGTTTTTTCTGGTAAAAACTTATTATTTTTAGTCACAATTGTTGGAATGTTCCCATGCAATCAAATAAATTATACACTCCTCAACAAAATTAGCGGATCACCTGTTTTTTCGTTCGAAAAATACTCAATTTGAAAACCTTGTAGCTTCGTCAAAAATGATCGTATGGCCAAAGTCAAAAATCGATATTGATCACTGAAATGTTTTCTTTGATGCGGTTTTCGAAAATCGAAGGTCAGACACTTTTTCAAAAAGTTATCGCATTTTGAATCAAAGGTTGTCAACGTCAAAAACCAAAGTTGCAACTTTGACTGCCACTACGGAGTGACAAAAAAATGGTGGACACGAGCGGTTTTCGCCATTCGAAAGGTCAGGATCTTGCCTGTAATTCTGTTTTTTAAAATTTTGGCTGCGTTTTTTTTTGACCGAGTTATCCGGCGAAGAAAAAAAAAGCGTTTTCCAAACTTTGACGCCCAATAAAATGAAAACGACGAATCGTACCGTAATGATTAAAAAACCATTAGAAAGTTCCATTATTCGACTTTTCATTGCTTTTTTCATGTTTTGGATCGGATCAACCGTTGCGATCCTGCACGACTTTGAACTTTGCCATGCAAATCCTGTAATTTTTTTTTTGCCTTCGTTCTCACGTTAAGCCCTTCAAACCGATGAAAGCTGTGTGGCCTTCGCGGGAATCCGATAGCCAAAAAACTTAACTATCGAATGCTTTTTGAAAAAGTCCGCTAAGACTTTTCGTTCTCGAGTTATCCGCGTTCAAAGATATAGCCTGCAAAGTGCTTAGGCACAAGCGAGACGCTCCAGCTAACACGAGAGAGAAGAGCGGTGTCGGCCAGCGCCGGCTCACCTCGGGAGGCTTCGGCCAACCCGTACATCGCGCGCGTGAGGTAGCCACGGAGCTCCGTATGGGTATTCTGTTCGTTTCTCCGTGCGCGGTGATCGAACGAAATCACTTCTTTGAACGCGGATAACTCGAGAACGAAAAGTCTTAGCGGACTTTTTCAAAAAGCATTCGATAGTTGAGTTTTTTGGCTATCGGATTCCCGCGAAGGCCACACAGATTTCATCGGTTTGAAGGGCTTAAGGTAGTTGTTCACGTACAGTCCCACCAAACGTGGGTTTCAGACAAGATTTTGAATACTTCTCGATGGGGAAAAAATCTGAAAAAAATCCAGCATGTAGGAGATCCTCGGGAGAATGATTTTGCATAATAATAATTCAAAAAAGTTAATAACAAATTGATGGAAAAAAAAACTGTTCAAGAAATTAGCGGTGACCCAACTTTTTTTTCAGGTGAAAATGATTTGTCAATTTTACTGGATACGTATGAATTTTTTGAGAATTTTGGTGATATTTTGAAAATTGAGATTTGTCAGGTATGAAAAACCTCAATTTTCAAAATATCACCAAAATTCTCAAAAAATTCATACGTATACGTTTTGTCAGGTATGAAAAACCTCAATTTTCAAAATATCACCAAAATTCTCAAAAAATTCATACGTATTCAGTAAAATTGACAGAACATTTTCACCTGAAAAAAAAGTTGGGTCACCGCTAATTTCTTGAACAGTTTTTTTTTCCATCAATTTGTTATTAACTTTTTTGAATTATTATTATGCAAAATCATTCTCCCGAGGATCTCCTACATGCTGGATTTTTTTCAGATTTTTTCCCCATCGAGAAGTATTCAAAATCTTGTCTGAAACCCACATTTGGTGGGACTGTACGTGAACAACTACCTTAACGTGAGAACGAAGGCAAAAAAAAAATTACAGGATTTGCATGGCAAAGTTCAAAGTCGTGCAGGATCGCAACGGTTGATCCGATCCGAAACATGAAAAAAGCAATGAAAAGTCGAATAACCCTTACGGAAAAAAAATACTGAGAGCTCAGTACTTAGTACACAAATCTCACTACTTAGTACACGAATTTTCAGTACTTAGTACTAGCACTACAGTACTAAGTACAGAGAACTAGTAGTACTTAATACAGGAGTACTAGTACTAAGTGCAGAGTACTAGTACCGAGTGTAGACTACTAGTAGTACTTAGTGCAAGACTACTAGTACTTAGTACAGGGAACTAGTAGTACTTAGTACAAGTGCACTACAGTACTCAGTACTGTGGCACTTTGACCTATCAGTACAAGAGTACCAGTACTATAAGTACACAAGTATTCACTGTGATTAATACCGCAGTACTATTACTTGGAATAATACTGCAGTACTAGTACTCGAACCAATACTCCAGTACTCGTACTCGAGCCAATCCTACAGTACTAGTACTCGAACCAATACTGCAGTACTAATACTCGAACCAATACTGCACTACTAGTACTCGAATTAATACTCCAGTACTCGTACTCGAACCAATACTGCAGTTCTCGAATTAGTACCGCAGCACTCGAACTAGTACTGCCGCATTAGTCCAAGTTCAGAATCAATACTACTGCTGTACTACAGTGATAGTCCAAATACTATTATATTGCAGTACGTGGACTTCATATACTGTACTGTACGGTTTTAGCTAGTACTTATTGGACTAATACCGAAGGGCTAGAACTTAAAGTAATACTTCAGTCATACTACACTAGTACTTGCCACCTACTTATATATCCCTTCTCAGTAATTTTTGTACTTGAAGTACTATGAGTACTGTGTGTACTCGCGAAATAAGTACAGCAGTACTTTGGCAGTACTTCAAGTACTGCTGTACTGGCAGTACTTTCAGTATTTTTTTTCCGTAAGGGAATGGAGCTTTCTAATGGTTTTTTAATCATTACGGTACGATTCGTCGTTTTCATTTTATTGGGCGTCAAAGTTTGGAAAACGCTTTTTTTTTCTTCGCCGGATAACTCGGTCAAAAAAAATCGCAGCCAAAATTTTGAAAAACAGAATTACAGGCAAGATCCGGACCTTTCGAATGGCGAAAACCGCTCGTATCTACCATTTTTTTGTCACTCCGTAGTGGCAATCAAAGTTGCAACTTTGGTTTTTGACGTTGACAACCTTTGATTCAAAATGCGATAACTTTTTGAAAAAGTGTCTGACCTTCGATTTTCGAAAACCGCATCAAAGAAAACATTTCAGTGATCAATATCGATTTTTGACTTTGACCATACGATCATTTTTGACGAAGCTACGAGGTTTTCAAATTGAGTATTTTTCGAACGAAAAAACAGGTGATCCGCTAATTTTGTTGAGGAGTGTATTTTGATACATAAAATGATGAACTTTATTTTTAAGATTACAATACAGAATCAATTTGTCATACTCATAGCTACTAATAATTAGACGAGCATTTAAATTTAAGTATGGATGATGCACAATTGAATCAGTTATATGAAGCTAATAATGTAGGATAGTGAGGTGGTTTGATTATAAATCAGATTGATCATTAGGACATGAATGTAAGTGGGTGTATATTTAGAAAAAATAACATACATATATATAAACGAGTGAAAGTGATATGTTACAGACGGAATAGACTATAAGAAAAGTTCAAGAAGGGTAACACTTAATTGTGTTAATGTAAGTAAATAATAATTAGGATACTAATATTGCAAAATACTATCGAATAGCTCATGGGAGTCGGAACCTCATTTACTCTTATGTCATATGTTGGGACCAGTATGTCGCGATTGGAAGAATTGAACATGGTCCGAAATCAATTTATTTCTGTATTAAAGTTCATTTTACATCATTATAATCATGTCACTAAGAAACAGTTGCTGCAGGATTTCATACATAGGTCCCATATTTTACTTTTCCGGGATTCAAATTGTCGAAAAGACGTGCCGTCATAAATTGACTGAGGGAAATTAAATATGGAAAATCATTATAGAAGATATGGCCAATTCGAAAAATTGAACATTTCTTTTCCACTTCTTTGCAAATAACTCAGCCTCAAAATGAAATTGTTCGATCTCTAGCATTTAATTTGTGACGGCTCATATTCCAAACAACCTTCTTGGTTATAGGATGAATCACATCGGACCTACGGTGTGTCTGAATTCGTGCAGCAACTGTTTTTAGGTGAGATGATTATAATGATGCAAAATTAACTTTGGTAATGAAATAATCTGATTTCGGACTATGTTGCATTTTTTTAACCGCGACATACTGGATAATGCATAATGCATAATGTTAAAATATCATTCGTATGAAAACAATTGATACAGGCCTTTAATATATAGATCCAAAGCAACAATAATCAAATTGCATGCACGTCAAATTATATATCGATGGACTAATTCCATAGGGGCGTAAGGGTCAAAAGAATTTTTTTTTTCGGATATGCTAATAAGATTCTCCATTGCATAAAAAAGATTTTGTCACTATAAGAACGAATTTTTTTTTTTGCCGCTCACGCCCGTTCGGAATTAGTCCATCGATATCCACTTTAAAAGTGAATAAGAGTTTTATGAGTGTTTGTATATTTAGAAATATGTTAATTTTTTTAACATGCGGTATAAATGTTGAAGCAATGAATAAATATGAAAAAATTTTACATGCTGACGAATGGTCACAAAAATGTATGCATTACATCTTCATAAAATATTCAGTCTCCGTTGTAATTAGTTGTTGGAAATTATATCACTACTTATAGTATATATATACGAAACCAATACTTTTAGGCGTGTTATTATTTTTATAGCAGGTCAACCTATTTCACATCTTGGTGAATCGTGTGCACAGTCGGCACACATATGGATCCCAGTTCGACAGTTTTCGTTGTCGTGTCTCTTTTTTCGCTCCCCGACTGCTCACGAATTCCCTGCCTTCATCTTCGGTATCAAGACAATCTTTATTTTTACATTTTTCATGTACGGACCGCTCACATACAATGCATTTAATATTATCATCGAGTGATATGCATTGGCGACCGCAGTAAAGACAGTTATTTTCAGTATCCTCCGATTTCAACAATAAATCATTCATTATTTTCTCTCGATATTGTATTGGATCAAAAGAAAGGTCGAATTTGATGTTTTTCCCGATACATCTAATGTAGTACATCACATATATTCCACAGTTTGTAGTATCATTTCCATCTTGATATGGGCGGCATGCTTCGTTCCTCAAACTCCAAGCTTTATTCCTTAATTTCGATAAACTCGATTTGTCACTGCAATCGTCCAAGTATTTTTTAAATGCCTCAATCACCCGTTGGGAGTCACTCGTTTTTTCGTAGGGATCGAATAAAGTAAAAGCTTCTTCTCTGACATTGACGAGAAGTAACCTCCAATGTCCTAACAATGCGTACGGCATTATTAGGAGATTGCCTAGATCGCCCATGATGTTATATACGCGATGATTGGAAGGTCTTCTTTTTTCCCAGTAATTTCCTATCACTGTGCTGTCTATATCAGTTGGAAAATATGATATATCCTTGCTCCAGTTCTCCATATGACACACTGTGTACGCATCGATCGCCTGCCCATCAACCCATCCATAAGCATGACCTACGCTCCCGAATTCATTCGGAGTAATTATAATTTTATCGCCAAGTACAGGGGGGTTAGCATTACACGCATACCAACCAATTTGTATCAAACGTGATCTCGACCCCATGTAATAAAACTTATTGTTAATCACTCCATTTGCAAGGATATCTAATTTTTTGTTGATCTTACTCGTTGAAAATTTATCATTCGTACTACTTTCCGTGGGTTCTAAGTTTTGTACATCAGGTAAGTCATTATGTATGGGTTTTGAGGGTTTCTCTTCGCTGGTAACATTTCTTCTCGGTTTCGAATGTACTTTGATTTTGTCGCTCATTTTTATCAACTCTCTACCTTCCATGTAGACATTTTCACGTCTCTTTGTACGTTGGTTAACTAGATCTCTCTTCGTTCTACCCCATTTCTCGGTTATAAAAGGATTGGATGCTGTTTCGGGATACAATGGATAACTACTAATTTTTATTTTCCCTTTGGTTTCGACGTCCAAGCGATCCTCCTGAACTAAACATTCATTATGTTTTTGCAGTAAGCGGCATAATTCGGCAATTGTATTAAATTTTTTATCATTGAGGATTACACTTTTGTAAGTTTTCATATGCGATTCCGCATAAACATTCGTAACTCTCGAAATATTGGGATCGACCAGGTCCAGCAGCATGCCACTCCAGAGCGGACAATATGGCATAAAAATCTTTGTTATATACTCAGCAAACTTCGGGGCATAAAATTCATTTGTAATATCACTAACTTCATCTTCGTCTTTGGCGAACATCAATTTTTTCCAATATCGTTCGAAGAATGGAGAATTAGCATATATTGCTGTGCTCTTTCCGTATGATTCAAAGAATTGATTATCGATATCTATTTCCTTTTCGGCTAGCCCTAACGACTTACTTTTTGGGGTCAAAATAGAGTCAAAACAGCAGCTAACAAGGATATAAGTATGTTGACCGTGTATATACCTTGTATATACCTTGTATATACAGTTCAACCACTGTCGAACCACTGCATGGTGACGGTATATACGGACCACAAGTGCGACCATAACCAAATCGTTTTTATGCCGTTGTTTGACGGTCGTTGAACCGTTTCAAAACCGAGTAAACACGGTCAGCATACCGTCAAAAACCTGTATCAATTGCGGTATTTTGACTGTCACTTCACCAGCTAGATACCGTCGATAGAGGGTTCGTAGAGGGTCAACACACGGTAGTCCGACTTGTATTATATTTACTATTTTCACAGCAAGTTTGAAAATAACGAAATATACTTTTCAAACAAATCAAAAAAAATCCTGACAACGGTACTTTAAAGAGGTTCGACCGAAACTAATGAGTCAAAGTAGTGTTTGAATTTTTTCGCTTACTTAATGCTTCTAATAGTTATTAAAATTCATTATTTTCATTTAGAATAATACAACTAGTTCATAAATTGATAATTGTTACTTATTCATAATAAAAGAAAGTAATGAAATAACTTCGTTATTTTTGACTCATATGGTTTGATGAAAAGATGTGGCAACAGCGCGCTGTTATGTGAATATGTACGTTGACTCAGTCAACGTTTAGAGTAATATTTTGATTAAGCATTGCCACAAGTGTTCTACATTAGAATCAAGCCTTAATATTCAAATGGACAATTATGGAATAGGAGTAAGATTTTATTTAAAACATATTGGATAATAACGTATAGCATTTGAATAATTGTAATTTATGTGCGAGTTTATTTATAACGTATAAATTTTCTTACATTTTATTGACCTACTACACCTCAATGCAATAGTGAATATTTATGTACAGCTAATATAGGACGTATGCAAATATACGAGATAAGACCATATTTCAACAATGGATAAATGAATGTTAGTAAATATTTTCCACGGTTATTATTTTATGGTAGATTGTGTTTATTGCGAATGAGTTTTGTTTTGTGCATTACAAATTTAATGTATTATATTATACAGTTACATCGTTACAATTTCAGAATTAATTTATTTATTATTGTTTTTTTTTTTTTCAATCAGCATGCAAAGGACAAGTCGCTGTCAGTCAGATATTATTTTTATAACAATTGCATATTCATACTGAGAGAAAATCTTGAAAGTATACATTCAGCGTCAAATAATTCAATTTCTATGGTCCGCGGGCTCGTGATTTTTGGCCATATTTATCCGATAGACAGTACCAACTGACTTGGAATCATTTTATCCTTGAAAAGTCGTATTTCAGCGTTTGATAGCTGAAGTTCAGAGTAGTTAGCCTGCACAGGCCGATTGCAAAACTGGCGCACGCACAGTCGACCGTATACTTTTAAGATTTTCTCACGGTATATATTAATATGTGACCAGCATATGATATTTTTAATATTATTAAGGGGGGGGGGTAGGGTCTGTAGGCTGAAAAAATTACCATTTTTTATCATTTTTTTTCCGGCGAATAGCTGAATATTATTTATTTTTATAAACGGCTCCGGATAAAGTAACATGTTATCAATAAGTGGTATTTTTTTTTAGTCAAAATATTAAAAAATGAATGATTGGCAGCAGATTTCCGAAGACGCCGTGACAAAAAGTTGGCTTTCCGTTGCCCTGATAACTCCTTACTGGATCATCTGAAATCAAAAAACCAAGAAATTTTGAAAACTATATGAATTTCCCCTGAAATTGACGGCACGGAATTTTTTCTAGGATTTTTTCTTAATTTTTGGCAGCACTTTGAAGTTAAAACAGCGATTTTCGGCGGAAAAAAAGGTCTAATTGTTATTGTCAAATCAATATTTATTGTAAATTTTGAAAAAACTCGATGTCAATGTCTGAAAAAGTAGATCAAGAATATGGGGTTAAATTTTTATAAGGATCGGTTCATTAGATTTCGAGATATCGCGGCAACGGACTTAGAAAAAGGTAGTTTCGAGATGAACGCGTTAGTTTTCAAAGCGTTGAGCGCTCGAATTTCGAGACTTGAACATCAATAATCGAGTTTTTCATGTTGCATACTTACACAGAGTCATCGATGCTAGGTCCATACAGTAAAGAACTGTTTGATTGTATGTCTAGAGCATCTTGTTGCTGCTGCCGACGTAAAACTCGGTTTTCTCGAGTTTGCATTTCTGTTCTTTCGTCCGCTCTATTTACTCGAAGATCGTCAGCCGCGCTCGCCCATTCGCACGCACTCGTTCCGACTCCAATTCCAATTTTTTGCATGAAGTTTAATGTCTATACTTTCACATGAGCAAATAAAAAAAAAAATGAAAAATTTGAAATTTCAAGACCCTACCCCACCCTTAATAAACTCATCGTATTTACATTCTATTTCTTTTCTAACACCAAAAATTCACAGAAGTCATGGTACAGGACTTTAGTGATTTTATTGAATTGTATCAATTCGCAAAAAATTGCCGAATTCTTTTTTATATTACAGAGTTTACTTCAGTTTAATTTCATTTAAGATAATATAGTATATCGAATGATACAACAACAGCATTTAGTCATAAGATTCACAGATATCCAACTTTCTCATTCATTTTTACCGTATGGTATTAATTAAAATAACAATGACCTGCTTCATTATTCACGTAATAATCTGTAAGTGATTTTGGTCAGTTTGCCAAGTCCGGTGGTTTAATTGCATTAAGGTGAGGTGAATCGTTTGTCAGAACCTCGAAAACGGGAATCAAGAATTCTCCGGAACTACTGGACCGATCTCGATGAAACTACGAGGGATTACACATAATTGTGGCAGAAAGTGGCTAATTATTTCACTTTTCCGAAATTTGACAAAAATTTTAATAGATTGACGTACCGACCACATAAATCGTGAGATTATTCACTGTCGCCGTAGATAATCGCATTTTCCGGATAATTAGCCACTCCGCAATGAAACACCAAACACTTTGAGCCTAATCCCGTGTCAATTGATGAAGAAATGGCTGAGATTTGACGATTTTCAGTTACTCATAACTAAAACACCGACATTCAGTTGAGATCACAACCTGTACCGACCGCGCCACGATAAGGCAACAGACCATGGAGAGGAGTAGATAGGGACAGTGGGAATCTCGTTAATCCATTCATGCGCGTCACTAATTAGATGACGAGGCATTTGGCTAGATAAGTATTTATTTCCCATGAAGTGCATGGGTACACGTACATTATTGGCACTAGAGCCGAAAGCATATACCGTGAATATTCGGTGAGACTACACGATTCCCTTCCTATAGCAAAACCAACACAAGCGCACCGTGTGCGTGAGGCTAGTTTAGGACGGAATGAGGTGCCCCAGTAGCATTGCATCTCCTCCCGAACGAGCCTCACGCACACGGTGAGCGTCTGTGTTGGTTTTGCCGTAGGAAGGGGATCGTGTAGTCTCACCGAATATTCTCGGTATGCAGCAGGTACATTACAAATAGAAAGGAAAATGATAATGAAAATACAGACAGGCTATTTGTGCATGCGGCAGCCTAATGTGAAGCATAGTACTGAAAGCAACGCAATTAGGAGTGCACATATGAATATAGACTAGATAGATAGATAGTTTTATTCATGAACCATACATTTTTTGTTTTTGGTTTTTACATTCCTTTCCTCCTTTCACTTTCTGTATTTTATATATTTTGTCTGTATTGTGGGAATAAGTTATAATATATGCTCTCTTTTTCGTTATAACTCATAAGTCCTACTGTCTATTATATTTACATTAGCCTATGCTTATTGTTAGTTGTACCTATTTCTAATTTGTACTAGTGGCGCTCACTTCTGGTCTTGTTTTTATGTCTCTCTTGCTTTTTTCTCGTACCTTCTGCTGTACTCGCAGGCCTCTTTTTTGGGACTTCCCTTCAGCATCTCTTCTATTCTTCTTTCTAAGTTTGGCTCTTTTTGTAATGCCTCTACCCAAGTCTTTAATTCTTCACTTAGGTCTTCGTTCATTCCTCTGCATTTCCATATGTGGTATAGATTTTCTTCGTTCTCGTTGCACAGCCTGCATAGTTTGCCCGCTTCCTCGTTGTACCACCTTCTTCCTACATTCCCGCATCTGAGTCTGGCCCATTGCTCCTTATCGGTCCCTTTTATGTTCCGTTGATTTAAGTATCCTTCTTGTCCTATTCCTTCTTTCCTTTCTTTATATTTGTCACAGTATGTTGACTTGTCGATTCTGGCCCAGTCTAGCTGGATGTTCTGATCTATTTTTTTTCCCAGGTTGATTTCCAGGTTGGTTATGATTCCTTCTAGGGCTCCTTCTCCCGCTTTGAGCATCTGCAGTGTCTCACCATCGCCCACGTCGTAATGGGCTTTCATCATTGTTTCTCCCCATTTCGTTGGGTTGTTGTTAGCGATGTGTCTCATTTCCTCTTTTAGGCAGATCTTTGGCCATCTCTCTTCCCCCATTCTCAGGATGTCTATCACATACATTCCCGCCCTCTTTCTTGTCTGTATTTCCAGTTTCTGTCTATCTGTTTCTGTTCTCCATATGTACGCAAGTGTGTTCCTGTCCAGTCCTAAGATCATTTTCATGAATCTATTCTGTACTTTTTCAATTTCTTCCCACTCTTGCCATCCCCAGAGTTCCACTCCATATAGTAGCGCCGAGCTGCATAGCATGTCCATCAGGTAGGTTCTTCTGCTGAATATTTCAATCCTTGCTCGTTTCATTATCCCCCAAGCTGCGTTTATTGCCTTCTGTACTTTTGCCGCCTGCATTCTGATGTGCTCCCTGAACGTGTTTTTAGTTGTGAACCAGAATCCTAGGTACTTGTACTTGTTTACTATTTCTAATTCTCTGTTTTTGTATCTCCAGCGTTCGTTTTCTTTCCTCCGCCCTCCTCTTCTGAATATCATTACTTTGGTTTTATTTGCATTTACTTCAAGTCCGTTTTTTTCGGTATATTTTTCAAGTTCTCTTAGCATTTCACTTAGTCCTTCTTGGTCGTCGGCAACCATTACCACATCATCTGCGAACTTAAGTCCGTAGATTTTTTCTCTTCCTATGACCGTACCTCCTGTCTTCTTCCGTTTCCAGTTCTCTTCTAGGTCCTCTATGAATATATTAAACAGTGTTGGGCTAAGTGGACAGCCCTGTCTTACTCCTCTTTTGGTTTCAAACTCTTCCGACGTTCCTTCGCTAGTGATTACGCATTTCCTCGTTGTTTTGTATATTGCACTTATCAGGTTGAGCATTCTTCCTTTGATTCCTATCTTCTTTAGTTTCTCAAACATCTTATCTCTGTCAATGCTGTCGAAAGCTGCTCTGAGGTCCACGAATGCCGCGTATAGCTTACCTCCATTTCTTTTTAGTTTGTTATTGATCAATGAGTTTAGGACGAAGAGGTGGTCCCTGGTCGATCTCCCTGGTCTAAAGCCTGCTTGACCTTCGCCAAACTTTTTGTTTTTTTCCAGCCATTTACCGAGCCTGTCTGCTATAATGTTCGTTAGTATTTTATATCCGGTGTTCAGCAATGAGATGCCTCTATAGTTTGCGGTTTCCTCTTCATTCCCTGCTTCAAAGATTGGGAAGATTTTTGCTATTTGCCAATTCCTGCATATTTCTCCTTTTTTCCAGAGTTCGTTCAGCATTCTTGTCCACTCCTTTAGGAGTTCTTCGGATAATCCTTTGTAGAATTCTGTTATTAGTCCGTCTTCTCCGGGTGCTTTGTGGTTTTTCATTTTGCCTATTGCTTTTTTAACTTCCTTCTCTGTTAGCTCTTCGTTTGGTGCCTCGCCATTTTCGTCCCCGCTGTCTTCTTCTGTTTCTCTTCTTTCGTTGTTCCGTTCCTCGCCCGTTTCCCCCGTTCTTGCGCCCAGAAGTTGTTTGAAGTGGTTCACCATTCTTTCCTTTTCTATGTTGCCTCCCATCGCTTTCCTCTTTGGTTTGAAAGTTCTGATCGCACCCCAAAAGCTTTGGACATTTTTGCTTTGTTCTACCTTCAGCCATTTTTTCTCTCTCCATTCTTGTTTCTTCTCTCTGTAAAGTTTCCTTGGGTGTCTTCTAGCTAAAATCAGTGCCTTTCTGTCTTCTGCTTTCTTTGTCTTCAGAAATTTTTTCAGTAATTGTAGTACTTTTCTTTTTTCGTTCTTGCAGTCTTTTGTAAACCAGGAGTTTCTGTTCGTGTGGTATCTTCTCATCTTTGCCCTGTCCGCCGCTGCTCTTATGTCTCGTGTGAGTTTTCCTATTTCTTCCTCTGTACTGTTTGTTTCTTCTTTCTTGTCCCATTCTTCTGTTAGTATTTTCTGGAATTCTTCTGCTCGTTCTTCCTGCCAGTGCCACCTTGGTTCGTTTGGTTCGATGCATTCCTCCTTACTGTCGTGTTGCTCATCTCGTAGTTCTACTATTATCGGTAGGTGGTCAGACTCTTCTGTTTCCTCGACCTTCATACTCTTTATTGGGTTTTCCTCGCTGTCTTCTTTTACTATCACTAAATCTATTACTGAGGCGCCTCTTGGGCCTATGTAGGTTACTCTTCCCTCTTCGTCCCCCTTTGCTCTTCCATTCATTACTGTCAGCCCAAGCTCTCTGCACCATCCTAACAATTTTCTTCCTTCGCTGTTGAGTAGCTTGTCTTCTGATTTTCTGGGCCATTCTTCTTCCTGGTCTAGTTCCGTCCTTGCTTGGTCTTCTCCTATCCGTGCGTTCCAGTCCCCTACTATTATAAGTTCTGTGTCATCTCTGTATTCTTTGTCGATCAGGTCTTCTAGTGCATCTTTGATTCTTTGTACTCCTGCGTTGTTGTATACTGTTATTATTTTCTTCTTTCTGTCTCTTTGTCTTTCTATTATCATGCCGTACTCCCATTCGCTTACCTCCATATTTGCCATCTCTTTTTTCATACCTATTAGTTGTCCTCCTTTTGCTCTTCCTTTCGTCGCTTCTCTGATTGCCCCTTTTGCCCACCACCTGTATTTTTTATCTAGCTTGTCGATTGCATTTTTTGAATTTTTAGCTTCTATCCATGTTTCTTGTAGTACGAGTATGTCTTGCTTTTTCAGGAGGTCGCACGCTTCGTGTATGTTATTTCCTCCTGCAACGTTCCATACTAGTAGTTTGTTCAGTTTCCCGGTCCCCCTTCTTGCTCGCCGCTCCGAAAATTTCTGTCTGCTAGTTTTTTGGTCTGGGCGTCCCATCTTATCCATTTTCCATCCACTTCTAGTTTCTGGTACCCTACTCTTGTTTTGTGTCCTTTTCTCTCTAGTTCTTTCGCTAGATCCCTCAACTCTTTCTGTACTTCCCTTTCTTGTTTTGTCTGGTCGTCGTCTACGTACACGCTTGTTCCTTTGAGTTTATGCTTCATTTTTATGATTTTAAGTTTGGCGTCCAGGGATTCGAGTTCTAGCAGCACATCGTCTCCTTCGTCATTCTCTCTGTGTTTTATTGTTACCGCTCTGACTATTTTCTCACTAAATTCCATGGTTTCATGTAGGAACCGGGTGGCATCTTCTTTGAGATGCTTCTCATCGAGTAGGACTCCCCGGAGTATGATGTTCTTTCGCTTTTCCTTCCTCTCGTTCATTTCTATTCTGTTCTCTAGCTCGGTGATTCTCTCGAGTGTTGTTCCGCCACTTGCTGTACCTTGGTTGTTTTCCTCTGCTGTCTGTAGTCTTATTTCCAGGGCCGTTCTCCAGTCGTTCTCCATTTCCGCGTCTTTTGCCATTTTCTTCTCCATGGTGCTTATTTTCTCCAGCATGTGCCGTTTCTCTAGTTTCCATTTCTCGTCTCTACTTCTCATCTCGTTCCTGATGGTGTCCAGTTCAATTTTAACTCCCTCTTTCACTGCTTTTCTGAGCTCTTTAGTCAGTGTGGCTACCATCCTTGTTTCTAGTTGGTTGTAGAATTTTTCCTGCCGTCCTATGTCCTCCTCTCGGAGGTCTTCCTGTTCTGTTTCTGTGTCCCGTATGGTCTCGTCGTTTGGGTCATCTTCCTCTTCGCTTGACTCTTTTTGTCCGTGTGCTGGCTCCATGCGATGTTTGATTGGGGTCGCTATATGAGGTGTCGATTTACTCCTGGTCATGTGGCTTAATATTGACGTTTGTATATTTCCTCTGTTGTCTTGTCCTATCTTTGAAATTCTAGCCCTTGTTTGTCTTTGTTTCGTCTCTTTATCACTATTTGTTCTCGTATCCTTTTCTTCTTTATCGACCGTCGCTCTGTTCTCCATGTTTCCCTTTTTTGCCACCTCGTTCCCGCTCGTTATCACCTAACCTCACTTCCTGGTATTTTCTTTTACCTGTTTCTCGTAGTTGGATGTTCTTTTAATATCTCTGTCTTTACTTCTACTGCTTCGCGGTGCTTTGCCTCCGATTTCGACTAAATTTCACTGTCGGCAGGTTCTTAGTTCTCTTGTTCTGCTTAATTTATTTGCCCACTCACCAAATCGCGTCCTTCATGAACGAGTCACCTCTCAAGTCCTCGAATATAGACTAAAATAGTACATAGTTCTAGAGCGCAGATCAAGGCCAGGGGCCGAAATTATAATAAAACAACAAGAAAGTAACCGAAAGAGAACGACGCGCAATGTTTATGTGGCATACGTCATTCTTCAACACACTACTTAATATTAGAATACAAATCAGGCCAGATATCGTGGCGTCGCGCATCGCACACGGTATACAGGAAAGAAAACAAAGTACGCCTCAGCCACATCAAGCTTAACTCGACAGCGGTAGCAAAAGAGAGGAAAACAACGCATAATAGCCATGTGACACACGGCGTAACATCTACCCATAGCTTAATATTAGAGCATAAGCGTAGGCATCAGCACCAGCATTTGAAATAAATCATAATCATAACTGTACAATTGTTAGGCTCCAGAGCCAAAGGCATACCGGCAGCAAATCATTAAGCAGTAGGAAAGAATGAAAATACAGATAGGCTATTCGGCAATATAGTGTGATGCATAGCACGGAAAGCACACCATTGACAATGCATATATAAGAGTATAGACTAAGATAATACATAATACATAGCTCTAGGGCGCACAGATGAGGGCCAGAGGCCGAAATTATAATAGAACAACAAGAGAGCAAACAAAGGAAAGCGAAGCTTAATGAATATGTGGCACACGTCACTCTCCAACTCACAGTTTAATATTAACGCAGCACGAGGTCGACCAGGGTGGAAGCATCCCTCAGCACACGGCCGCGATCATCTACCACGGGCCCACCTCACCAGTATCGCACGAGCGATCTCTTTTCGCTCGCAGCGCGCACTTTTCTCTTGAGCCTGGCCCATTTCGGGTTGGGGCATTCGCGGTGTTCGCCGAAGGCACCCTGGGCCTTCCTCTTAGAGGCCAGCCACGCTTCCTGTCCGCATGCCCGACATCGCCGTCCGAAAGGCCTCCTTCTTCCCTCAACAATTTCTCTGGCGGCGGCGTGGCCGTCTAGTTCGATGGTACGATCCGTTCTGGCCGTTAAGGCGGCCGCCTCTTCCAGAAACCTGGGGCCGTGGTCACAGTTCTCGTCGTCGAGCCCGGAGCCTATCTCGACGAATATCAGGGCGTAGATCATTTCGTGTAAGAGGGTGTCCTCTAGCTCTACCATCGGTAGTTGCCTATGTATTTTTTGGCTAATTTTGATCTCCCGCTTCACGAGGCTGGTCCTTCCAGAGTTCTTCGTCATATTGTATCCCCATTCTACGATGAATTTAGAGACTCTTTCGTCAAAATACTCCGTGTTAAACCGGTTAAACATACCCAGCAAGTCCGGCTTGGTGAGGGGTTTGGTTCCGAGGCCTTGGACGAGGGCGGGACCCTTCGAGCGTGTAGCTCTCACGGTTTGGGTGGTTCCGTTTCCAGTGTCTGATTGTCCCTTCGTCCTCGTAGAGCGTCTCGTGGCCTCGTTCGTCAGAAGATCACATGGCGTAGTGGCTATTCCAGAGCGTCTGGGTTCACCGTTCGCGGCCATTGTCCGGCAAAGACTGACTGTGGAGCTCAGTTCGGTGTGAGGCATACAGGGAGTCGTCCTGTTGAGCCATAATCCCTTGTTGTTGTCCGGTCTCCTTCGCCTCTGTAGGTGTTGTCTGTGTTCTGCTTATGGCCATGAGACTCGTCGTGTCTGTTGATGTTGTGACCCTTTCGGTAGGCGATTGGCTCTCCGTATCAAAAATCGGTTCGGGGTTATTGCTGATAATGCGACTGCGTGAAGTTATCTCGCGGACGGGGGGCGCTAGCGGGATGTTAGTAGTTCGCTCGTCTTCGTTGAGGCTCGGTGAGTATAAAAGTTTCTGGCATTCTCAACAGGAGAACGCTATTTCTTAACGGTTTTCAGACCGGTAGGTTGCCTTGTTGAACCGGGAGAAGTTCAAATGGGATCCCATCAGGGCTCTCCTCGTCAGTCTCCGCATCTCTTGTTTTGGAAGCCCGCAGCGCAGTAGCGCGGTCTCCGCAGCCTTCGCCCAAACTCTTCTCCAGGAGATAGTCACCGCGCTGATCGTCAATTGACTTCTCGTGCAATTCCCTCTGTCCATGATCGCTTGTACCAGATCCGGGTTGTTCGCGTAGTACTGCACTTTTTGATTATAGGTGTCTTGCAGTCGCGGTGCTCCTGATACGATCTGAACATCAAGGACCTCGATTCGTTCCGGTCGGTAGGCAATTATATCCGGCTTGCGGTTTCCTTCAGCGGTTTGGAAAATTCGTTCCCGCTCGACGTTCCAACCTTGGTTTTCCAGGCCCGTCGCGATAGCCTTTGCAATCGCGTCGTGCCTTAGCACGCGACCTCCGTGCGTCCTAGTGCATTGTTGTATGATGTGTGCCGAGGTTTCCTCCACGTTGCAGCTAGCCCGGCATTGGGTTGGCCATTGACCATTACGGCGTCCTCTGGATGTCCTTACTCTGGACGGAAGTGCGTTGATCCGTGTGTGTATGTATTGTATCCAGTCCCGTGCCGGGATCGCGAGGTAATCGTCGTTCATGAAGCTAGCGGACAGCGATGTATGTTTAGTTTCTCTCAACTCATATCCATCGACGGATTGGTGAAGCTTACTTGCCCAATCTTTATCTCTGATCTTTTGTTGGTCGCACCATTTCAGCTTTCTAGCGGCCCAGGAACTTCTGATGATAGGTCCGGCGCTGGGTGCTACCGATCGTCCGAGTGCGGCGATCCTGTTGCGTACAAGTTCTGGGATCTTAGACTCCAGCGACGTGATGCCCAGTCCTCCTTCCCCTGTCGGCGTATGAAAGGAGGCCGTCGGGACATCGTGCGGTAGCCGGAGCCATTCGCGTACCGCTTTCCTGACTAGTTTGTCGGCCTTCCGGAGACGGCCGTGCGTGGTCTCGCTCAGTACGAGAGCATGTAAGAATCGCGGCAACAGGAAGGTTTTTAAAATGCGCATTCGCTGCTGCGGCTTGAGCGGGGCCGATGTAATGTTTCCGAGAAACTCTACAAGGTTGATTTCCATTTGCTTCGGGCCGTATATACCGAATTGTACTCCGAGGTACTCTCAGGTGTCCTCTACTGCAATGCATGGGATGGGTTGACCGCAGGCTCCGATCCCATCTCTCACGAGGACTTTGATCTTTTTCTCCGCCCCCGAAGGCACAAGGCCAAGGGTGGAGCACTTGGCCGGCATCAGTTCGAGTCCCTGGAGTCTGAGGGCATCGGCGAAATTGTCGACCGCCAACTGGAGCCCTCCGCGGGTACTCGCGACGAGCACCACATCATCAGCGAAGGCCAGGGCGTTAACTGTGGTTCCATCTAGTTCGTAGCCCAC
The DNA here is from genome assembly GCA_914767705.2 of Tenthredo notha. Taxonomy (NCBI): domain Eukaryota; kingdom Metazoa; phylum Arthropoda; class Insecta; order Hymenoptera; family Tenthredinidae; genus Tenthredo; species Tenthredo notha. Next base: position 6,005,396 of record OU611920.1, on the reverse strand, counting down.
CTGGTTCGGGATCGCTTCAAGTCCCTCGTCCATTATCATATTAAATATGACGGCCGAGAGTGGATCTCCCTGCCTCACTCCTCTTCCAGGATTGATTCCTCTGGATACGGCGCCATCTACCTCGAGAACTGTCGTCGACGTGCTGTAGAGGGCTCGGATGTATCTAATAAAGTTCGGCGGCATTCCTTTCTTTACGAGAACCCTTTCGATGGCTTGTGATTGACCGTGTCAAATGCTTTTTTCACATCCAGTACCGCGGCATGGAGTGGTCTTCTCCGCGTCCGCGCGTCGGCTATGAGGGTAGCCAAGGTGAACACATTCTTCGCCGTGCCGTCCGCCGCGATAAAGGCGCGTTGCCTTCCGTCCAGTAAGGAGTGCGCTGCGATCCTTGCCGCTAATATTTTGTGGAGGTGGCGTATCGGGATTGGCGGGATTGATAGCGGTCGGTAGTTGGCCGGGTCCATGGATCCCTTCACTTTAGGAATGAGAACAGTGCGCGAGTCCCTGAAGATTGAAGGCGCTTCTTCCTTGACCATGCAGATGTTTATGATGGCTGCCTTGACTTCATTAGGGATTGTGGTCCAGAGCTTGGTCGTCATACCATCAGGCCCGGGAGCCGAGCCGTTAGGCGGCCGGTGTTTGGCTACTTCAGCCGCAGTTATCGGTGACCATACGTTAGCGGCCAGTGGCCTACGCGGAATTGGTGGTGTCCCGGTGGCTACGTGTCGTCCTTGATCCTCCATTGTTGGCCTCCAGAATGCCTCCTGGTCGCACAGTTTGGGGTGTACCAGAGCGTTATTGTCACCATCCAGTACAATGTGTGCTGCTTTGCTCACGCTCTTTCGCCATAGTTGTTGGATGGGTTTGTACTCGGCTCTGTGTTGCTTCTTGCGGGACTCCGCTTGGCCCGTGGCAGTGACCCGGTTAGGCGGGGGGGGGGGGGGGGGGGGGGGGGGGGGGGGCGGGGGGGGGGGGGGGGGCGAGGTCTGCTCGTGCCTCGCATGATCTCGGCGTACCAACCCTCGAGATGGTGCGCGGTCGGTTCATGATTAAGTGCTGCAGCAATGGCGGCATTGATAAAATGCCTTCCGGGGTATTCGTCCGGAAGGTGGCCTGGTGCCTCCATTAAGGTCTCCGTAAGATGACCACGGGCTTGTTCTTCGGCTCTTCCGGCTTCGGCGGCGTGGTCTTCTCCTCGCCGGCGGATCTCTTCTTCGCTGCGCTGCTGAAGTTCATGTCGGTAGGCCGCAACCAGTTGGCTGTAGCTGGGTTTCTTGCGAAGGCATCTGATGGCCTCCTCCGAGCGTGATCCCTGCGACATTCTGGCAAGGATGAGGTGTAAGTCAGGCGCTGGGCCTGTGCGTGCTTCGGACATTGCCAGAATTCGGATCTCTTCATCTTCCCATCGTCTGTGAGTCCGTTCCGTATTTATGGAGGCGTTGAATTCAACGGGGTGCGCCCTCTTTCGATGAAGCGCAGCCCCGCTTTTTGTCGTGAATGATCTACTGCAGCCCTGGCAGCGGAAGGCTGCCGGAACAGCTCCAGTGCTAGATGTCTGCGGTTGCATATCCGCAGTCTCGTCGGGCCCGAGGGCAGAGGCCCCTAGGTTAATCATGGTTTGGATAAAAAGAAGTGTCCGGAGAGTTAGCCACAAAGCAGCTGGTTGACTTTTTGTTGGGTATCGCCGGTGGATATGGCGGCCGTGTTCGCAGGTACGGCAGGAAGTCACTCCTTATGTTTCTTGGTTACTTGAACTCTCTTTGGAGTGCAATATGCACAAGTCTCTCCGTCTCACGCTGCAGCAAATGGCATTTCGCGGTGCTGAGAGCAGAGTACGTGGTGTCGCCGATCTTCGCCCGTTCACAGTCGATGCACTTGGTTGCCGTGCTCCTACAGGCCCTGGTCTCATGGGCCAGTCCGCATCGTCCACACGTGTCTTCTCTCGCAGTACATCGCGCCGCGATGAGGCCGATCTGTAGGCACTTAAAGCATTGTCTAATGGCTGCATAGTCTTCAGCTCTGCATGCGGTCAACCGGATGCATATTCGTCCTCTTGGTATGATTATGTCCCTAGTTCTCGGCGTCACCTCCAGTATCCAATTGACCGACCTCCTAGCCACGCTGCGGGCGCTGGCCTTCGGCCCCCATCGTGCTACCTTGGTTATTGGGTCGCTCAATCCATCGCCGGTCAGGTATGAGCGGATTCCGTCCGTGACATCTTCAAAAGTTGCCTGTTCGGGCACCCCATACAGCGCGATCTTTGGCAGTGTTCTGGATCTCTCCTGAATCGCTAGGCCCGCCTCTTTCAGTTCCTGCTGACACGCTCTGAGGTTCACGGCGCTGTCACTATCAAGACCTATCAGCACGACGTCTCTTTGGCGTCCGCACCATTCAACCCGAATACCGAGCGCTCTGTTGTTAACAATGCTCGCCAGTGCCTGTTTGATCTTCTCTGGGTCCGTCAGCTCCTGTCTCCTGTCTGGAATAGAGACAATCCGGACCCTTACGATTGCAGGTTCCTCATTCAGGGTGACACTTCTGCCAGAAAGCCGGATGATTTTGGGTTGGGACTTCCGCTTCTCCGTATTTCTTGCCACGTTCGCGTATGTCATCACGGTGGTCTTTCTGATCTCTTCCATGGCCTCCTTGATGTCATTCTGCGGTATATCTCGGGTAAGGCCGGCGCTGCATTCTTCAACAGCCCCTCTCACACTCTCCTTCAGGTCGCTTCTCGTAGTCTCGTTTGCTCGGTGTCCCAGCTCAGCAATGGCAGCCAAGGTCTTCTCCGACGCGGTATCCACGCTTTTTATCCTGCTAGCAAAATCTTGCCTAACCAGTTGCAATTCTTGCGTTACGAAGTCTACAAGCCTTCCAGTAATGTCACGCTCCTGCGCGAAATTTGTGCATATACTGACGAGGGAGTCGACCGCCCTTCGGATGCCCGCGGCAGCCTTCATGATGGTCGTTTTTTGCGTAGAGTTCAGCCTATCGATATCTGCCATTTCCAAGGTGTAAATATGGCCGCGAAGTTCCGTTTCCAACTGTTGCAGCTCTTGCCTGCTCGTGGGTGGAGCCAGAGCCTCCTATAGCACGTTCGGGGTGCGTGACTCGCCAGGTTTCTCGTTTGCCTGTGTGGCCATGTCCACGGCTTCGTCAGTTATCGGTTGTGCCGGTTAGTGACCAGCCGGTTATCAAACCACACGCGTACCATCCACCGATCGAGTTCATGGTAATGTACCGACCGGGCGTCGCCTTATCCGAGGGGTTGACCACTCCAATATTTAACGTACACCTGATTACCGGTAATCACTGATTACAATGATTACAGGAGATTACAGATTACCAATGATTACCGACTGATTACAGAATGATTACAGGGGATTACAGGGGATTACAGGGGATTACAGAGGATTACAGATGATGACAGATGATTACAGAGGATTACTGATGATTACGGAAAATTATGAATGATCACAAGACAAAAGATTAAACATTTTATTTATCATTTAATAAGTCAAAAATCACAAAAACTTAAAGATTTTTATATCTATATAATCTATATAATCTATATAAATCTATATAGAAATAACATCACTATTGGCAGGATTTAGAATAATACTGATATATTGTTTTCCAATCACAAAAGGTTAAAAATATTAATATCTATGTAAAGATGACTATCTTTTATGGCAGGATTTGGGATAGTACAGATATAGTTTTCAATTCCGTAGTATCCATGGTAGTCCATTACAGCTTGGATCAATTTTCCATTCGGCTCAATAGAAAACCATGAACACAGACAGCCTACGCCTTTCCCTTTTCCTTTTTTATTCGGCTTTTTTACAGGAGCACTTGAAGCTGAAAATTCCCTACTCCTCCCTTTACCCGATAAATAAGAAAATGCGAGAATTCTACCGACTAGCACATTCCCGTCCGGTGATCTGAAAGCACACCAATCACCTATCGACACTGTGTCTTCTTTCGTCACCTCGCCTGAATGACGTGCGGAATCACGTGCATGATGATGTGCAGCTGCCAACGTTGTTATTGGTGCCTTCACTCTGTGTAAACGGTCACTGCTGAGTGAGTTGGTCCCGGAACTGAGCATCCAGCACCATGTTGATTTTTTTATTATGGACTTATTACCAGCGCTATCTGCCACTTGTACGAAAGGGCTATTTGTGGGAAGTTCACCCGTAGAAAACTTATCATCGAATGTTTTTAGGGCCAATTTATCTGATGAAATGATACACATGTCCTCGCATATTGTATCATCGTCCGCAATGGTATTGTTGTTTCCGAGATTAGTGCTAGTGGGTATACCTTCATTCGATGTTTCTTCATTTCGGATGCGGTTGTTCAGATCATCGGCGACACTTTCAGCTTCGATATCGCTTCCATCATCAACATCGTCAGGTAGTTCCGAAGGTAGCTCTTTGGAAATAGGAAGTATTGAAGAAGACACCGTGGGAATTTCGAACACCTGCATATTCAGCTCCTCAGCTGTGCGTAAAGCATGTTCTCGTGCAATTGCGATCGCCTGTTCAATTTCCTCGTCCTTCGGTAAATAGGAAGTTGTCTCATCATTTCGCGTCTCAGGTCCAGTCTCCATTAGGGTCGCTCTCTTATTACGAGGAAAGCTGTAAGTTTTATCCAGTGTCTGAGACACATCATTTTGTAAATCGATACGCCGAACGCGGTGCAGGAATTCCAGCATGCTGAAGTTGATGATCGTAGAATAGGTCGACGTCATCGAACGAGCTGAGCGGAAAAAAGACTCACATGGCTGGCTACTCCATAACCATGGCTTCGACAGTTGCTGATTATCAGTTGTTCGCAGGTATCTGATCATTTGGACGAGAGCATGTGCATTCAGCTCGATGCACATGTATGTGTTTCGCGTGATGAAATTTTCGTTAACTGAATACCCAGAATCTTTCAGCCATTGCATCCACAGCCTCAGGAAAAATACACACTGCCAAATATTCTGTATTCGAAGTAGTGGACTAATTTGTCGATCCGTGAAGGAACCCACAGCCAGCCGGGCCATCTCGAGATATTTTACAGTAGCCTTCGCTTCGACCACCCTTTCTGTCAGTAATTGGGTGACTCGTTCATCCCACACCTTCTCCATGGCTCGGTAATTCATCTTGTCTTTTGGTTCGAGGTCCGAAGGGGTTAGCATATGTTGATCCTTGCTCACTTCTGCTATGAGAAACTTCAAGTGACTTGGGGATACCAAATACTGTCCCATTGGTAATACGATGGATGGTTTCAACAGTCGAGTTCTCAGTTTTGTAGCAATGTGAACATGATCTTGGACATAACTTATTGTTACGCTAGGATTACCGAGGAACCAATCATCCCAGCGTGGCTCATCCCTCGGTATATCCGCTGTGTCAATGTCCGTCATAGTAGCGAATGCACGGCATTGCATTGCTTTAAGCAATTTCGGATCTCCGTCAGAGGAAAAGCCAAGAATTTGGATACCTAACTTCGTAGCTTCCTCTATCATCCAGCCCCATTTGTTGATGACATCTGTGTACTTGAATTTGTTATCCGTACCATACAATGCCAAGCAAAATGCTGGAGCATTGTTGACGAGGGGCTGAGCCATGATACAGTATGCATTACTAGCCGCAGTTTCATGCTTATAATAATCCTGTATTACTTTGGCAGACGTTGCTGGAAAGGCGCATTGACGAGGGACCCCATCCGACTTCAGTGGCAACACAAGCCCAACGAGCAGATTTGTCACAGGATCGTATTGAACTTTTCCTGTGATTCTCGTGGCATCTTCTGATATCCACACTTGGAGAGGATATTGTCGCATTATCAAAAATGCCTTCAATTCCGAAAATCGAAATTCCCCCTCAGTTACGGAGCTGGTAGAAGCACTTATGATGCGTTGAACTGACGTTATAGATGGCAACGCGCCACTCAAATTACTATGCAAAGTCTCATACATTTTGCGCCCTCCGAGTAAAAACAAATATGCTGCAAATTTTTTTAGCGTGTCAGCATCTTGACTATATCGCTCTCCCCCTTTCTTTTTTCCCGCATTTGTCTGAGCAGTATTGTAGAGCGCATGTAGAAAATTACTTACAGGACGACTGGCATTATCGCTGCCTGTGTCTCCCTTTGTCTCCATGTACGAATTCAAGTTTTCTCTGAGCAAGGCATTTTCGTTGATTAACACTTCAATCTGGTTCAGAATAGGGAAATAAGATGTAATCTTTGGCGTACAAACGGCAGATCTGTTCAATTTTCGCTTTCTTCTTTCGAATCTGGAATACTGTTTCATCTTCCACTTCCCATCTAAACATGGTCTGTTCTTTCTGCGGATAGTGGCTCCAGACCCTGAGAGCACCTCCGCATTTGAAAAATCTTCAGTGGAGTCTTGGGTGTGATATCTTCTTCAGAAACTCCTTCTGAAATTGTACGGTCATCTTCTATCCGTCTTCGCTTAGCATTTTTGACACGAATCGGATCATCGTCGGATTCATCGCCAGACATAGACGGCAACCTACGTGAGGTGGAAGGTTCGAAAATCGTAGGATCGTCTACCATTTCCTCGGTGAATTGGTTTGTAGAACTTCCCTCGGCACTTTCCTTGGAACTCACAGTCTGGACGCGAGGTGGCTGAAACATGTCTACCAATCGTTTTTGACCACTTTTGGGTATTCGCTGCGATATTAACTCCGTCTTTTTCCTTATATGTGCTTTAGTGTGTCGGTGGAAATTCGAGGTGGACCATCTGTTTTCTACTTTAAGCAGACTTACTGTAGCGTTGCAAGGAGGGGATCCGAATTTACATTTGACGCTGGCCTTGTATTGGTTTCCCGTGCCCAGCGTGACATTCACGTCCAAACTGTCTATCATCATCAGGTCGCTATCACCAGAATCCTTTCGCAACCAATTTAACAAAATTTTGGTGAGATATCGTGTTTCCGTGCCGATGCAGGAACTTCGTGCGGCTTCAATGATCTTGTTCTCTTCGCTAGGAACGCTTTGCTTCGAGCTTTGCTTTCTAATACCCGTAGATGGTGTCTTCGCGGGATTTGTCTTCGATATCTTTTTCTTATCTGATTGGAAGAAGTCGATAAGTCCTGTCAGAAGTGCCTTATGCCCAGGTAAAAACTGAAATTTTGCTGGATCGCGAGCAAAGACTCCAAAGTAATCAGGACGCTCTTTTTCTGAAATCAAGGTAGCCATGGCCGTACGCGCGATCTCCTCCATTTCTGGGATATTTTCGGGTTTAAAACCACGTAAGGCAAGTTCGCTGTCAAATCCCATAAAAGCCAAAATATTTTTCAATATTTGAGGAATTTCGCATGCCAGAGCCGTCTCGACTGTCCCCCAAAAATCAGCTGCACTGTCATTCCGGTGATCTTCTTGGAACTAAAGTCCAACGTGGGCTGTGTCGTGGCGGCGATTTTGTTCGTCTGGGACCTCCTATATTCACAAATTTACAGATCTGATTTTACACGGCTGTACATTTTTATGAAGACGAATTCATGTCTGTAATTATAAGTAGTAACATTTGCGATAATAGTTAAAGTTTTACAGCCGCTGATAATTTTTATAGCCCGAATTACTGTACACGACGATGAACCTCGAGACACCAAGACATTATATACGGGTGTCTGGAAATTCGCGCACTCGAAGCATACCGGCGGATCCCTTGCAAAATAATAAGACGAAAGTTACCTATGCAAAAAAGTCCGCGGAGACTTAGTTCTTCCGTAAAAAGGACTTAATAACGAACCGATTAGCGTTCATCTATAGGAAAGACTGTCTAAAATCCACAAGAATCCGCACTCTGGAATTTCCATTGCGTGAACCGACTGTCTAATGTCAATCGCTCACCACACATTATTGTCTTGTTCTCCCTAGTAAGGCGGACGGCGATGCGGATTCTTGTGGATTTTAGACAGTCATTCCTATAGATGAACGCTCATTGGTTCGTTATTAAGTCCTTTTCACGGAAGAACTAAGTCCCCGCGGACTTTTTTGCATAGGTAACTTTTGTCTTATTATTTCGCAAGGGATCCGCCGGTATGCTTCGAGTGCGCGAATTTCCAGACACCCTGTATCAAGATATTTCTCTATTTTTGAAGAAAATTTCATCTCTCGAATCAGGAATATTTTTTTTATCATCATTCAAAAATATTTTTATTGTTGATCCGAAAATAGATTTTCTGTGGGAAGATAGTCAAAAGTGCTCATAATATTTTTTCGCATATTCGTGCACAATTTTTGTCGCGTTTTTGTCGCAGTACACGCAGAAAAAACTATATTTTTGGATCAAGAATAATTCTTGAATTAAGAATAATTCAATATTTCAAGCAACAAAACATAATATTACTGATCAATAGTTGACAATTTATGACAATCAAGAATATTCAATTCCTTGATTCAAGAATACCCGGGAAAAGATGCTTTTGGTATGATTGAATAAAATCCAATCCACTTCTATAAAATTTCATGATCTTATACAAAATTGTATCCAATTTTGTCTCGATATGATCATACTATACATAATTTTTTAGTCGTAGTTGCAGATTCTTATTCATATTTATTCCATATAATATTCAAAAACAGCCGAATATAGTATTCTAACCTCGATTCAAACCGCGAATCTAACCTAGAATCTAATCTCGGATTTCACCTCGAAATAAGACGAGTTCGAAACACTTCTAGAGGAATTCATTCATCAACATTCAATACGAGAATAGTAATCATACCTGTTGAGTGTCAGATCTGGCGCGCGTAGCTGACATTTTTTAGACGCAGCTTATCTCAGTATAGGTATTGTAACATTGCATTTTGCAACGCGTGTTACAAGCGACTCCCGAACCCTTAGACGACCATAGTTACGTAGGGTGCGACGAATGAAAGAAGCACGAATGCGTTAGGTTAGCCCCGAGGCTAGAAACTCTCCGAGAGGCGACCGTGACCGACTCAAGACTGTCGGATTTATTTCTAATCCTTTTGTATTATTTTACGCATTTTCTCTATTATGTGGGAGACGAGGCTCATACGACGGCCAAAACTAAGACTGATACGCCACTCGACGGACGCACAACACCGAATACCGGGTGTTTGGATCCTTTTCGATGAAAACCGCATGAGCTATGGAGGATAGTACTGGCCAGGCTACCTCCATCAAAGAGACAGAGGACACGGGAGAGTGCCGAAGGCACTCTACAGCGTGGGATATCGGTGGTGGAAGAGATTCCCGCCACCAAGAAGAACCTGCAACCCGTGGTCCTCCGAATCAACGAGCTAATGACACCGTGGTGAACTTCGAATTTCGCGCGAAGCGACGATAGGTCGCCATATTCAGGGATCTTTGGATCGATTTGCAGAATCAATACTCGACCGCTTAACCAGGGTGCGATTTATCAGCGCCTAGCGGTCAAAGATCACTCTGTCGTAGGCCTGCTTCGCAGGTAGAGCGTCGAGCTCTAGTGCTCACACAACTTAGACTTTGTAATTATATTTTGCGAGCCAAGAGGCAGTTTAGTATTTCCCTCGTGGAATGTTCGAGTTTTGATTTCGAGTAGCGTGTGCTGGTGTGTCAGGAGGTTTTTCCCACGAGGAAATCTCCCTAAAAGAGCGGCTGGACAACGGTAAGCGTTAGCCAATTTGACCTATACTAATTTGAATTCGGCAAACGGCCATCAGCCACCTTGCCTTGTTCCGAGCCACGAGGCTCTTTAGTATTTTTGGGAATCAAATTAAGACGACCTCCGAGTCGGTAGGCCGCCACCAGTGTCTCACGTCATAATAGAGTTTTGAGCTTCAGTTTTTGAGTAAGATTTTCGAGTTTTGTGTCGCGTTATAGCATTTCTGTAGAGCCGTAGGTTTCGCACCTGAGTGCGAGTGAGATAGTCTACTTACGTCACGGTCGCGCTCTCTCTCTCTCTCATACGGAGAGATTCAGAACTGTATTATATTTTGAATTTTGTTTAGCCTTTTTGTTTCGCCTACGAAGGCAGAGTTAGTTTAAGTTAAGTTTAAGTAATAATTTTGTGAATTAGTTTTGTTAAGCCTTGCGGACATATTTCAGTCTTTTATCTGTAAGTTTTGTTCTGCGAGGGACGTATTTGTCGAGTTATTTATTTTTGCATTATTTTGTTGTGTTATTGCTCTCCTACGTGGAAGCTATTAGTTTATTTATTATTGTGAAACTCGTCAAGTGTGGCCAGGTCGCCTATACACGACCTGAAGCCGTTTTATACCCGCGGGGTAGTACCCCCGGGTACACGATTTGTTAATTCTATTTTTCATTCAATTTTTCTTCAATAAATTCAATTTTTCTTTGTTAAATTTTAAACCACGAGTCGTTAATCAACGCCTAGCTAATCCTTCATTCAATCCCGACCCCTCTCCGCGGTACTGTTGCTAGCCGACGCTTCAGTACAGTTTGTTTAGATTTGGTTTAGATTTTTGAAATAGGCGGTTAGCCGCCAGGCGCTCAACATCTTGTTTAATTTCCAGGTGGTAGCTAATTGTCGACTGGATTAATCTCGGATGCTGGCTATCCGGTCCAGATCCGAGAAGTAATAAAAATCCACGTCACAGTATACAGGGTGTCCCAGAATTCGCGACGAGGAATTCACAGGGTAAATCTTGATCAAAAACGGGATCGAAATTTCCTGAGCCGTTTTTTACGGAAATGCTTAGATTTCTCGCTATAATTATTTCAATTTCAGCCAATAAGGTGCGATGTATGAACGGGCGCTTGTCGGTGTGCTCGCCGCTTGGTTGTGTGCACTTTGTTTCGCGGCGACAATAGGCTGGGAGACGCGCATACAACCGAGCGGTAATCACATCGACGAACGTCCGTTTATAAGCCGCGCGTCATTGGCTGGATTTGAAATAATTATAACGAGAAATCTAAGCCTTTCCGGAAAAAACGCCTAAGGAAATTTCGATCTTGTTTTTGATAACGATTTACTCTGTTAATTCCTCGTCGCGAATTCTGGGACACCCTGTATACGAACATACTACTTCGGGTAGTATATGTGTTGGTTAGTAACGCTCGTAGCGCCGCCATGATGCATTGGCGCATTGGCCTTACGGTGGCGCTACCTTCCCTTTTGTCCAGCAAACATTGTAGTTTGCATGCGTTTACAACTGATTACTTAAGATTACTGCAGATTACAAGTGATTACAAGTGATTACAAGTGATTACAAATGATTACAAGTGATTACAAGTGATTACTCGATTACTCAGATTACAGATGATTACAGATGATTACTGAAGATTACAAGTGATTACACATTCCATATGTACACCAGATTACAGGAGTGGTTAACCCCTCGGCCTTATCAGTCACGACGGGCCGCGCCGTACCGATAAAGTTAGTGAAATCTTCAATACCGACCGAAGGTACTATACCGACTGAGCACCGCCTTACCACAGCTTGACATACCGCGATATACCGATGTGGTTTGTATACCTACAGTACCGGCCGACCCTGCTTTAGCGGTTCCAGCACCTTCCACGCGCGCGCCTGTAGGTGGTAGCGATCGACGCGCTAAGATGACTGCCGGGCTGCAAGCTAACCTCAAAAATAGCACTTGCCTTCTGTCTCTAATTACTCGCGAACTGAGTGGAGCCGCTTTCGACTAACGATGATCCTTATGCAGGCCGATCTCGCGAATTTCCGGGTCACAACCAACACTCACTGCTCACACCGCACATGCCATAAAACTACTACATTCGGAGACCGAAAAACAGCATGTCATGCAAACTTAAGAGAGTCATAGTTACTCCGGCATGGTTGAACCTACCGGCACAGCCTCTGGGATCAGCAAAAGCCGTGAGCCCCTCCGCCACGACAAGGCAACAGACCATGGAGGGGAGTAGATAGGGACATTATTATTATTTAAACTTTTATTTTATGCGGCTTCTGAGCATCGCTCATTACCACCTCATTCTATTTCATGAATTGTTTCTATTTCGATTTAGGTTTACTCTGGGTTTGTATCATTTATTTGTTCTGTGTTATGTCCTAGTTCGTTTCTTACTCTCGTTATTATTTGTGTTATCAGTTTTCTTTATTATATTAATTATTATAGCAGGACCTTCATCGATCCATCAGGGTCACTTAGCCGCAAGCGATTCTCATTCGTCATGCGTTGCCCGTCCCTAGCCACGTGGAGGCGGACCCTTTTCTACTGATCTACGGAAAGTTGTAGGTTTAATTTTTGACTCATTTTCATGTTTCTTTTTTTCATGTTCCGGTCAGTTCCAGCCCCGGAGAAGTCCCAGGCAGTCACGTCCTAGGCATCATTCACCAGTCCAGTCAGACTCCATGTAAGTATTTTTCTCTTTCTTTCGCGATTGCGTTAGCTAAAATAGATAGTATTTTCAGTCTTTCTTTATTAGATATAAGTACATGCATATTAGCCACATCTCCATCCAACACCATGTCGTGTCTATGTTGCCTATATAGAGGGCAGTCAAAAATCATGTGTTCTACAGTTTCTTCAGTTCCATCACATGCTGGGCAGTCAGGGGTGTCCGACGCATTCCTTCTGTAAAGTGAGCTATTTATTGAGCCGTACCCCGTTATAAAGTAAATGCAGATACGGTCGGGCTTGAACCATTGGTTTTCGTCGGCAAAGTCAGCTTCTCTAATGAATTTTCTTGTATCGGCGCCGTGTGTGTCCTCGTTCCATCCTTTTCTCCATTCGATCGTGACCTCTTGTTTTATTTTTTCTTTATTCGTTATTATTCTCATGTCATCCTTGTCATTTGTTTCTTCATACTTGTAATTCTTCCACTCAACACTCGCGTTTTTTCTCACTTTTCCGCGCAGACCTCTCATGATCACCTCCAAATCCATGGGTAAAGAGCCGTTTACCACCTGCATGGCACTCGTAGACGCTGTTCTGCATGCTTGCATGCTTGCATGCTGCATGCAGCTGCAAATAAATAGATGTCTAGGACGATGATGAAGGGATGGGAGATGAACTGCTGGGCGATATTTGAGTTTCATAACCAATAACAATCTATGTACATTATACGTTCATGTTTCGTTACATGATATTAAAATACTTACTTGACATGTTCATGACAGCTGCTATTGCTACTCAACAATTCTCACGCATCACTGCATTTTTGTAATCCTTGAGGCTTTTATTATATGAAATGAGATAGGCTAACACTAGTTCAATTAGGAGTCCATCGCCTTCTTTAACTTCGGTTGGTTGTTGTGTCGCAAGATATGGGTCGGAGTTCTCATTTTCTTCTACTAAAAGTTCTGCGTCACTAAGTATTGTTGCGAACAAGAGATTATCTTCGTTGCAACTTGACTGCGACGATTACATGTTGCAATCTAAAATAAAATACCAACTCCATCATAACTTTGAATAACATCAAAATTATTGGACGAGAAGATAGTATTACCAGAAATCATTTGTGCCAAAATGCAATTGTCACTAAGAAGTTTGGTGACATGTGATATGACGTTCTACACTACATTATGGAAGTCTATTGAGTCGAAAATTATTTGTACAGGGGTTATTGCCTGCTATCTGCGATTTTTAATGTATTTTGTACCTATTGATATCATTGCTCTCACTGCGGAGCATTTTTCATACAGATTTTATTTACAGCAATTCGCTTTTACATGAACTTAAAAACTCAAATTGAGAAATTATTACGTATTAATTTTTTAATTCAAAGGAAATTGTGCCTCGTCATGATTGAATGCTATCTTTTATGTAAATGATGTCTCGTCTGTTTGAACTAATACATGTAAGTCGGTAATAACGTGGGAAAAAATAGTATACGCAACTTAATGTACTGTTCGAAGTAGATTTGAATTTTTAAAGTGACTTCTTACATCGCTCGGGCAGTTGTTTGAGGTTAGGGACGGCAGGGAAAGTTTTCCTCCAGCATCTATCAGTGATTATAAATTCTATGCTGTATTGTCTGACGTACCTGGTCTTCTTGGTAGTATCTGAAACTTAGGACACTGCTTTGCACTGAAAACACTTCAAATTTATTCGTTCTGCTTCTATATGTACCGCTAATTCATTGCACTTGCGCATACGCGTGACAACGCACGGCAAGGTCGCAAAGTTGTCCCGGACGCCGCGCGACGAACGCCTAGTCGGTACGTCCCGATTCAAACACACGGCTCGCCTGTGATTGGCCGACGCCGTGTGTGAGTGAGCCTACGCTCCGTCCGTGTTACGTCAACGGCACACGGCACACGGCTTTTCTTGTGTCATGGGCTTAAGCCTGGATAAAACGGGGTTTCGGCAGGTACCCCGAGTGAACGTTTGCGACCGCACCATTCAACGTCCCTGCGGCCATGCAGCCATAGGCACGTGATCTAACACCGTAGCTTTGGACGTGGTCTGAATTTAGTTTTACCTCTCACCCTGAGCCACTCCGGCTTGGTAGGACCTGCCAGGAGACGAGCTCCGGCCGGCACAGCCCCAGGGATCATCGAAGTGAGTAGGCCCCCTCGCCACGACAAGGCACCAGACCGTGAGGGGGAGTAGATAGGGACAATTCAATGTGTAGATTGTTTAACGTGCTGTCCCGCTGTATGAGCTCTACCGCACGGCTGCCCGCAGCTTGGGACTCCGGGGTACGCCCGGTCAGCGCACTGTCTACTAGTGCGAGCGACCACTTCGGCTTTCGCCTCGACGTTCGCCCACCCGTTCGACAGCTACCAGTTCTGGATTCAGGTTGCAAGCCCTGGTGCCCTTACTGGCGGAAGCGAGGCTATCCATCCTCTACCAGCATCTGCAGTGTTGCTACCCGAGCTGAAATAAGCGCAGCTCACCCGCCGAGACCGAAATCTCTTCCCCGCGATGTGGGGTAGCAAACCACTGCCACCACGAGTCCAACCCAAACGACCGGAGCGGAAGGAAGCCTTACGGCGGTCCAACCTGGGCTCTACCGGTCCCTTATGTACCTGTTTTAACCCTGGATTTAGAGGGCTCGTGCCCCTGCTATTTCGACGTAGCAGGGCCACTTCCAGTTTACGCACTTGCCTGCGAGGCACTGGTGTCTCCATCTCGGATACGCAGGGGCGACATTTCCCGAAAGACCCTGAAGGACAACTGGAATTGACGTGCTAACGGCCGCAAGCAACCGCATCGTGGTTTCCCAGTTGCGACCCTCATACGTTTTCCTCCGGGTTGTCAATCTACGACAACCCGAGTCTTCTTCACCCATTCGTGATGTGACTCAGTCGTCATCATCAGCTCTCTGCCGTCTGCGCTCTACCTCCCTTAGGTACACAGGGCATGATCCTGATTCGACTGAGTGACCATCTGGCTTTCCCAGCCGGTAACAGTTTCTGCAAGACTCCTTGTTCTCGCACTTATCGACCTCGTGGCCGGCCATACCACATCGTCTGCAGACTTTCGTCGCTTCTGTGCAGTCATTAACGACGTGCCCAATGCCATAGCACTTGTAGCACCTTATCACCTTATCCCAGGCTCGGACTCTATAGGTACTCCAGCTACTATGTAAGCCCTACCTTCTTTAACTAGTAGGTTAGACCCACTTTTTGGGAGCTCGACAATGAGGTTTTCCTCTTGCGAGTCCCTCTTCCCGGTGCGCTTTACCACCTTCACTCGCTCATCGTACACGGATCCCTCCATCACCTCCTTGAGGTTTCTTTCATAGAGATCCGTGACGACTCGCGCATCTTTCACCGTGTTCGGTACATCGTACACGATCACCTTTACACCCGCCTTTTGGGCTTTTTCTACTCCAAGCCCCATTTTCGAGAAGCCCGAGTGCTCTATCAGAGCATCTCGCTCTTTCTCGCTGGGCGTCTCTATGACGATCCCACTCTTCATCTTTTTCAGACCCGATACCCTAATGGGTAGGGTCTTACTTATCTTTTTAAGGACTGCGTCCTTAATTTTGTCGCCAGTTTGAGCGACACCACCGTCTAGTGGCTTCACTACAACAGCAAAGCTCTTTGATGGGCGTCTGCGACTCTTATGAGCCACAGACGACCCACCGCCTACCGGCTTCTTTGAGCCATCACCCCTTGGCTCCGGCTGGGTTGCCAATCCACCTTTACCGTGGGTGAGGCTGGGGCTTGTCCCACTTGCACTGCTGGGCTTCGCCGCCACACTTGCGTATGACGGTCCAGCCCGGCTCATGCCGCTAGCTCTTTCAGCAACTTTTGGTTGCAGTAGCCGACAGCTCCACTTCTCCTTTTCCTCCAACTGTCCTTGGAGTCTTTCCACCTTGAGGAGTAGCCCAGCTACTATCTTCTTATATCTACTAGCTAGCCCCAGTACCTTAAAGGTTACTGCTTTGGGCACTAGATTACCTTGGGCAAATATAACCGACCTAAGGTCGTCGCTCACAACCCTCATTGCCCTGAGGCTCGGGTCAACTATTTCATCAACCGCCACCACCTCGGTTTCTGGAGCCTTTGCCTCCGTTTCTACCACATCTGCCTGGACCTCGTAATCCATTTGAACCTCACGGTCCTCCTGAATCATTTGGATCCTTTGGGTCTCTTTTGGGGAATTTTCCTGGTCCTTTGGACCAGGTTTCCCGCGTTTTGCCACCCTCTTCGTCCTTGCAGTCCTTTTGACTGTCATTGCATCATTGCCGTCTCCGTTACCGGAAGACTACACGTATGACAATGGGAGTACACTTCTCCTCTTTGTAACACCCTTTGCGCCTCTTGACAGGTTAGTCTGCTTCTCAGACCCTTCACTGTCAGAGGCACTAGAGTTGCTACTAAACTTAGGCTTACACCTGCCTGCGCCCTCTTCGCGCTTCTCAACCTCCGCTTCGCCACTCTCATCTTTGTCCTCGTTTTTATTTTCATTTTTAGGTTTCATACTTTGATCCCACGAGCATGGCACGATGTATACCGCCCAGGCCATACGTCCATAGACCTGGGGGGGGCGCTCATACAACCGGGTGTGCCAGGTGCCCGGAGGTTTGGTCGTTTGCCACCGGTCTAACCCGCCGGCCACAGGTCGCAGGCATCTCGGCCATACAACCAGCATCCCATTGCCACGAACCGGAGCGTAGGATAGGAGTTTCTTTTATAGAGGTAGTACTCCTCGCGACCCGGGCGGTTAAGCCAAGATTCTCGGTTTCCGAACGCCACTACCGTGCACACACGCACTCCTTACCGGAGAACAACGTGCATGCCCGGGTCGTTGCGGCGAGCAAAAACTACGAGGACTAGGGTGCCCCAGGGGTGTCAAGCCCTGTATCACTTACAGACCGTTTTCGTGGCCGGGACTAGCCCGATACACCCGCTCATGGATCCCTAGGTCGGTCTGCATTTGGTTGACTTTTTCACCCAGAGCCACTCCGGCATGGTTGAACCTACCGGTACAGCCTCTGGGATCAGCAAAAGCCGTAAGCCCCTCCGCCACGACAAGGCATCAGACCATAGAGGGGAGTAGATAGGGACAGTGGGAATCTCGTTAATCCATTCATGCGCGTCACTAATTAGATGACGAGGCATTTGGCTACCTTTTTTTTTTTTTTTTTTTTTTTTCAAGAAAGAAGAGAGAAAAGGAAGCCGACCACCAAAACCCCTTGCTTCCTTTCCCCTCGACTCTCGTTTCTCTTTATTGCTCTGAGTTCTTGGGCAGAGATACCCTTACAACTTCGTACAAGTACTTACGTACTAACTATATATCTAACTTATGATAAGACTGACTAGCACTTCAAACTATGAGTTAGTCTATATTCTAAGGACTAGGCGCACCGTACTTGACAGCATGCTCGAATCTAGCTAGTTTCCTAAACTAATTATTATCAATTAAACTAATAATTTTTAATTTTTTTAATTTTTTAATTATTTTTAATTTATTTATTTGCTATAGGTTTTTACTTTCTAATATATTTTATAGACTATGTTTCATTATAATATATTTTTATATAAATATAAATATTTTTTCGAGTACGTACACTTTCAACAAACTTACAGTTGTAAGTTCAAGATTATTAAAAAGGTTCAAAACGGTAATCAGCTGAGAACTAGTACTGTTTATAGGTATAAGATATGGGGTGAATATTATTTATAAAATATCTGTAATAAAAACTTTTCTTGTTTGCCTCATTTCATAGTCGTGATGCTTGTAAATCATCGGCGGCTCAAGAATTGAGTTTTTCACTGAATTAGTGATTTTATCAATTTTTCGCGTGAAGAAAAATTGGATATCTTGATTGTTACTCTCAGAAGATTTGTCTTTCGCACTTTTTGTCAGCTTTTTGGAGGCAATTTGTTTCAGGGGCTCGGTCCTCGGTTTTGTTTGAGGCTGAGTGACATTATCTTTTTTTTTTCGATTCGTCAATGATTGCTTTTTTGGGACACTCTCTTTCAAGGGATCGCTCTTTCTTTTTCTAGAATGTTCGATCGATGGTATTATAGGGTTCAGTATTCCAGGATTTGTTTTGTGATGGGAAGTGGATTGAGATTCAAAATTCCCGCCTAGCGCAGATTGGTTTCTCTTCAACAGATCAGTTAGTAATCTCTTCCTTTTTCCTTCGATTTTTTTCGAGAGTTTTTTGACATCATCATCCTGCTTTCTTTCTTCTTCTCTTTTATTTTCGGCAGCGTCCATCATTGCTTGCGCCACATGGAATAGCTTGAAAGTCTTTTCTTCTCAGAGCCTCCTTTAATTCTGCACTAGCTTTCGACATGAGTATATCTGAACTCTGTTTTTTTAAATCCTTATCTCTTTGCGCATTTTCTAAATCCTGTTCCAACTTTTTCAAATTTCTATCTATTGATTCGATTTTCTTCAAATTTTCTTTTTCGTCTTCAAGACGCTTCCGCTTTGATTCTTCCGCTTCAATTGATTCTTGTTTTTTCCTTTTTTCAGCATCAAGATATGCGATGTATGCCTGATGCGCGAAACGCGCTTTCAAAATTAAATCATTCGGCATGGGAATCAGATGAAGATTTCCTTTATATGGCTTAGTCGCCTCATAAACTGTGAGACGCGCATTCAGCGTTCGTTCTTTCATTGCAGTTTTGTCTTCAGTCAGTATGAGTTTCGTTTTGGAGAATCCCCTTTCTACATCAGAGTTCCCATGTGATATTGCCAGACATAATTTAACAACACGGCTGATTAAAGGGTACTTGAGGTCGCCATTGGAATGCTTGCTTGAAATACATTGGCATACCAGTAGTGATCTATTCGTTCGTCGTTTTTCAAATCTGGCAAATTTTCCATTTGAAGTGTTTTCCACTGATCCGAAAGAGATGTTGAGGATACATCATCAAGCGGCAAAAATTCAGCGATCTTTACTATGTCTCTGCAACTGTTCTTACTCGTGATTCGTTGAGACTGCAGACATCTGCATGCATACAGAAAGTCAGAGTGGGGGTACGATTTCAGAGACGACTTTTTCAAGATATGTAATGCGGCTGCTTTGTAATATTCTCTGACGTTTGTCAGAAACCTCATTCTTTCCAGTTGACTGAACTTCTTCATGTGTTCTTTCACATCGTTGTCCAAGCTGATAGATTGTACGTCGATCAGATTTTGTGTGTTAAAAAGTGTTTCGACCTTAAGGTCACTGTGCTTGAAAAGTTTTACACTGTCAGGAGTGCAAATGCGACCAGCCAGAGTGAGGACGAGATGCTCGATCTTATCATAGAGCACGTGAATTAGAGGCTCCTCCTTTTGAAAAATAAGCGAAAATTGTTCGAATAGTGAAACACTATTGGCAACGTAGTGCATTTGAGCTAGCATGTCTTACTGTCGCAAATATTTACATATTGAAACGTATCTGGGAGTTGTCAAAAGTAATTTACTGGCTGGAGTATCAGGAATAAAGCGCATAAAGTACTCTATCAGTGCAGGCCATTGTTCCAAAACACGTTCGATGCATACTTTTAGTGTCAGCCAACGAGTCGTAGAATGCTCTATGAAACGATGCGAAGGGAGTTTCAATTTTTCTTGAATAGACTCAAAATTGCCCCAGCGTGCTGGCCATTGGTGAAAAAAGTAGTATATATCAATCACGAAATCACTTGTGTCCGTTCCATATAATTCGAGTCCTTTTAAAAACGAGTTGTGAGTAACATGTAGGTTACATGTGCCAATGTTAAGTAAACCCTTGCCGCGAGATTCAATTAATTTTGAATTTAACAGGTTCCACACCGTTTTGTTGACATTTGGACCATCTGAACCAATCGTAATTAACTTTCTTATGGACAAATGAGTGTCTTCTACAGTTTGAGTTATGCTGTCAGCTAGAATCTGTCCCGTTGCAGTAGTTAAAAAAGTCGTTTGTAAATGTTCGTCTACTACTTCGTGAGCTGTTTCCGAAAAGTACCGTACACGTATTTGCAATTCCTTTTTATTCGCAGTGTTGGTTGTTTCATCAAAAGAAACAGCGAAGCCCTTGCTGTTGTTTACATCCTCTATTAGAAGATTTTGAAAATGTGGTCCTGAGGCATCTGTGATTAGATAACTCAATTTTTTCGCTGACAGGGAAAAGTTAATAGCCGCGTTTGAGTCAGAAAACATCGCTTGAAAGAGAGATGGTAAACCATCACAAGATGCAGCAGACATATTGGAATGCACATTTTTTATTGCCCATAGTATTTCAGCCCTTGTGGATGAATCTTTTCTGGTCACTAATCCAAGTTGCTTTGAAGTAATGGACGAATCTGTCGAAGCATTCATTTGGATTTTCAATTGTTCATCGACAAGTCTCGTGTTTGCATGTTTGTAATGCACCGTTGAAGTAGAATGTTGAATGATGTCCCGAAATCCCTTGGAAGCACGTGAAAAACTTTTATTGCAAATCAAACATTTTACTCTATCGGTATCTTCTTTTTTGCACCAAGTTGCAATCTTGAATCCCAATTTATCTGTCTCATTAAGCCACTTGGCTTGAAATTCGTAACGATGGGCCATATTAAAGACAATTGAGAAAAACGTTAGTGACCCTTGAAGATTTGCTAAATTCGCAGACTAATTACCGTTTTAAAATTAACCTATCTTAAATATTTCAAACTCTATCACATTATGTTCTCATTGCATTTACACATCAATATTATTCTTTGGTAAGATTATCACAATCTGATCATTTCCCCAATTGGCACTACATGGGTCTGTGTGAAATAATACAGACTATCAGTTGGACAGGACAGGAACGAAGGCTATCCAATGTACCACTATTGCAGCCTTGAGATGGCCTAAACCTGAAAATATATTTTTGAGGTGTGTTATATCTTACAAAGTTCAATCATTTTCATTATAAACTACATTTTTCATGACCTACGATTTGAAAACAATTCCTTCCTTTACAGAAAAAGTCCACCCTACAAACATTGAATTACTTTGACTACTAGTATACATAGACAAAAATAGTATTCCAAGAATGTGCTTGAATGATTCGAATTAGATTTTTTTAAAGGCATCTTGAAAACTTTTCCAATATTGAATATCGATGTTCTGTATTTACATATTTAATTACATACCTTCTCATCACTGTAAACAAATGCGTAGTGTGAAGCAAACACTGCCTCAACTAAAGTATTGATGTGGTTTTCATCGATGATGGCAAAATGATCTTGTCCAAAACTCTCATATTGGATTGTCAGGTCACATTGAAATTGGTATTGATGAGCCATTTAATTCGAATATATGAAAATTTCAGTTATTTGAAATAACTGAAAACAAGAACCATATTATTATTTTTATTTAAACGAAGTTTGTCACCGATTGCATGTCATATATTTATTAATCTATAGCTACTACTTTGCCAAATTGTAAATAAGTTGAATTATTGTCATCTATCAGATTTATGAAGCAAGATCTCTGAAGTCTTTGTAGATATAGTGTGAAAATAATTACTGTAATAGTTGTCTCGACGTTCGAGATAGTGACGTTAGGTTGCTGATCGGTGATGGTTACTGCCATGTTACACTGATTCACTGGTTGTATTCTATTGGCAACCCTGTCGAGGTGAAAACAATCCTATTCTACCGACAGAACTATGTTTCTCCGAATTCAATATCGGAACCATATCCGTATTTGAGGAATTGAGAAAAAATTGAAAAAATGAAAAAAATTTGACAATAAAAGCAAAAAAATCAAGAAAAATGCTGAAAACCGACCGAAAAGTCGAATAGTCGCATTTTTCTTGGAAAAAGTCGAGAAAAGTCGCAATTTCTGAAAAAAGTCGAAAAAGTCGTACGCTCCGAGGCCTGCCTCGTGTATCGAAAAAACAATACATCATCGTTTTTCATTTCTTGAAAAAGGTTATTGTAATCGCCTTGATTGTGTCGATTTGCATTGACCGGTCTGACCCACCAACGACGGTTCCGCCATCGAGACCACCGACGTCTTCCACGTAAAACAATGTATAAGGAAATCCATATCGACACTAACAGCAGAAATTCATCATCATCCATAATCTGCAATAATGAGAAAGACTGCGAATAAAGCAGCTGATTATTACATGAGTTGGGAATACGGTAACATTGCAAGAGTCTATTACTTCCTGAATTTGATTTAATTTGGTATTTTACAGTTTTTGCTGAGATTTAGTACTTATAGTATTACATTATTTACGGTATTCAAAAGTTGACTTGATGCCTGTAATAATATCTTAAGTGATGACTTTCAAATACATCCCAGCCAAAGTAAGTCTAGTCGCTTCTTATTTCGATTGTGAATGACCAAATTCCAATTCACATGAATTAAACTTCAATTCGTGATTCCGCATGCGTAATAGCAAATTATATGCTGTATTATATGACGTACCTGGTCTTCTTGGTAGTATCTGAAACTTAGGACACTGCTTTGCACTGAAAACACTTCAAATTTATTCGTTCTGCTTCTATATGTACCGCTAATTCATTGCACTTGCGCATACGCGTGACAACGCACGGCAAGGTCGCAAAGTTGTCCCGGACGCCGCGCGACGAACGCCTAGTCGGTACGTCCCGATTCAAACACACGGCTCGCCTGTGATTGGCCGACGCCGTGTGTGAGTGAGCCTACGCTCCGTCCGTGTTACGTCAACGGCACACGGCACACGGCTTTTCTTGTGTCATGGGCTTAAGCCTGGATAAAACGGGGTTTCGGCAGGTACCCCGAGTGAACGTTTGCGACCGCACCATTCAACGTCCCTGCGGCCATGCAGCCATAGGCACGTGATCTAACACCGTAGCTTTGGACGTGGTCTGAATTTAGTTTTACCTCTCACCCTGAGCCACTCCGGCTTGGTAGGACCTGCCAGGAGACGAGCTCCGGCCGGCACAGCCCCAGGGATCATCGAAGTGAGTAGGCCCCCTCGCCACGACAAGGCACCAGACCGTGAGGGGGAGTAGATAGGGACAATTCAATGTGTAGATTGTTTAACGTGCTGTCCCGCTGTATGAGCTCTACCGCACGGCTGCCCGCAGCTTGGGACTCCGGGGTACGCCCGGTCAGCGCACTGTCTACTAGTGCGAGCGACCACTTCGGCTTTCGCCTCGACGTTCGCCCACCCGTTCGACAGCTACCAGTTCTGGATTCAGGTTGCAAGCCCTGGTGCCCTTACTGGCGGAAGCGAGGCTATCCATCCTCTACCAGCATCTGCAGTGTTGCTACCCGAGCTGAAATAAGCGCAGCTCACCCGCCGAGACCGAAATCTCTTCCCCGCGATGTGGGGTAGCAAACCACTGCCACCACGAGTCCAACCCAAACGACCGGAGCGGAAGGAAGCCTTACGGCGGTCCAACCTGGGCTCTACCGGTCCCTTATGTACCTGTTTTAACCCTGGATTTAGAGGGCTCGTGCCCCTGCTATTTCGACGTAGCAGGGCCACTTCCAGTTTACGCACTTGCCTGCGAGGCACTGGTGTCTCCATCTCGGATACGCAGGGGCGACATTTCCCGAAAGACCCTGAAGGACAACTGGAATTGACGTGCTAACGGCCGCAAGCAACCGCATCGTGGTTTCCCAGTTGCGACCCTCCTACGTTTTCCTCCGGGTTGTCAATCTACGACAACCCGAGTCTTCTTCACCCATTCGTGATGTGACTCAGTCGTCATCATCAGCTCTCTGCCGTCTGCGCTCTACCTCCCTTAGGTACACAGGGCATGATCCTGATTCGACTGAGTGCCCATCTGGCTTTCCCAGCCGGTAACAGTTTCTGCAAGACTCCTTGTTCTCGCACTTATCGACCTCGTGGCCGGCCATCCCGTATGAAAAAACCATATATGGCTAAAATATATGGCACAATATATGGTAATTGTATTTTGATATATGGAACATATATGGCAGAATATATGGAATCATATACAAATATTCGGCCAATAAATTATATGGACCATATATGGCAAAAATATATGGCACAATATATGGTAATTGTATTTCAATATATGGAATCATATATGGCAACAATATATGGCAGAATATATGGTGATTGTATTTCAATATATGGAATCATATATGGCAACAATATATGGCAGAATATATGGCAGAATATATGGTAGAATATATGGCAGAATATATGGCAACAATATATGAAATCATATATGGCAGAATATATGGCACAATATATGGTGATTGTCTTTCAATATATTGTAACTTCCTGTATATGTTTCACCAGCTGAAGGCTGGTGAAATTATACTAGTTCGCGTGTTTTCTTTGTCACGGGTTATTCTGTGAATTATTTGGAGCTCCTCTGGGAAAAGTTGAAAAAACCCTTAATTTACCCTGATACAGACTCGGATAGATTTTTCACTACCAGAGCTGCCTCCCTACAGACTTGGGATATGCTAGATTCACCAGACTAGGATAGCAATTATAGCTCTACCGTAGCTGTCCTGAATCTAGCTCACCGAAGCTGCCTTTTTACAGACTTGGGATATGTGTGTTCTCAGACTAGGGTACCAATTATAGCTATACCGTAGCTGTCCAACACACTCACCGAAGCTGCCTTTTAGCTAAGAATGATTTTAAGTTTGATCTGAAAGAATTGATGATTAAAAGTGAGGTTATGTTGTAAATGGAAAACAAAAATCAAATTTATGATAATTGAAATGATCTGCTGATCATTTGCTAGTTTTATTTCTAGTTTGTGATCTTTTCTCACTCTTGGTTTTTATACAAAATTATAAGTTTTAATGCTTAACAAAACAAAAATCATGAATGATTGTATGAATGGCTATGAATGACGTGAATGAATGTGTTTTCCTTAATTTTTAACTTATTCTATTTTCGTGTTTTGCCTCAATGGCCGGACTTGGTTTGTTTTTGGCTTTTTGATTTTTCTATCTATGTTTATCTAGATTTTCAGAATTTGTTTGATTTTAAATCGATTTTATTTGAATGCCGCTTTTGGCTAAGACAATATTTTGGATTTTCTATTTATTTTTATACTGCGGTTTCTGCGAGTATGATTTTACTTTTCCTTTTGAATTTAATCGATAAGTAATTTTTACTTAATTTATCTGATTTTTCTGAGTTTAAATTTGGATTTCTAGTTCAAGAATGGAATTTTAATTAATTTTAATATTTCGTTCTAAGTCGGTCGGCTGCTCTAGCTCGAGTCCGCTGGTCATGCTTGACCAGCTCGCCTTTTATACTTTTCGTTGAGTACACACAGACGTGCTGCTACCTTGGTATTGTACCACGTGGTACAATACCAGCGTGTTCATCCATGTTTGAAGTTTTCTATAGTGCGTTCGTTCGGCTATAGGCCGAACACGTTACATTGCCCCCTTTTCATCAGCTGATCTTCGGTGATGGAGTGCCTTCAATGGAATCGCTGTAAGGTAGGTTGATGAAAATCTTCCTTTTTTCTGTGTTTTTAATGTCATATCTGGTATTTAATATTTGTCATGTCCGAGTTTCTTTGATATATCCGTGTTATTTGGTTAAGTCCGAGTTTTTTTATTTTTGATGTTTTTCTTTCAGCTCCTGTCCTGTGCTAACGGGTCGTCGATATCGAACTCCGCCATGTAATCTGGGAGATCATCATCTGCGGGTATCGGCATCGGCACCTCAAGAATATATTCGTCAGTCAGGTCTTCTAGAGTTAGTTCCGGTAGGTTGAATAAGTACTGCTCGGATTCTTCTGGTGATGGTAAGTGCAGTATTGCACCCAAAGAGTCATCCTCCGCTACCTCATCTTCCTGGTCATTTTGTTGATGATTTTTTCTTTTTTCAGCCTCGATATAGATGGCTCGCTCCATGTCGTTCGTGATAAGTGAGATAGGCCCAAAAGTCCTGAACATATCCACTTTTTGGTGGTGAGCTTTCTTCTCTTCTTCCGTCCTCTCTTCCATTTCTATTTTGTGTAGCTTCCATGCAATCTGGTTTGGATTCTCCTCATGGAGCTTGACTTTTTTGTTAAATGTTTCTTTTAAGTTTAATTTATTTATGGGAATATTAATCCTCATACTGAGTTTCTGTTTCTTAGTTACGTCCGGTGTTGTAGTTGTATTTGGTTGTTTCGTTATATCTGGTTTTGGTGTTTTATTCGGTTTTGGAATTACGTCAGGTCTAGTTGTTACGTCCAATTTTAATATCCCTTCTTTCTTCTCTTTTTTAGTCTGGGACCCTTTTCCAGCAATGTACTTTCCACTGCCACCGATGAAACGACCCGAAGGAATAATTGTTTTATATAAATTATTATTCGCGTCTACGCTTCCGATATCTATTTCGGATGCTTGTACACCCTTATCTTGAACACTTGTGTATCCGTATGCAAAGTTACTCATGGTGATACGAGGTATGACTGATTCTTCTTCTCTCCTGATGATCGCTTATATATTAATGATAATCCTCTTACAGGATTAGGATTTTAAGCTTAACTCTTTCTTTTGTTTTATTTTACTTCAAATTTTGAGTTGAAACAATAAGAAACTAGATATTTCTGGTTAAACTGACTCTATGTATAACTTCATCATATTTACGTGAAACCGTCCTCTCTCTAAGCCTGTTTTCATATTCTCTAATATGTAAGTTGCTTCGCCTATTTGCCTGTTTATTATATATGGTCCTTCATATAGTGGAAAAAACTTTGCCATTTTTTTGTTAACAGTGTCCGACACATTGAGTGCTCTGATTAAAACCTTATCGCCTACCTTAAACCTAGATAATTTCTGACTTGAATTGAACCTATCGGCTCTTCTTTTCCCATGCCTTTTTATATTTTTCTCAACTAAGTGAATTTTTGTCTCATAAGGTATGTCTTTTAGTTTTGGATTAATCCATTCTGCCCAAAATCTGGTCGGTCTACTTTTTAATTGGATTTCACACGGAGCGAATCCAGTACCATCATGGCACACTTCATTGATGCAGGTTTCGATAACCCTTACCCAGTTAATCCACTGTGTGTGGTTATCTGCCAAGAAGGTACGGAAAAATCTACCGATTTCCCTATTGACTCGTTCGACAATGTTCCCCTGGGGGTGTCTAATTGACGAGAATATTAAGATGATATCTTCTTCTTCTAGCTTCTTTATCCATTGGGATGAAGTGAATTGTGTGCCATGATCGCACTGGATTCGCTTCGGTTTCCCAAGTTCTGGAATGTAATCCCTAAAAATGCAAGTAATTGTGGACTGCGCGTTCGCTGATCTCAACGGATATAGTTTGACGTATTTACTAAACGCATCTATGGTTACCAAAAGCCACTTATAATTCCCCTTGCTTGATGGTAATGGTCCTAAAAAATCTATGGACACCAAGTCTCCTACTCCGTCTGGAATTATATTCTGCATTGCTGCATATGAATGACGGTTTGGTACCTTACATCGTTGACATTTGTCGCATTTTGCAATTACTTGACGTATTCTTTTTGCTAATTTTGGATAATAAAAACCCTCTCTAAGTAGCTTATGACATTTTGATGCACCCACATGGCCGTATGCCTCGTGACATTCGTCGATAAGGTTTTTTAAAAGTGCCTCGGGTATATAGGCTTTAAAATCGCCCCCTGGATTTTTATGATACAAAATGTCATTCTCTACGATGAGGTTCTTATTTTTGTTTAAACTTTCTGGTTGCATTAATTCGCTAACCTTTTGATCCTGCTTCTGAAATTTCCAAAAGACTTTTAAATTTTCTTTTAACTCTTTATTTATTTCTTTTGCTAATCCTGCTACGCTAAATTCTGCAATTTCGGCTGTTACTGTTTTTATTTCAGGTGGATTTCTGCTAAGGGTGTCGGCAACTATGTTTTCCGTTCCCTTGATATGCTCAATCTCGAAACTGTACGCTTGGATAAACAGAGCCCATCGAGCTAATCTGGAGCTTACCAGTTTGCATGAAAAAAGAAATGTTAAAGCATTATGATCTGTGCGTACTGTTAATTTAGCACCTATGATGAATGATCTGAACTTGCCTAATGCGAAGACTATTGCCATTAATTCTTTTTCGCTGGTAAAATAATTAAGCTCTGCGCCTTTCATGGTTCTGCTTGCCAGTCCTACGATTTGTTTTTCGTTTTCTTCTGATATTTGATATAAAACTGCGCCTACTGCAAAATTGCTTGCGTCGCATTCTAAATAGTAACGTTTTCTTGGATCCGGGTGATGTAAAATCATGTTTTCACAAAAAATGTCTTTAACTAAGTTAAACTGGTTGTTCATTTTCTCGGTCCAATCCCACTTGGCGCCTTTTCTTATTAGAGCTAGTAGCGGAAACGTTGCGTCTGAATAATTTTTCGTGAATTTATTATAATAATTGGTAAGACCTAAAAAACCTTTTAACTGTTTGACGTTTTTCGGCGTTGGAAAATGTTTAATCGCCTCTATTTTCTCTGGTTGTGGTCTTATGCCAGTTTTTGTGATTTTGTGACCTAAAAAATCTACTTCTTCACGAAAGAATTTAGATTTCTCAAAGTTGATGGTCATATTATACTTTCTAAAAGTTTCAAATAATATTTTAAGGTGGGCCAAGTGAGATTGGACGGAGTCAGAACAACACAGGATGTCATCTACGAAATTTATTGTAAATGACTCTGTATTTTTTAAAACTAAATCTAAAGCTCTGACTAGGCTCGCCAAACTCGTATTTAACCCATATGGTGTTACAGTAAAATGATATGTTTTGCCTTCGTGCATGAAAGCAGTATATTTTCTTGAATCTTTATGGAGTGGTATTTGCCAGAAACTAGCGGTCAGGTCGAGACTGGACATGTAGGCATTGTTGGAACACCTCTGAAATAAGACCTCAGTTGATTGAGCACAATCATGGTCAGGTATAATGAGTTTATTAATGAAACGTGCATCTAGCACTAGTCGGATTTCTCCAGACTTTTTCTCCACGACTACTAAAGGATTAACGTATTCGCTGTAAGATCTTTCAATTACTCCGATTTTTAGCATTTTTTCTATTTCGAGGTTTACCTTCTCCCTATGAATCATTGGAATCGGGTAAGACCGTCTGACAAAAGGTCTATCATCGTAGATATTTAATTTATGCTCATAGATCGTAACTCGACCGGGTAATTTACTAAAAACGTCGCTATATTCCTTTAGCAAGTCTGAAAAAATATTAATTTCTTTTTTACTCAAAACCTGACACTCAATGAGTTTCTCGTCAACTTCATCACTGGTCAAATTATATTGTGTCTCGTCATCTTCCTGGTTCGCTAATCTGTTTCTTGGATATTCAATATTTGCAATCGGATTTAATGTGATTGTATCTGTTTTATATAACTGCACCTGGCTATACCCTGGTGATGTTTCTATTCTTAATCTTTCGGTTCTTAAATCGAGATCTGCTTTCCATCTATGGAGCGTGTCTATCCCGATGATGACTTCTTTTCTAAGACCGCTTATTATCAGAAAGTTTATTTGATCTGAGGCACCATTGATTTTAACTTTAGCAAATATTTGCTCCTTGACTTTTGTAGGCTTGCCCCCTATAACTCCAAATATTTGAAAATTTACTACAGGTAGCCGATCACATTTTGAAAGAGAATTTTTATTTCGTTCATAAAAATCTTGTGAAATACATGTTATTTGGCTGCCTGTGTCTATGAGAGCTCGCACTGTAATGTCTTCTATAATTAAACAAATTTCTGGACATTGTTTGTCGATTTTTTCTGATTCCTCATCCTCTGCTAATAGATAATTCGCTGGATCTTCGAAAATATTGTCGTCTAGATTTGATTTTTCTAATTTTGCCGCGCCGATAACTAGACTACGCTGTGTCGGAACTGTACTTATCAGTACCGGCACAGCGCCATCTAGTTTTCCGGACTAGACTCTGTTACCGTATCGATTTCTGTTTCATCGATCTTGTTTTCTGTGATACATTGGACTCTAGCGTTTGTCCAATTTTCGTTTTTGTTTTGGACATTATCGTTTTGTCCATGTCGCCGTTGTATATCAGGCTTGTCTGTCATGTCGCGATTTGGAAATTGTTTAGGTACTGGGTTGCTTCGCCATGAAAGAGGCTTATTTTTATCATCGTAAGTTCGATTGATCGATGGACCCTGTTTATTCAACGTAAAATGATTAGCTGGTCTACGAGAAGCGTTAGAACGGCCCCCTGTCTGCATCTCATCTAAGAATGTAAGGAGAGCATCGATTTCTGAAATATTTCGGCATCTCGCTGCCTCAACCACGTGCTCATCGAAATGTCTGATTAACGATCGTACGATTTCTTCTTCAGGCAACCGAGGACATAACCCTGCGGCAGCCGCGAATTTACGGTTTGCATATTCCGACCATGTTAACTTTGAGTCTACGATGTAAAAACCAAACTCTAAATCTTTTCTAATCTCTCGTTGCATTTCTATTCCCCAGAATCTAGCAGTGAATTTATCTTTAAATGCATCCCAATCAACGATGACGTCACGACGCGCAGTCCACCAGTCCTTAGCATCGCCAGTGAGACTTTGACCTAATAATTGGAATCTTAATTCTTCGTCGGCTTCTAAAAAGACGAAATACTCTTCGACTTCCCTGATATAAACCATTGGTTTTTCCCAAGTTTTTCCCGAATATGTGGGTAATTTTAATTGTTTTGTTACGAATCTAAATGAATCTTGACCACTTGTACCAGCTGGTCCTGTTACTCTAGTTTTTAGTTTTTTCAAATCTGCATCTATGCCTATTTTTAAGCTTTCATGTTTATGATTTATTTCTTTGATCTTGTCGTTTAGAACTCGATCTCTCTCTCTAATTTTACTATTAATCACATCGAGATCATTGACATGTTCCGTTCTGATACTAGATTCTACTCTACTTATTTTGTCATTGCAATTTGTAAGATCTGTATCCCATTTATCTAATACAATCTGGACCTTGGTTTCCATGTCGTCTATTCTTTTTTTGCTTTTATTTGTAGTTTCATCAAACTTTTTATTAATTTTAGTTTCAAATTCTACTTGAGCTTCTATGTTTGTCATATGAAAGTTATTTATGGTTCTTTCCATCTGAGCAAATTTGTTCTCAATTTTCTTTTCTAAACGTTCATTTGATTTTTTTAAAGAAAGCAGAGTGGTAGCAATTGCAGCCATTGACTCGTCATGACTACGCGATGGGCTTTCAGTTTGACTCAACATGCTGGTATCGGTCAGAGAAACGTCACGCTCATGAAAACCAGTGTCTCGGTCAGATGTACCGGGCTGATCTACCTTTTTATCGCCTTGCTTATCAGAATTTTGATCTTTGTCTGCCATTTTTCTTTAATTTAGTTTTTATCTTTTTATAAATGAATCTAATAAACGATTTTACTTGGCTATGACTTTGAAGTCTTGAAATTGCCCCTAAAAAAAATGATTTTAAGTTAAACAATGAATTTAATGTGAATTTATTTTTATTTAAGTGATTTTAATTTTATTTGAGGAGCCCCACGTTGGGCGCCAAATGTAACTTCCTGTATATGTTTCACCAGCTGAAGGCTGGTGAAATTATACTAGTTCGCGTGTTTTCTTTGTCACGGGTTATTCTGTGAATTATTTGGAGCTCCTCTGGGAAAAGTTGAAAAAACCCTTAATTTACCCTGATACAGACTCGGATAGATTTTTCACTACCAGAGCTGCCTCCCTACAGACTTGGGATATGCTAGATTCACCAGACTAGGATAGCAATTATAGCTCTACCGTAGCTGTCCTGAATCTAGCTCACCGAAGCTGCCTTTTTACAGACTTGGGATATGTGT
This sequence comes from Tenthredo notha, assembly GCA_914767705.2. Classification (NCBI taxonomy): domain Eukaryota; kingdom Metazoa; phylum Arthropoda; class Insecta; order Hymenoptera; family Tenthredinidae; genus Tenthredo; species Tenthredo notha. Next base: position 5,973,280 of record OU611920.1, on the reverse strand, counting down.
GTTCTCAGACTAGGGTACCAATTATAGCTATACCGTAGCTGTCCAACACACTCACCGAAGCTGCCTTTTAGCTAAGAATGATTTTAAGTTTGATCTGAAAGAATTGATGATTAAAAGTGAGGTTATGTTGTAAATGGAAAACAAAAATCAAATTTATGATAATTGAAATGATCTGCTGATCATTTGCTAGTTTTATTTCTAGTTTGTGATCTTTTCTCACTCTTGGTTTTTATACAAAATTATAAGTTTTAATGCTTAACAAAACAAAAATCATGAATGATTGTATGAATGGCTATGAATGACGTGAATGAATGTGTTTTCCTTAATTTTTAACTTATTCTATTTTCGTGTTTTGCCTCAATGGCCGGACTTGGTTTGTTTTTGGCTTTTTGATTTTTCTATCTATGTTTATCTAGATTTTCAGAATTTGTTTGATTTTAAATCGATTTTATTTGAATGCCGCTTTTGGCTAAGACAATATTTTGGATTTTCTATTTATTTTTATACTGCGGTTTCTGCGAGTATGATTTTACTTTTCCTTTTGAATTTAATCGATAAGTAATTTTTACTTAATTTATCTGATTTTTCTGAGTTTAAATTTGGATTTCTAGTTCAAGAATGGAATTTTAATTAATTTTAATATTTCGTTCTAAGTCGGTCGGCTGCTCTAGCTCGAGTCCGCTGGTCATGCTTGACCAGCTCGCCTTTTATACTTTTCGTTGAGTACACACAGACGTGCTGCTACCTTGGTATTGTACCACGTGGTACAATACCAGCGTGTTCATCCATGTTTGAAGTTTTCTATAGTGCGTTCGTTCGGCTATAGGCCGAACACGTTACAATATGGAATCATATATTGCAACAATATATGGCAGAATATATGGCAGAATATATGGTAGAATATATGGCAGAATATATGGCAACAATATATGGAATCATATATGGCAGAATATATGGAATCATATATGGCAGAATATATGGCGGAATATATAATAATTTTGTAAAATATGGTATTCATTTCAATAACAAATTTGAAGACGGTTAAAAGTTTATTCACGAATATTGTTGAATGTAAATTGGTTGATTTTCTATATCAAATTCTCAAAGCTCTAATCGGAGAGATTTTCATTCACCTGTGTTTCCTTAATTATTATTATTAATATTCAGCAAAATAAAAATGAACACGAATTCATTTGTAAAAATTTCAATATTTTAAAATATTTATTCACATATGTAATCAGTGACATCGACAATATTTATAATATTTACTTAACAGGTTGTCGAAACAGATCTTAGAAAATATTGATGATTCAAGCATATATAAAATAGTGTATTACATGTGTAAAAATTACATTTTTTTGCATTCTTTTTTTTCGTTCATTTCAACTACTCACACAGAATACGTATAACATTTTATATATCATTTGTAAAAATTTTAATATTTTAAATTATTTATTCACATATGTAATCAGTGACATCGACAATATTCACAATATTTACTTAACAGGTTGTCGAAACAGATCTTAGAAAATATTGATGATTCAAGCATATATAAAATAGTGTATTACATGTGTAAAAATTACATTTTTTTGCATTCTTTTTTTTCGTTTATTTCAACTACTCACACAGAATACGTTTAACATTTTATATATAAGGTAAAGGGCCCAGTTATTGATCTTTCAACGGCATCCACCATCACTTTGATCTTCATTTTCTTTTTTTTACTCCGATCTCATTGTGGATTTGATTTTAATTTTAATTAATTATGCACAGAGTAAATCCTTCTATTTTTTGGTCCAATTCATTTCAGGATTGGAAAAGAATGTTTTTTTTAATCAAAAATACAAGCTGAAAAGGTGAGAAACTAGGCCACGGTCAATAACTGGGCCCTCTACCTTAATAGAATATAGCAAACGCCTAAATAACTTCGAGGTAAACATGAGTATCATTGGGATGGCAAATATTTTCTTAAACTGAACTGATCAAATGTTGCATTACTGTTTTCTGGATCATCTATGTCAGATAATATCTAGGCAATCGCATTGAAAATTCGGATAATCCTGTAGGGCCCATAATATAAACGTTAAAATGTATGCGTCTTCTTCAAGATCGCGTCTGACGGGTGAGGTATTTTTTAATAACACTAGACCGTTAATTGCGAAATTGATTTTTGACTTTTTTTTTTTTTTTTTTGATCACATCTGTGGTTATTGGTTATTGGAAATATTTCTAGCGATCAAAATTTTTTTTTCTCTCCTCTTTTAACCCTTTTTTGTTTTTTTTTCAACACCAAAAAGATTCTCAAAATTCATCCAAAATTGCTCAAAAAATGGTTCTAAAACAGGTGGCACTCTCAGAGTGCCACCATGGCACAAATGGTTATCTCAGAAAAAAATATTGAGCAAAATTTATAATTAACAATCAGAGTGCGAAAAATGGAAATGGAAAATTGAAGATGGAAAAGGGAATGAAGAAAAAATTGTGGCAAATAAATTGAACGAAGTAAAACCAAACAACAGTAGAGCCCAGTTCAAGTGCTAAGTTGGGACGGAACTGGTTCGTTCAATTTTTGTTCCTACTGTGGTTACAGCTTGCGATTTCCGAGAGTAGTCGCAACCACAGCTGACAAATGGAGAAAAAAGTCGCAGGACAATTTTTTTTTTCTTAACGAAAACGTTACTTCCTTCATGTCCTATTTCAACCTTATGGTGTTATGTTCTTGATTTACCTATATGTTAAATCTACAGTAGTATTAAATAAATTAACCCACAATTTTTTATACCCAAATTGAGATATGATTATTCAACTGATAGCTCAGACACAATTTCTAACAGTGTAAAGCAAAGCTATAAAAACTGTGAAATTGATTAATTACATTGATTGATCGATTCTGCATTTTTTTTCTAATTTATACTTGTATTACCGAAATCTCAGCCGAAGAACCTGGCAGTGATAGATCTTCGTTAAATCGGTCTTCTAATTTTCTTTTATTAGGATCATCTTGATTTTCATTTTCAAATTTTTTTTGATCTTATTCGACCATAACTACTAATCTTTCATTCAAATGCTTCTTAGAAGCTGTAGGATGGAATGAATTCATTTTTAGAGGTATTTACACGTAAAATTCAAGAATAAAATCGGAACAAAAAATTGTGGCAGATAAACTGAACGGAGTAAAACCAAACAACCGTAGAGCCAGTCCAAGTACTAAGTTGGGACGGAACAGGTTCGCTCATTTCTGTTCCAACTGTGGTTACAGCTTGCGATTTCCGAGAGTAGTCGCAATCAAAGAGCGAGCTGATAACCTGAATTTGATACAAATGTCCTCATCATCGGTTTCAGGATCAAATTCTTCCAAATTAAAATCCCGGATCCATACTATTGGAATCCCCGGAGTGAATGTGTTCTCATACTCCCCACTAACCCATTGAACCAGCGCAATTTTTTTTTCTCTGTCGTCATATTTTCAAATCTCGCCAAAAATTGAATGGTTTTATAATAAGCCGCAAGTTAACGTGATGACATTCAGATTTTCAATATTTTTTATGACAATTATACACATCTCCAAGCAATCGGAACTGGTTCGTTCAATATCTGTTCCTACTGGCTACAGCTTGCGATTCCCGAGAGTAGTCGCAATCAAAGAACGAACTGTTAACCTGAATTTGATGCAGAATTTTTTTAACTTACATGATACCATTATAACTTTAGCATCAAAGCACTTCCACCCCATTTTCGGTCGCTTGCCTTTTCTATTCTCTCGCCATTTAACGACGTAAGAAATGTCCTCATCTTCGGTTTCGGGATCAAATTCTTCCAAATTAAAATCCCCGATCCATACTATTGGAATCCCCGGAGTGAATGTGTTCTCATACTCCCCACTAACCCATTGAACCAGCGCAATTTTTTTTTCTCTGTCGTCATATTTTCAAATCTCGCCAAAAATTGAATGGTTTTATAATAAGCCGCAAGTTAACGTGATGACATTCAGATTTTCAATATTTTTTATGACAATTATACACATCTCCAAGCAATCGGAACTGGTTCGTTCAATATCTGTTCCTACTGGCTACAGCTTGCGATTCCCGAGAGTAGTCGCAATCAAAGAACGAACTGTTAACCTGAATTTGATGCAGAATTTTTTAACTTACATGATACCATTATAACTTCAGCATCAAAGCACTTCCACCCCATTTTCGGTCGCTTGCCTTTTCTATTCTCTCGCCATTTAACGACGTAAGAAATGTCCTCATCTTCGGTTTCGGGATCAAATTCTTCCAAATTAAAATCCCCGATCCATCCCAGACAGCACAAACGTCTGAAAGATGTCTTCAAGAACTCTTTCTAAAGACGTCTTTTAGAGCTGCACATAAGATCTCTTACAGACATCAATTTATAGAAATCTGAAATAAGAACTCTTCTAGGTATCTTGTGTAAGATATCAATTTTCAGATGTCTGTAAGAAGTCTTTTTTCTGTCATCGAAAAGACTTCTCAGTTCAGACCTCAATATGTTATCTCATTTTTGATGAGTTTTAGATTTATTTTACGCATGCGCGTCATGGAAACCATTCACTGCAAACTAACCTACGGTTAAAATCTAATCACAATATGTAATAGTTATCAGCTGTTGTACTAATTGATTAACTATAATAATTGATAAATAATAGCTAATTATTCCTATGAAAACTATCACAGCTACGTTCGGTATAATATGAGGTATGATTATAATCTCAATGTTTTCTAGGTTATAGTGTCACTTCAGTGCAGTACGTGTATTCGAAGGCTCATGCCCGGATTCATCAACACGTCCGTTAAACGATTAACCGCCGTAATATTTAACAGCCCGTTAAATTGTTTTGTTTTTATTGTTACCATCGTATGAAATTTTTAACCAGCGTAATGGCTATTAGTCGGAGAGCTGACGACCAAAATGGTGAGGTAATTTTATCGTCAATGAAAGTCAGGATAATACTTACCTGTAAGACCCTTATGCAAGAATCGTCGATTGGCAGGCCGCTGCTGGTGGAATCAGATATTATGGCGTGGGAGGAAAAAAAGGTAAAAGTATCGTCTTCAATTTTTGTGGCAAACAGTTCCGCTATACTCCCAATACACCCAAAAAAAATTTCAAATCGATCGGTCGGTGGAAAGGTTATGATTAATTATGATTACAAAAAAATAATAATTTTGAGATAATCATGATTAAGGCTGCGACACCTTTCCACCAACCGATCGATTTGAAATTTTTTTTGGGTGTATTGGAAGTATAGCGGAACTGTTTGCCACATAAATTAAGGACGATACTTTTATCTTTTTTTTCTCCCCACGCCATAATATCTGAATCCACCAGGAGCAACCTGCCAGATCGACGATTCTCGCATAAGGGTCTTACAGGTAAGTATTATCCTGCCTTTCATTGATGATAAAATTACCTCACCATTTTGGTCGTCAGCTCTTAGACTATATTACGGCTGGTTAAAAATGACTACCGGAGTTGTACAGCAATCGCGCGTCTTGCTTAAAAAAGATAATAATAATAATAATAAAAATAATCTTTGAAATATTCATCGCATTTTATAGGTGAATTGGGTTTTTATCCAACAAAATGTCCGAAAGGAAAGCATTCAACGACTTGTCGAGGAGTCAAAAGAATAAACGGATCAAAAAACAGATTCACTCGCTATTGGAGATGCCTGGAAGTTCAAGTTGTAACGCTGAAAATACAACTGTGCAGGAAGCGATGCAATTAGAAACTGATAGTGAATATGCGGACAATGTGAAATCAGTAGGTGATTTATGTGAGAATGAAAGTTATTTCGATAGTCATCCGATCAGCTCACCGGAATCAGATATTAACGAAGAAACTTCTACAGAAAATAATGCTTCAACAGATGATGAATCGTATGATTCAGCAAGTGAGGAGACAGGTAATGATTTGAAAGGACAGGTAGCACGATGGATTTGCCATTATAACGTAGCTCATACGGCAGCAGGAGCTTTGCTAAAGATTCTCCGTAATAATGTCCAAACAGTTCAACAGTTAAAAGATCTTCCACAAGATCCACGAACCCTGCTCAATACACCTAGAAGTACTATAATTCGTTCAGTTCCACCTGGAGAATACTTCCATTACGGCTTACAAAGAGGAATAATTGATCAACTAAAAACAGTTGGCGTCAGTAAAATCTCCCAAAATATCCACATAAATGTACATATTGATGGACTGCCAATAGCAAAGAGTTCAAAAAGTCAGTTATATCCTATACTGGCTGAAATATTCCCTAAAGTTGCAAGACCATTTGTCGTTGGAATATATCATGGATATAGCAAACCTGATAAATGTGATCTATTTCTTCAAGAATTCGTCAAAGAATACAACACTTTACGAAGACAAGGCTTCCAATACTATGATAAAACGTTTCAAATCACAATCAGAGCTATCGTTTGTGATTCTCCGGCTCGATCATTTGTTACATGTACAAAAGGGCATAATGGTTTCTTTGGATGTGGTAAATGCATGCAAGAGGGCGAATATATAGATCATAGAATGTTATTTCTTGAAATGGATGCACCATTACGCACGGATGACAATTTTCTACAACGCTTACATGAAGATCATCATATTGGGAAATCCATTTTTGAAGAAGCAAATGTAGGCATGGTATCTCAATTTCCTGTGGAATATATGCACCTCGTCTGCCTCGGAGTTATGAAGAAAATGTTAAAAGCCTTTATCAAAGGATGGCATGTGAATGCAAAGGAGATTATAAAACTCAATAGCAAAATGATAAATGCGATTTCGGAATATTTAATCTCTGTAAGCAAATGGATACCATCTGAATTTGCCAGAAAAACACGAAGTTTGGAAGAATTGGATCGATGGAAAGCCACTGAACTGCGGTTGTTTCTGTTGTATGTGGGCCCACTTGTTCTAAAAAATCATCTACCGAGTGAATATTTATATCATTTTAACACCTTACATTGCGCCATAAGAATTCTGTGTCATGAGACAGAGTGCATTCGTAATAACGAGTGTGCTAAGAATTTATTGCGCTATTTTGTCAAAGAATCTATTGAATTGTACGGAAGACATTTTGTGATTTTTAATGTTCATAATTTAATCCATTTGGCTGACGATGTTCTCAAATTTGGTCACCTGGATTCATTCAGTGCTTTTGCATTTGAAAGTTATTTAAACAATATTAAAAAACACTTGAAAAAAGGGGAGAAGCCTTTGGAACAATTACATAGAAGAATTGTAGAACAAGCTGGCTGCAATTATCTACAAAAAAATACTGATTTAATCAAACTTCGAGTTTCAAATTATAATACTAAAAAATCAAACGAAACTGGAGTCCCTTCATATGATAAAATTCATTATAAAACGTTTACACTTTCGGTTCGTCAAACTAGTGACAAATTTTGCTATATTCGAAATTACGGTGTGGTTCGAATTGAAAATATTTGTATAAAAACTAACGATATTATATTACAAGGAGAAACTTTAATGAACGCAGTCAAAGTAGAAAACTATCCAATTGATTCTAGATCAATGAATATAGTAGTTGGAAATAAGTGGTCCACTTTAAAAGACTTCGATGCAAATAATGTTACTTCAAAAGCCGTTTGTTTGCCTCGTGACGAGACTTTTTATTTTTTTCCATTGCTCCATTCATCTGCATGAGATTTTTCCACAATTTTACATAGGAGAGATTTATTGTTCAATTCAATAATTTTTCGGAATATTAACATGAATTGGAACCTTTAACAAAGTAATATTATGATTCCTGAAATGTGAGATTATATTATACTTCTGCTTCAATTATAATAATTTTGTTTAGAATAATTCACTAAAGTATTGCGTTTCTTATATATTTACGTGCAAAGAGCTAAAAAAGATTCGTATGGGATAGTTACGTTTGTTACATGAAATCTTAATTGCTTGATAGCTTCGCATAATTATTTAATAATTTTACAACAACTCTCTGATTCAAATTGCGCGCGTTGTTACTTCCGCTGCTGCGTTTAATTCGAAAATACATTTGCCTCTTTGCCGCCGAGTATTTTCGAATCTCTGCAGCGCCCTCTGAACGGCACGCTATAGAACAGACACACATGTGGGCACCAGTGGGCACGTGCTATTGTATGCAGTTTGGTGCCTTTCAAAACAATTAATCGAGGTGAGTGTATTGAATAAATTCTGATTATTAATAATAGAAAATTTAATACACTTCGAATAAAGAAATATGACGCTACGTCATTCGATGTAAAGAACATCAGAATATATCATCAATATAAACTACAAACATAACCTCACATTGATTCTCGTAAGTACAGAAATTTTTTTCAGATGTATTTCGTTGCATTTTGCCATGATTGGTGCGCGACTGTGCCAGAATGCTGGTTAAATGTTAAGACACAGAAACTACGATGGCCCCCAAAATCATGTAATCCAACAATGGAATCTAAAAGAGCGACCGATCCCAAGGATAATTGGGTAGTCATTAAATACGCGAGAGTGTTAGGACCTTATAGTGAGTTCAATACATAATGTTGATAGATGATCAATTACTATCTAGACTTTTTCCCTGATTATCATCAGATTTTTATAAATAAATTTTCTTCGAGGTAATTACGAAACTGCCAGAGCAGTAGAAATTGCTGCTGTTGATTTATCCACTAACGATGACGAACCGTTACAAGACATCACTAATCAGAGTGATCAACTTCCGCAAAAACGCCTTCGAAAAAAACCGGCTCATCTAGTTTCGTCCGGTGATGATGAAAATGCTGATGATGAATCAGGGCTGAGTAATTATGTGCCAATCTATTATTATCTACATACACAATTAAATATTTTGGAAACGCACACTATACATTATTTTTATACTGTTCTTCTAGTCGCCGTTAAGACTAAAATTACAAAAGATGTCTGTAATCCTACATTTGAATATAAGGTTGATGACCAAGGACAAAAGAATTTGCTCGAATTAAAAGCAAAAGGTAAAAAATCCTGTTCAATGTTAAAAGGATCATAAAAAGATAATTTCAATTAGTTATTGTATAGGTACTAGGCCTGGCAAAAAAAAAAAATTGTTTTTTGATTCCGTCTCTGGCAACTCTAAACATTAGTCTTGGGTCTAATAATGACTCTGTCAAAATTTGAGCTTCGTCGGATAATTCTAAGAGGTCGCGCGTCGAGTCTTAATAATTGCATTTGATTAACACGTAAAAAATAACTTTTCACCATTCAAAGCTGTTCTAGAAAAATCTAGGTGATCGAGAGAGAGAAAGAGAGAAAAAAGCAAAATTTATTCGACCCTGGAGCGAGGCTCCCTGAGGGCCACAGGCAATACATTTTACATACTTAAAACTAATATAAATTTTAGTGATTATAACATCTAGATCCAATCAGCAATATAGCAATATAAAAAATATAGAACAGACAAAATACAAACAAAAAGAAAAATTAATATTAAAAGGCTAGACTAAAATACAAACAAAAAAAAAGAAAAAATTAATATTAAAAGGCTAGACTAAAATAAAGGCAAACTTGATTATGTTGGATAGATTAAGTTTTAATCAGCTAAACATTCATTCACATGGAATCCACACGCACACCATTCCAGACAGCAAGCCTACTTGACGGAGAGACCAGCTCCACGCTCCCCATCGGCCAGCAGGTACCTGAAACAGCTGGTACGGAATTCGGCAAGAGATGAGGCCAAAGTCGAGGGGGGTGTAGATTGCTGTACGGCTTTATTTATTTATTTTTTCAATTTTTTGGCATTTTTTTTTTTTTTTTTTTAATTTTTTATTCGACATTTATTTAAATAATTTGTTGAAAAAAAAAAAATGCCAAAAAAAAAATGAAGCCGTACAGCAATCAACACCCCCCTCGATCGCCTACATTTTCCTAGAACAGCTTTCGATAGTGAATAGTTATTTTTTACGTGTTAATCAAATGCAAATATTGAGACCCGATGCGCGACCTCTTAGAATTATCCGACGAAGCCCAAATTTTGACAGAGTCATTATTAGACCCAAGACTGATGTTTATAGAGTTGCCAGAGACGAAATCAAAGAACAATTTTTTTTTTGGCCAGGCCTAATAGGTAAACTTAACGTAATGGATTCTGAGCCGAATGTGTTTTGACAATGCTAGAAACAAACAGCCAATCGGTGCTCTGGATTACAAAAATTCAGAGCGCTGATTGGCTGTTTCTTCGATTGTTGAACACATCCGGCTCGGAATCCATTACGTTTAGTGTACATCATGATACTTGTCTGAATCTATTATTTTATCATTTCAACAATATCATCGTATTGTAATTTAGTTTCACATGTAATTATTCAGGTCCAAAAAATCCCCCCAAAGATCGTACAGAAAAGATTATTGAAGATAAAAATATATCTGTGGAGCCTGACGATAACAATAATCCTATAAATGATGCATCATTACTTAAAGACTCAGAACTCTTTGATTACGAGATGGATATTGAAAATAATCCTGTACAATCTGTTGAAAAGACTCCTGCTCCAAAAAAACTCAAAGCTATTAATACATGTGAGCAAAATCTCAATCCTGGTAAGTTTTCCTACAAAATAAAAATCAGATCGCCGTGTCAATCTATGTAATATATTTTCTTATTTTAATTTTTATATTTTCAAATTCAGTTTGTTCCCAACCACATAAGGATGTTAAACCTGCAATTCGGAGTATTGTTAAAACCAGTAAGTATTATTGTAACATTATTAGGACCAGCTGGCAATATACTAACAAATTATAATCATAGCTTCAACAGTCTTTGGTTGTTTTTTTCTCTATAAAATAAATATGCCGTTTATGCAGTTATGATCATTTCGTAAATATTGCAGTGAATATATTTTTGAATACCGGTATTGTTTCAATAGATATACCGGTGCACGTACTCACAAACCAAGAAAAGCCGCAGTCATCTCACGTTTCTTTAGTTCAGAAGCCAGAAATTATAGTTGCTGCTAATAAAGATCCGTCCTCTACGTCGTGTCATACACACTGTTGTTGTGAGTATAACAGTCCATGTAATTTTTGGCAATTTTCCAGTTGAATTTCAGCAATAATCAGCTTCCTGAACTTTATAAAATTTCGATGATGTGTTTTTGTTTAGGTATCTTAGTCTACAATTTTTTTTTCATGATATACCGTACACTAAGTATACGTATATATTTTTAACTAATTTGAGATCAGACTCATCTTGATTTTTGGCTAAAGCTGCCTTTCTACTTACAGCTGCATGTCGTCGTCATATTGAGACAATATTGCGTGAAGTGCAATCTCTGAGTATGTCTCTTCGGGACGCTAATTGCTTAAACGAAACACCACAGAATGCTACGCATGCCCTACCACAATTTCCAATAAGAACTTTGGGAGGTTTAAAGGAACTTAATAAATTACTAGATGATAATGCAGTGGCACGTTCTCAATATGTAAATTATTTTTTAATTCTATTTACTACTCGAAAATTTGCTTCAGTGCCAGCTATCATGATTTCTCAACATTTCTGGTCGATATATCTAGCTATATCTATTTACGTTCTGTGTAGCTCACAAACACACTGTTCACGTCATTTATTCACGTTAACTTATGATATCACTGAATTTCTTCTCTTGACATCGAACTCAAAATTTTGAAGTAATATATTTCAATTATGATTTACCTATTATTTTATTGATTATTTGTGTGTTACTTGAAAAATATTTTTTCAGAAAAAGATGATACGGGTTATCGGTGGCCAAGATGCGAAGAAACAGGTCCGTCAAATATTAATGACCATATTGAACGACGATTTAGCATGCAAACTGTCGTGGACAGGTCAAAAAAAGTCGATTGGGGTAAAAAATATGAAATTTGTGGATGTTTTCATAGGTAAGTTAACTATTTGAATTGGGCCAGTAATTTGTACTTCATATTAGCATGACCAAGCCTGTGAATGTACTCAACCAGTGAATGAACATTATTGTGATTCAAGGGGGAACCAGCTGGTTAAAGGCCTGTTCAGACCAGCCGGAACTTACCGGGAGGGAAGAAAACGGAACAGAAGTAATCGGAAGCGGGTGGAAGTCCGTGGACTGCTTTTCTATTTTCTTTCCTTTCTTTTTCGCTCCTGACGCACGATTCAAAACTTCTGATTGCTTCCAAGGACTTCCACACGCTTCCGATCACTTCTGTTCCGTTCCCCTCCGTTCCAGTAGGTTCCGGCTGGTCTAAGCAGGCCCTAGCCCTTAATACATTGAATATTTGGTGCCATTTTCTCAATTTACCCATTATAAAATAATGTCAACAGCTGTTATTCTTCACTGATTGTTCAAATCGTTTATTCACTAGTTTATTGATCACCCAATCTTGTTATCATTGAAATATACAGGGTGATTCAGTTTCACCGGGCCATATTGAATGGGCATATTCCTTGTCGTATTCTAAGACTAAAACTCCTTATGCCCCATCTCCACGCGCTGTCTAACTGGGTCTGTTTATCCAATCCCAGCTTGAGCCTAGTCGGAAGGGCCAGTGCGGAGATCCCTTTCGACTAGGCTCGAGCTGGGATTGGATAAACAGACCCAGTTAAACATAGCGTGTAGACGGGGCATTAGCTAAAAATTGTAAAATTGAAAAAAATTGAAAATTTAACCGTTGATATCCGGAATTTTTCGCTACGAAATTTTAGTCTCAAAGTTCGACAAGGAATTATATGCCCATCCAATATGGCCCGGTCAAACTGAATCACACTGTATGTCCAAAGATGTTCAGTGTTCACACAGCTGAATTAACTGTCATTTCAGAAGCCATGATCGCATCGGGAACCTGCACAATACATGAGGTTCAGACCACAATACAAAGTTGGCTTCAACATGCCGGTTATCGTGTTCGATATATTGAAAAGAAGCACGCCGCATAATTCGATTTATGCTATATATACCCATAGTTCTTTATGTTTGTTTTAAGTCAATATAATACTTATACATATACACCGTGGCAATCCGGTGAAACCGAATGGACCGATCCCCCACCCGCCGGATAATTCGTATTTTCATGGGGTTATAGCCACTCGTTGCGCTGAAAAATCCCTTGGGTGATTTGGCTACGAGGTCGATGCAACAGAACACCCTAAGGATTTTCAGTGCAACGAGTGGCTATCCCCATAAAAATACGAATCATTCGCCGGGTGGGGAATCGATCCACTCGGTTTCACCTGATTATCACGGTATATATATATATATTATCATATATATATATAGTCATATATAATGTATATATCCGGGACAGCGACTCTTTGGGAGCCTTATCACGGTCCTGTGACAACCACCGGGTGTTAGCTAGCATTTTTTGGTGTGTGGTATGGTCTCCGTAGTTAGCGATCAGTCAAAAAAGAAATTTGGAGATCAGGAGCGTATTTTTTGGGGGCGTCCCGGAACTATGCGTTGTACAAAAAAAAAGTTCCGAGACAGTCCCGGAAGTATACTTCTGTCCTGGAAGTATACAATATTCCTATCGATTCTACAAGGTGCGTCCCGGAACGTATCATTTCATATAATTATATCTATATGTTTTATTATCGGAGGAAAAATATAATTTTGTGTTAATTATTCATAAGATATGATAAATATTTTCGTTATAACCTAATTATATAAGTCAATAAAAATCGAATGATTCGAATAAAACTTTTTTTTTTATACATTTATAGGTATACATATATATCAATGGCTCATTCAAATAACGAAGTATCTTGTGAGCGACTTCAAAATCGCTTTGTATTTGTATGGCAAGTCTATATATACTTAGCGATACAAAATGTTTTCAGAATCGTTCGCGAGATACTGCGTTATTCGACTGAGCCATCGAATATATATAATATTTCAATAAAAATATGATTTCTGAAACAGCTATTCTCAAAAAAGAGTTCTGATTGTCGTCTTTTTGAAGAAATCAGAAAGAAGAATTCTTTAAGACGTCTTTCTGGCGAAATCAGAAAAAAGAGTTCTTTAAGATGACTTTTTGGAGACGTCCAAAAAAGTAGTCTTCAAGACATCTTTTTGAAGAAGTCTTACTTCCATCTCAGAGTGGCGCGTTAGACGACTTTCAGAAGTCATTAAGACTTCATTCAGAAGTTATATTCAGATGTCTAAGTCTTACGGAAGAACTCTTTAAGAGTTCTTTCCGACGTCATATTGCTGTCTGGGATACTATTGGAATCCCCGGAGTGAATGTGTTCTCATACTCCCCACTAACCCATTGAACCAGCGCAATTTTTTTTTCTCTGTCGTCATATTTTCAAATCTCGCCAAAAATTGAATGGTTTTATAATAAGCCGCAAGTTAACGTGATGACATTCAGATTTTCAATATTTTTTATGACAATTATACACATCTCCAAGCAATCGGAACTGGTTCGTTCAATATCTGTTCCTACTGGCTACAGCTTGCGATTCCCGAGAGTAGTCGCAATCAAAGAACGAACTGTTAACCTGAATTTGATGCAGAATTTTTTAACTTACATGATACCATTATTACTTTAGCATCATAACACTTAATGAAAATTATTAAACAATAATTTTCATCAATTTATGTTATTTCCAGCGTCGCGTTGAAATTTTTGAAGATCGACAGCACGAGATTGTATATAGTTGTCATTACTCTCAATGACTTTTTTTAATTTCCGAAGAACACAATCAAGAAACAGTGAATCATTTTTTTTTAGTGTATCTTGATACCGAAATGAAATGATACAATTTTATTTCTATTTTCGATCCCATTCTATTGTTATCAGTGTAATAATTAGTGTCAATAACGCAGAATAGTAATCGGCAATTTTTTCCGGTTTTTCAATCTCCCTTTTTCAATTTCCTTTTTTTTTCTTCCAATGAAATGACCCAGACAGCACAAAACATATCAAGAATATCGGAAAATGTCTGAAAATGTTTGAAAATATGTGACATATCTATATAATATTTCCAGCATATTTACAAAATAATATTCATGGTTGAATATACATGAATGTTCACAGTATATCTGCGACCGATATGATATATTTTCAACACATACTCAGACAATATAAATACAACATTAATAAATTTACGTTCCACAAATATTCACAGTGTATATTGAACTATACTGCTAGAAACTGCAACTATACGTGTATGGTCATGTACATTACTTCAATATTTTCTCGTAAGGCGGCGACCACCGCTTTTATTATTCTCGCGAGTGCCAGTTATAGAAGTTGGTTAGTATATATAGACGCGGAAGATATCACCTATAAGCGCCGCTCGATATCTGTAGTACTGATGTGTTGATAATATGTATGTTGTTAACGGATGTTTCTCCCCCTGCAAAACTAATTCCGTGATAATTGATGTAATCACAGAGACTAGGTACGACATAGGAAATGATAACTCGTGGGCCACCGCGAACATCCAAACGTTGGACGGATTGGGGTGAAATTCCCCATATACCTGCTAAACCGTGAACTTTTGATCATTCGAGAAATTTTTTATGTTACTTTATTATATATACAGCAAATATTTCATGGATATACACGAAATATCTTTCTATAATTAATCAGACATTGAGAAGTATGCCTATATACAGTAAATATGATCGAAATATTTGTATAATATTTCGGGAATATATATTGAATGTAAAAAAAGGACCATACTCATATTACCATGATATTTCAATCACGTGATTAGAATGTATACAGATATTTTACTGATATTGAATGTAATTTTCTAGATATTCCATACATATCTTACATATATTTTTGTGCTGTCTGGGGAGTACTCAGTACATTTCTTCCAAGAGCCGCGTTGGCTTCAGAAATGAGAATATTCTACAATCAGTACCGTAGACGACGAATTAACAGTAGCGCCAGTCGAAGTGCTAAGTTTGGACAGAACTGGTTTGTTCAAGTTCTGTTACTACTAGTTACAGCTTGCGATTTCCGAGAGTAGTCGCAATCAGAGAGCGAGCTGATAAAAGTCGAAAACAATGCCGCGAAATCTTCACCGTCATTTAATATCACATAGTAGTTTGCTCGCTTTTTTTCTCGCTTATAATATTTAGCGGTGACAACTATTTTATCAATTATGCACCAATTATAAATGAAAAAAGTTGCATCTCCGTCTAATGTTAATCCAAATAATAAGGCTTGTAGAGTTTTGCTATTATAATTGGTGTAAAATACAAGAATTGGCGATTCGTAAATGTGATTTTGGCTTAGTTTGTCTACCAAGTAAATCAGCAATTAAACTCTTTTTTTTATTGTAACTCAAATCTCTTTCACATTCGATTAAAAGTCTATCAATGGCACATTTAAGTCTGAAAGAATCTGATATTTGTGCAGAAAAACGATTTCCGCTTTGAACATGAGCTTGCATAATTTGATATTAATCTTGGGGCCGGATCAAACTTCGGAATTTTTCCCTCGGAAAATGTACCTCATTTTTTTTGTTTGTTTTTCTTTCATTTACAAGAATTATACACGTATAAATATGCACTATACCAAAAGTTCAAAATCACACAGATGAACATAAGCAACGTACACTTCTGGTTCGATCATTTTGGAAACCATTACTTTATTTCGGATTGATTCGATTTTAACGGCTTCTAAACCTTCGATCTTTCCTTTCAATGGAATTAGGTGCTTTAATTTTCTGTGTCTGATCAATGGTTTATCAGTTAACTCCCAATAGTAGCCGATAGCAAAACCAAACTCATCTTTTCCAGTTTTGATGCCTAAAAATTCTTGAATTTCAAAAATTTCACCGTCATTCAGTAGCACATAGTAGTTTGCTCGCTTTTTTTCCCTCTTATAATATTTAGCGGTGACGACTTTTTTATCAATTATGCACCGATTATAAATGAAAAAAGTTGCATCTCCGTCTAATGTTAATCCAGATCTTCGTACAGCCAGATAATAAGTCTTGGAGAGTTTTGGTATTATAATTGGTGTATCTAAAATACAAGAATTGCCGATTCTAAAGTGTGATTTCGGTTTAGTTTTTCTACCAAGTAAATCAGCGATGAAACTCTTTTTTTCGTCACTCAAATCTTTCTCACATTCGATAACAAGTCTATCAATGGCACATTTCAGTCTGAAAGAATCTGATATTTGAGCAGAAACACCATTTGCGCTTTGAACATGAGCCTGTATAATTTGGTAGTAATCTTCGTAAATGAAGGCACTATGAGTTCTCAGAGGCCCCCAATTTTCAACACTTTTTGCTAGATGAGTCAACTGATGAACATTGTAACTCACGTACTTCTCGCCATATAAAGTTTCGACTTCAGTAACAAATTCGAGTAAGCAGTGGTGAGCATAAACTATTTCTGATGGAAGGATTGATTCCTTGACTAAAATTGATACTCCGTCAACCAGCAAGGCCCAATGGTAGACGTATTTTTTAGGAAAATGTACTTTCAGAATTGGTAGACTATATGCCAAAAGAAACGCAACCCATTCGTGAGCCTTGAAGTGTGCTCGATCGGTTAAAGGTCTTGGGGTTCTAGAAAAATCTGACGTTGGAAGTAACGAGGTAAGATGATTATCTATTTCATCCAGTATTCTTCCAAAGTAAAATTTTTCGTTAGAATTGGCTTTATCAAACCACAAGTTCGCGAATTGTCGAGCGACACCCAAGCCAACAGAATGCATCCATTCAACGTCTAAGCCATTGATGTTATTAAAATGTGGTAAATTCATCAAAATAGATTTTTGTTTAATTCCTTTTTTATTTTCTTTTAGTGTCTCTTCGGCGTGTTTTATTGTTTGTTCATGAGATCTCAAACCTTCTCCGTAAGCATTGTTGTTAGTCACAGGATATACCCTGGCATGACCTTGACCTTTTTCAACGCGCTTTCCGGGATGAAGACATAGCCCACACCCGTATTTACCATTAAATTGAGTGCAACAACGCACTAGTGGACGAGCAACGGCGTCACAAATGCCCATCAGTACCACAACTTTTTTATTGTACTCCTGACCATTATATGTATAGGTCAATCCATTGGTGTACAGCTTTTGTGCCTCAGCAATAAAAGGTTTAAGATACTCATTCATGTCTTTCGGTTTGCCAGACCCAAACCATATACTAGAAAGTAAAATTCTATTTCGTCGCTCTACTGGATCTAATTCATTTATAGTACATAGTACAGGATATACAGACGAATTAGAACTTTTGAATATTGGTACTCCATCTATGCTGAAATTGATTGATATTGTATTTTCTTTGTTAGAAAATATTGTTTTGTAGAACTTTCCATCGTAAATATCTTCAATTGCAAATTTACATAATTTTTTACGATTTTGGGAATATAAATTATGAGCGTCTGTAGATTCGAAAACTTCTCTCAGTTGGTATTCTAGAGATAGATACAAAAAATAACCGTGGTCCAATTTATAATCTATTTTCCATGAACACTTGTGACACTGGTATTTATCGGTCGTAGAACCGAGGTAGTTGCCACAATTGATGCATATATAATGCTTACTGACTTTTTCGGAATATTTGTCAATAATTAGTTTCCAAAAATATTTTGAACTATTAATTTCCGGAGTGGTAGTAGAAATATTAATAGCTTGTAAGACATCTAAACTAGTTGTAAAAGATGTATTTCGTTTCCATTTGATGCACATTACTAATAGATTGTTGATCAAACAATCTACAGGGATTCTGTCAGATTTATTAGTAGGTGGTTGATAAGATCCAATTTCCAATCCTTGATTAGTGATGTGTTCGTCACTTTGCTCAGGATTCGCGACTTCCTTCAAAATGAAAATTTAAATTATAACTGTATATGAACAAGTCCACGAATTATCTGTGAACGATCCAGGGTGAAAATTTCAATTTGTCTGAAATTTTGATATTTCATAGTGCGTATTAGGAGGGCCGTTAAAAAAAAAGTTTGCGCTCCAACGTGAAAAACCTGAAGTTTACCTTGAAAAAATAATACCCTCCAAGTTTCAATGCTCTATCTCATTTTTAAGGGGTGCGGCATTTTTTTGTTTTATTTTCAATTTTTTTTTTTCTTTTTCGCCTTTTTTTTCACCTAAAATAAAATTTTATTTGTTCTCAGACCTTGATTTTTTCAAATTTCATATCGATTCAAAGAAATCAAACGGCAGACAAATAAATCTGGGATTGAAAAAGTATTTTAAAAATTTCAAAAATCAAGGTCTGTGAAGAAATAAAATTTTATTTTAGGTGAAAAAAAAGGCGAAAAAGAAAAAAAAAAATTGAAAATAAAACAAAAAAATGCCGCACCCCTTAAAAATGAGATAGAGCATTGAAACTTGGAGGGTATTTTTTCGAGGTAAACTTGAGGTTTTTCAAGTCGTATCGCAAACAATTTTTTTAACGACCACCCTAGTGTGTATCATGGGTTTTTGAGGATCTAGACTGAAACGAATTTCATATTCGGAAAGATCAGGCCTTTTTACATGAAAAACTTGTTGGATCGAATTCTCTTTTCAGCGATCGAGACGGGATAAAAGTTCGAATGTAGAAGTCAATCTGAAAGTCAAGTTGAAGTCAAAGTTGTAAGACTAATCAACGCGTTTTTTTCTGAACGGTATTAAGGCTTGGAGGTCTAATACTTGGTGGATTTTTACATCTCAATTTACACTATGAAATATCAAAATTGCAGTCAAATCGAAATTTTTACCCCGGATCGTTTACAGATAATTGGTGGACCTGACCATATGATAACCTAATCAATCTATATTATGAGGTTTTTTTTAACGACAATTTTTTTTTGTAACCCTTCCCGCTCACTCTGGATAAATTTTACCCAGCCACCGTTTGAAGATTGACTGGGTAGACTTCACCCATGTGTGACTACCGTGTTATTCTACAGAATTGCGACCACGAAGGGTTACCCCCCGCCTCAAAATGTTGTTGTGAAGGTCGAAACAGAGTTGAAACTTACAAGGAATTTTTTTATATAGACCTTAACAACAAAATTTCAGCTTGGATTTTTAAAAAATAGTCGTGAAAAATAAAGTACTCTGATATATAATATAGCAAAGTATGAAAAAACTAATAAATCTCACTTCAGGAACTAAATTATTTCCAGCGTCGCGTTGACATTTTTGAAGATCGACAGCACGAGGTTGTATATAGTTGTCATTACTCTCAATGACTTTTTTTAATTTCCGAAGAACACAATCAAGGGATGCTGTATCATTTTTTTTGAGTGTATCTTGATACCTAAAGGAAATCATAGAATTTTATTCTTATTTTCGATCCCATTCTACTCGTATCTTTCTTTACCCTCTGGTTTACAATATAAAAAATAATGAAATTCGGAGTCTTGAGTGAAAAAATTAAAAAATTAAATTTCAGACTTTTTTTGTCATTTTCGGTTTAGTTTTAATTGCGTTTCGTATTATTATTCGACCTGTTTCGTTATGTGTAAAAAATTTATAATTAATGATCTAATTTAATAATAACAAAAATTTGATTAATAAAAAAAGTCATCTGAAATGATATGTGATTAATTTTTTTCATTAGTTGAATGCGTGAATTAGAAACTCACTGTTTGCGTTTCCAGTCATTTAACGTGCTTCGGGGAATTTTTTTTTTCGATCCGAAAGTATTATACAATTTGTATGGACCTCTTTTTTTATTCAAAGGAGATTTCGTCGACTTCTTTTTGGCTGGATTCATGGTCTTGACGTTTATATTCACATGAGCGATACTTAATGCAACAGAAATACCGAGCTACACTCCAGATTTCAATGTAAGCGTTGCCGCGCGGAGACACATTGAACCAACCCAAGTTGCACCGCCGAGCTACTTGTTAGTTGAACGCGCTGCCGCATACATTTTGTCGCGCGGCAACGCTTGCAATAGCATATAATAGAGAACAGTGAAACCAAGGGTAAGCAATCAAAGCTCTTTTTTTTTTTTTTTTACATTAGGTGCCTTTCCGTTGGAATCAAAGCGATTCGAGATCACCTCAGATTCTAACCTTACCCGAAATGCAGTGTTTTTATTACTTGGCATCGTTCCATAAAAACGCTGTATTTCGGGTAAGGTTAATAACTAAAGTGATCTATTAGTTAACGGGCGAAACCACATTCGGAGACTGATTCTCAGGCGTTTTTTATGAATTTTTTAAAGTGTGAACAAAAAATTAGAATTTGATCAAACTTTGACATTATTTTATTGATATTTTGAATTACATATACAAATTTTTTCAAGTCATCTCGGCCGAAAATGTCGAAGTTATTGGCTGTTGTCCACTGAAGGTCGTCGTCCGAGTTCTTTATTTTCGGGAAATGTGGAGGTCTAAATTTTTATCCGAATGCGAAATGGTCTTTCTTTACATCATGAACATGTTTTCTAAGAATATGAACATCAGTGGGGGTAAAAATTGTAAAAATTGAAGTGTTGACAGGTGTTTGGAAAAAAATTCGCGATTTTCACAATTTTTTTCATTTATTTTGCAATAAAAAATCCCTTCAAATTATAATATCATCCCAAATGTTGGTTCATATTCTTCGTAATTTCACAAAGGAACACACTTTTAATTTTCATAACGATCGGTCCATAACTTTTGTTTCACAGAAAACAATGAATTTTTGAAAGAGTCGAAATAAGAATGAAAATAAAACAGACAAAACAGACAAAAAATGTAAATTATAATAAAATCGGAATAATTTGAATTTCGCTTCGAAATTTTGGCAACGTATAGTTATGTTGACAGTTCATATAATAAAAAGAAATCCCATTTTTTGAAAATCCTAATGTGGTCTCCCCCCTCAAAAAGAGATGTAAGAGCTCCGATTGCTTGGAGATGTGTATTTATTGTTGTGAAAAATATTGAAAATCCAAATGTCATCATGTTAACTTCAGGCTCATTATTAAACCATTCAATTTTTGGCGCGATTTGAAAATATGGCGACGGAGAAAAAAAAATTTGCGCTCGTTAAATGGGTTAGTGGGGAGTATGAAAACACATTCACTCCAGGGATTCCAATAGAATGGATCAGGGATTTTAATTTGGAAGAATTTGATCCCGAAACCGAAGATGAGGACATTTCTTACGTCGTTGAATGGCGAGAGAATAGAAAAGGCAAGCGACCAAAAATGGGGTGGAAGTGCTTTGATGCTAAAGTTATAATGGTATCATGTAAGTTAGAAAATTGTTCATCAAATTCAACTGTTGTTTAGTTGAAAAAATTTGAAATTTTAGATTTAAATACCTCTAAAAATACATTCATTTTATCCTACAGCTTCTAAGAAGCATTTGAATGAAAAATTAGTAGTTATGGAAGGCGAAGCTTCACCATTGAAGATTACAAAAAAAATTGAAAATGAAAATCAAGATGATCGTAATAAAAGAAAATTAGAAGACCGATTTAACGAAGATCTATCACTGCCAGGTTCTTCGGCTGAGATTTCGGTAATACAAGTATAAATTAGAAAAAAAAATTCAGAATCGATCGATCAATGTAATTAATCAATTTCACAGTTTTTGTAGCTTTGCTTTACACTGTTAGAAATGTTGTATACTTGTACGTACAAATAGGAGTTGGTTGTATTTTTCTGTCGATTATTTTTCACATTTACTCCGTATGCAGAGTAGGGGAGACACAATGATCACATAAAGCTATCTGGCAGTACTAATTTGAACAAATAATTTTTTTTTTTTTTAATTATTCATTCCATCTATTGGCTTTTAGTCATTGCACAATAATCGAACAAACGACGTATTTATTTTGAAAAAATATTCAAATAAAGAAATAAAACAGAGTGCGACAACGAACCCCGTAGCCTGGGTCAGTTGTCTGAGCTATCAGTTGAATTATCATATCTCAATTTGAGTATAAAAAATTGTGGGTTAATTTATTTAATACTACTGTAGATTTAACATATAGGTAAATCAAGAAGATAACACCAAAAAAATCAGACATAAAAAACAAACGACCTCTCCAATTAGCGATGAGAGTTCAACTGGCGAAGACGGGGAAGATCGTTCAACGCCCAAAGGTGATGTTCTGTTTTCAAGGGGTCATTCGCTTTCCGAATTGAAAGAAAACACACTCTTTTAAAACTTTTTTATCGAAAATCTATCAAGTTTATTGAAAAGCTGTTGTGAAATAAGATAAAAAAGCAAATCATTCAATTGTAATGCTAAAGGAAGTTTTTCAATAAATATGACAGATTTTTCAGATAGCTTTGGAAAAGTGTGTTTTCTTTCAATTATTAAATCGAATGTTCCCCTGGAAGATATAAAACGAAACTTCTAATGACATAAATTTGATTTTTAATTGTAGACCAAAGGAAATTGTATAAACTGTTGAAGAGGTTATCGAAGGATGTGCAAAAGATCCAGAATTCACAAAAAAAAAATGCATGAATCACGCTATGGAACCAACGATGAAGCAGTAAATATATATTTTCCTCACTGCGTGCGCAAGGTTCGATTTTGCGCACGCTTCGCGTGCATAAAATTGAACTTAACGCGAGCTGTGTTAAAGAATGAAGTTCGATGCACGTGCGAAAGATGATTCTCGACTCGTGTGATTATCACCCTCGCTTTGCTTGGGCGAAAAACTTCACACTCCTCCGAGAATCAACACTTTCGCACTAGTATCGAGAAGTGCCAGCGGAAAGTTCACATCGCGAAACGGGTTCCGATTTTTTTGCAAAATCTTTACTCTTATTTTCGCTGTTATTATATGGGGTATCTTGTGATTTTTTGAATTGTTTTGTTTTTCATTGGGATTTCCCGCTTATTTTACGAGCATGAAAAAATATCTGAAACATAGGTTTTGTGAAAAAAGCTCACCTTTCCGACAAAAATTAAGATTTTTCAGTTATCGTTATGAAATTCGAGTCAACCTGAAACGTGCTAATATTCGGGTCAACCTGAAATGTGCTGTTTCATTCGCAATCTGACATGTGCTCTTATTCGTATCGGGCGTCGATCTACGGTACTGATTGTAGAATATCGTTTGTTGTATAAAGTATCGTATGCACCGAGCAGGCGAAGGTCTTTTACGCCGAGCGTATTTGCAATACTCGTCTTCGACTCGTATTGCAAATTTACGCTCGGCATTAAAAGACCTTCTTCGCCTCCTTGGTACACAATATACTGTATTAGGTTGAAATAGGACATGAAGGAAGCGGCGTTTTTGTGACATATGTCCAGTGGCGAACGGCTCGAAGCCAAAAATCGCACCAGGCTATGGCAAGATCTCTTGTACTTGCATTATTTCCGCCAGAAGTATTGCTTCAAAGTAATTTAAGAGGTGGTGCAAGTAAAATTGACGTAAATTCCCCTCGACGTCCAGGATTAGATCCAAGTATAATGAACGCAATCGAAAGTATCTGATTAATATTATTAATATTATTAATATACACCAGAGATAGGCACGTCTAATTACTTTCCAAAGTCGTTGTTCGATTATTTCTCTGATATATCTTCGTCGCTAATCATTATTCTGCAATCACAAATCGAAAAATCTGTACCCTATTGTATTCATCTTTAGTACTAAACGAAAAAAGACTGATTTTTGTCCGAAAAGATATGAAAAAAGCCAGGAGATCGTAAGTAATTAGGAAAAGTATTTAGCTAATTATCTTTGCCAATTACTTTCAATCTTTTGGGATTTTTCATCCTTGTTCGAACCGAAATCAGTCTTATTTCGTTTGGTACTAAAGGGTAAGGTAATAGGCTGCAGATTTTTTAAAATTGGATTGCAGAATAATGATGTGTTATGAAAATCTATTGTAACGAGCAGTTTCCTACGCGGGGAAATTTAGTAGGACCACTGGTCTCGCACAATGCGTCTCCAACGTCACGAACCAAACCTGAAAAACGCAACAAAGGGTTGGGCGCCAGGCACTAAATAGTGCCGCGGTAAGAAAACGTAGGCACGAATCAAAGTATTGGCCGGCTAAGCCGCGGTAGAGGGGAACGTGGGGGCGGAGAAATAATACAGCTACACAATAGAATATGATCGGCAACAAAATAAACTTTATTCTTGCGTGGTCAGTCACCCGGTACAGACGCTCGATACGAAAAAAAAAGAAAAGAAACCTCTAGGGACAAAGAAAATAAGTATAAATTTGAGTAACGAGACTCCGTGAATTACTAACTACTTAAAATTTACGGTTTCGTAGCGCAGTCACTCTATAATCGCAGCGGGACTCTAAAATTCCAAATACAATGTAATAATAAAAAAAAAGAATGCATAGGCTTCGTCTAGTGTGGTAGGATCGAACCCGCGACACACGAAAAGACAGGTCGGCAGTAGATACAGTGACTACGAAGCACGGCGTTGCGCACGTAGTAGAGTACGGCGAACGTTGGTATAGCGAGACGGCAGAAGGGGAGGGGGTCACACATACAGCACACTACCCGTTGCCAGAGCAGCTGACGCGGTGCGCGCACCGATACGCAAATACAGCTACGCTGGCCGGCTAACACGCACACTTCTACAGCTCACGGGTACGCGGCCGCTCGCCAGTAGATTGCTCGTCGGTAGCGAGCTCGCTAAATTAAATTTATAATAATTGATAAATCTTAGGCACAATGACTCGTGTCGCGCAGAGCTTCCCAATCTACGCACTCGAAATAATAGACAAAATAACGAAAGGAAAAAGCCGTAACTAGGCGCTAAACATTGCTCCCAAATAGAAGGAAAGACACATAGGCTACGTATGATATGCGAAGCTCCTACGCACAGGAGTATAAATTCTTATTCCTACGCAGGTAACCCCAAGGCAATCGGAAGACACCGCAAACAATATAAAGAAACTGGTAAGCGAAAAATGCAAATAAAATACAATTAGAGAAATAGAATCTACACACTACCACACGTATAAGGGTGACTACGACAACCCGTCAATAGTATTGGTCTCGCAGATTTGATAATCGCTCGTCGACCGTATTTTAGTTTTCGCCAAAAGCAGCTAATTGATGATTTCTCACCAATGCACAATGCAGGAGAGACGGGTGGTCGCAGCCTAAGCGTAAAGCTTACCTTTCGGTGATAGTCGGCACGGGACGGCAGGATCCACGCACACACGCACACACTTATAGTAAAGCCGTTAACAGGCGCAAACGGTGAGCACACCAGCACTTAAAATAGCACTATTAGCTAAATAGCCGTAAACTTAAACTCAATCGTAGGTTTACAATATGGGCGCGAAGCCAAATAATATTAATAAGAAGCAAATAAAGCACACAGAAACAAATAAACTGAAGCAAAGAAAAATTAGGAGAAAGCGAAAGCGTAACGTGCAAAAGCGCAAAAACGAAAGATGGCGAATCGGAAGAAGATGAGCCCAGATTCCCGGAATTACGTCATTTTCCGTGTAATTAGGTGGCGCTCCAGGAGTTGGGGGAGGTAGCCTTTCCATACACGCCGGGTTCGCCATACCGATAACGAGCAGGTGATCGGTGCGGGAGGAAAGGGGACGGGCAGCAACGTCAGGCCGGGAGGTGCGGCCCTCTCCCGACCGGCAGGTGTCGTAGCTCCTTGGTGACGATCGGTATAGCTACTACCGACGTGATTTCACGGGCGTACCTCCCCGTACGGCGTTCCCTCGACGTCCCTCGGTGATCAACGGGTTGCTCGGCTATCCCTTAAAAACATACAAAAACTTACGGCAGACAATGTACATCGTATAAAGAAAAAGGTCCCTTTTGCCTTGGGGTTAGCATAGTAGCATAGACGCACACAACACAAAACACGTAATCGGACGCTCCGCGGGGAGGAAGGAGCTGGTCAGTGGCGGAGGCAATTCCGCCACGTTACAACACCCCCCTCCCAAACGGAACGTGCGGGCCTCTGAAGGAGGGCCGCAAAGCTTCCGCAGACCACGACTTCCTCGTCTATACGTGCGACACTGATGGAGTTGGCAATTACGGTGCGAAGCGTTCTCCGACCGACCAAACTCAGCACCCTTTCGACGGGTTGTCGGGGTAGAATCTTATTCTCTATATTGCGGTACGGGACGGCAATGCGCGGGTCTGGTATCCGGCTGACAGCGAGTGTGGCGGGGTAAGTAGGTTTATTACTGAAGTATTCGTATCCCGTTCAGCTGAGAGCAAGCAACGAAAAACAATAGCATAAGAAAATAAAGGAAATTTTAGGTATTTAATGGTCTCTCGCTCGATAGGCTCCCCGGACTAGAAGCAGGGGCCGTAGAATAAAGTAAAACGGGCAGCGATAGCCCAGAAACTGAAATCAGACAAATGTGGCGACTACGCCCGAGTAGATCGACGTCTCGTTCCCCCGAAAGGAAAAGAAAAGAAAAAAAATAAATCAAAAAATAAATCAAGAAAGCCAAACTGATTGTGAGGTAGGCCACGCAGCCTCCAAAGCCAATCAAAACAAAAAGAACAAAAGAATAAACAAATAGCACACCGGCGGGCTCGAATGCCGCTCGGTAGCAGCCAATAGAAGAGGTGGGGAGGCGATCGTGGATCTAACTCAGGGAGTGCTGTTATGCGAAAGCAAAAGGAAAACAAAAATTAAAAATAAAAATAAACACTGGTAATCAAAGTAAGTGAGCGCGAGAGAGACCACTTGGCACAAGAAAATAAACCAAAGTAGCGGTTCCAGACCCAAGTTCGCGAGCATAGTTTCGGTACGGCAACAGGACAAACACACGGGGGCGAAACGGCACGACCACCCCATTAGTATGGAGCGGTGTCGGGACGGAAGAGGTGTGGGACGCGGCGCAACGCGGCTACTAGGGCGACCACCAATGCCTCGTCGACGGTCGGCAGAGGGGTGTCCTGGTGTTGGGTCTGAGGTGCGCGGGTGGGCCCGACGGGCCTGATAGAATGTTGGGTCGTCTCCCACGGAAGGTGGGGACCTAGGCGACCCTGACGCCACAAGAGAGCGCACCTCGGACATGTACGCACGGTTACGTCGCGTCGGCCGCAACCGTAACAGAATCGGCCGTATACGCCACGCGGTAGCGTACACCGGCCGAATTCATGCCCTGGCTGGAGGCAGTTCCAGCACGGCTCACCGCCTTCGGTGTTCGGCGGTCGGGAGCTCGGCGCGGAGGTGACGGGGTTCGGTACGGCAGGGGGATTCGGTAGTCTCTGGGGTCCCATGAGCGGTGGGATCACCTGAGCTTGCGGGTACCGGGGGCTCGCGTTCGTGAGGGCCACCACTGGCTCTGGTCCCTGCATAGCTCGCAAGGGGCTGACCAGCAGTGCTCCTCGTTTACGGTGCCTCGGCCGGCGTCTACGCGGCGGCGGCATCGATACGGTACCGGAGGTGGTCGGAGTAGGATGGAGTGGATCGGCAGCGTGGGAGACGGTGGTGCTGGCTGAAGTAGCGGCCGATGTCGTCGTCGGCCTGTCGTCCGAGTTGGTAGTTTGGGGTCGAGGCCTCCTCCTACGCGGTCGGCGGTTCCTGGCAGGCCCGCCTGGGGTTCCGGCGGATGACCGGGCCTTCGGGTTCGTCCGCGGTGTCGGCGGCTGGCTCCGGTTCCCCTGCGGAACGGGTTCTGTTGGGCCCTCGAGCGTAGCGACCTCTGCCTCTGGCGCTACCCCTGGTTCGGCCCCTTGGGCGACCTCGGGGTCGACCCCTTGGTCCATCGGCTCTACTGGTCTCACTAGGTCGACCTCTACCGGGCGTACTGGCGGAGTCAGCGACTCCTGACTCGCCGGATTCTCGTTCTCCATCCTCACGGACTGGTTCCTCCTGGTCGTCACGGAAAGTATCCTCGGCACCCTGTGTTAGGTTGGGAAGCAAAGGCGTCATTACGGTAACGGTAGGCTCGGCCTCAGGCGAGGCCGGAGCATCTAGGGACGGCACAACGGGATTTGAAGGGAGGCCCTGGGTTACGCTGCGGTAGGGTTTTAGATCCTTTATATGGGATTTTCCCATGTCTCTACCGGACGCATCGGCTAGGTCGTACACGACCGCGGAACGCACACGGGTCACGGTAAAGGGCCCGCTATACTTCGGGGCCAGTTTGGCCGCTATGAAGTTCGCCGCTGAAGACAGCACGTGCTGTCGGCGCCACACGAGGTCTCCGACCTGAAACGCGAGGTCGCGACGGCCTCGGTTGTAGTAGTGTGCCTGCCTGTCGGACGCGTCCTCCAGGTGGCGAGCCACTAGGTCGCGTAAGGCGGGTAGTCGGCGGACTCTACTCTCCCATTCGGTAGGCGATAACGGAACTATCTCGGGGGTTCCTTCCTCCGAGCGACGTACTGAGGGTGCGGGCCTCATCTCGCGCCCGAAGTTCAGGAACGCCGGACTGATTTGCGTGGCGCTATGTACGGCCGAGTTGATCGCAAATCTAAACTCAGGCAGATGCCGATCCCAATCCCGATGATCGGCTTCCAAAAAGGCACAAATCATAGTTTTTAGGACCCGGTTCACCCGCTCTACCGGGTTCGCCTGGGCATGGTACGGGGGAATCGTCGTATGCACGATACCTAATTCCGCGCACGCAGCGGTAATGACTTTATTAGCGAACTCCGTACCGTTGTCGGTAAGCAGAACTTCCGGAGTTCCCCAACGGAAAATAACTAAATCCTCTAAAGCGCGAAGTACATTCGGCGCGTTGGCTTTGCGCAGCGGACAGCATTCGACCCACTTCGAAAAGAGATCCTGCATCACCAGGACATACGCAAATCCTTGGCGGCTTGGGGGAAACGGACCCATAATATCTGCAGCCACGACTACCCATGGCTGTTCTATTATTCGCCTACCCATTAGTCCGCGAGGACCAGTCTGCTCCACCTTACTACGTTGGCAGATCTCGCAGTTACGCACGTGTGCGGCCACGTCGCGGTAGATTCCTGGCCAGTAGTATAGGAGCGCGGTACGAGCATAAGTTTTTTCCACTCCCAGATGTCCGGAGGTCGGAACGTCGTGAGCCTCGCGTATGGCCGCGAGTCGCTTGGAGGCTGGAAGGACTAGTTTCCAAGCTTCGAGGTCGGGCAGCAGGGGGTCGGATAGCTGGTCGACCCGGTGGCAGTATAGTCTGCCTTCCTCGACTTTCCAGTCGGGAAAACGCGACGGGTGGGTTTCCACGGCCTTTACTCGCTGTTGGTACCACGTGTCGCTCGGTTCATCCAGTGCGGCGACATCATCTGGGGAATCCTCATAAACGCGCGATAACGCATCGGGGACATGGTGCAGGGCGCCTTTCCGGTGCACGATCTCGAAATCGTACTCCAAGAGCTCCAGGGCCCAGCGTGCTAGTCGACCCGTCGGATTACGTACGTTATACAGCCAACGCAGGCTGCTGTGATCGGTAATCACTGTAAATCGATACCCTTCGAGGTAGGGTCGGAATTTACGAATCGACCAAATCACGGCGAGACATTCTCGTTCCGTAACGGTGTATTTACGCTCGGGAACGGTCAGGATACGACTCGCGTACGCGATGACGTGCTCTACTCCATGCAGCGTCTGAGTGAGCACCGCGCCGACTCCAGTATCGCTTGCGTCGGTCTGCAGCGTGAACGGAACTGTGAAATCCGGGCAGGTAAGCGTCGGCGCACCCGCGAGGGCGGCTTTCAGGTCTACAAAGGCGGCCTCCTGGTCGGCGGTCCACTGCCATCGTCGTTCCTTCTTCAGGAGACGAGTCAGGGGCTCTGATCGAGTTGCGAAATCGTCGATGAATCGACGGTACCACGAAGCCATACCCAAGAAACGTCTGATTTGCTTAATATTTCGCGGCGCCGGATATTCTAGGATTGCCGAAACTTTCTCCGGGTCTGCGCGTAGACCGTCTCGATCTACTAGAAAACCTAGGTATCGGACCTGGGAGCGACAGAAATGGCTCTTGTCCTGATTAATAGACAGGCCTGCACTCGCGATTTTCCGTAATACGCGTTCTAGCCACAGGAGGTGTTCGTCGAAATCCTGGTTCACGATAATCACGTCGTCGAGATATACGAAAACATGAGGCTCCATGTCCGGACCAATTAGCTTGTCCATCAAACGCTGGAAAGTCGCGGGGGCTCCGGAGAGGCCGTATGGCATACGCTTAAATTGGAACAGCCCTCGACCGGGGACGGTGAACGCGGTCACCTCTCGGCTGGCCTCATCCAGAGGTACTTGGAAGTACGCCTGACTCAAGTCGATCGTACTAATATATCGCGCTTCCCGCAGCTTATCTAAGATGGCGGACATATACGGTAGGGGGTAGGCATCTTTTTTGGCGACCTGGTTGACTTTCCGGAAGTCTAAGCAAAAGCGGTACTTCCCTGTCGGCTTTTTGATCATGACGATCGGGCTAGACCACTCGCTAGCCGAGGGCTCGATTACGTCGGCCGCCAGCATGGCGTCGACTTCGAGGTACATCGCTTCGCGAACTTTCGGGGATACCTGATAATATCGCTGTTTGATCGGGGGGTGACCCTGCACGTCTATATGATGTGTGGCAAGGTCCGTGATCCCCGGGCGATCAGGCACGGGCGGAATACAGCCAGCCAGAAGCTGGTGTAACCTACCGCACTGTTGATAAGTCAACGTCGCTAATCCCGGAGTTCCTGGAACAGGTTCGGGTTCCACCGGGTTCGTCGGCGGTACGGTAGAGATGCTAGGTATTATACTAGGGGGAGATTCTGCAGGTAACGATACTACTGAAACGGCAGGCGATATAGCAATAACTGGCGGAGACTCGGATCGCAAGGGTACCGCAGCCGAGGTGGCTGACGGAGCTGGAGTGGTCTTTTGCCAGCTACCCTCCTTCGAAGAGTGCGCTCGACTGGTGCGAGGGCTGGTCCGGAAGGACCCGCTCGCTGATCCGAAGATCGTCCAGCGATCGGTGGAGAAATCGACTACGAACCCAAAGGCGCGAGCGAAATCCATTCCCAATACGCAGACATACTCAAAGGTCGAGGCGAAGCGAATCACGAGGTCTCGCCGTTGTTGTCCGAAGACAACCGGTAAGGCTAACTCTCCGGACGTCTCTTCCACCGCTCCGTTCGGCAACAAGACTTCGGGTCTTGGCCGTCGGGAGGCTAGTTCCAGAGCGTCAGCGAAGAACGGAAAGGCCGGGCGGCCGATATACGTGCGGCACGAGCCCGGATCGAAAAGAGAGCGCAAGCGGTGGCCTCCTACTTCTACTTCCAGAAAGTAGCGAGGGTCGGCCTCCGCTGAGGTAACCGGACTGCAAAATTGTGACACATCCGGTGTCTTCGTGGGCCTCGACTTGACCAGGGAAGAAGGGGAGGCCCCTCCCTCTAATTCCCTGCTGCGTTTCCCGCGGCTGGCGGTGGACAGTCGGGGCACTCGCGTACCGTTACGCCTTGCCGACCGCAACGGAAGCAGAAAAGCTGTCGAGGTTGCGGACAGTCCCGATGGTCATGGCCCACGATCCGGCAGTTCCAGCAGGGACCTCGTAGGCGAGAACCGGCGGCATTAGCCGCTGGCGCATTGGGGGTCCCTCGGTATCGCGGTGGGGTTGAATGGCGCGACTGCGCGTTAGACTCCCGCGGGGTGGACCGATCGGGTACAGGAGGTACGGTAGGCGCTGTAGATGCTCGGGCCGTTGGCTCCGGAGCCGTGCGCGTAGCCGCGGTCTGGTCGTCGGTATTGGACGCCCGGTCGCGTCTTCGCCGCGAGCGGCGGTTATTCGGGCTACCCGGGCTACGAGTAGCGGCGACGGATTCCGGTGCGGAGGCCACGGGTGCCGCAGTAGCAGCTACTGGAGCGCGGCCGGCCGGCCGCCGGCTTCGGTAAGCGTATTCCGGTAATACCGAATCTTCGGGACGAGGTGGCGGTGACCAGAGTTTATCCAGAGCCTTGGCCGACTCAATCAGTTCGCCTAAACGCTGCAGCTCCGCGAACGATCGAAAGTCATCGCGAGTGATCGCGACGCGGTATGCCGGAAGCAAATTCGTGTAGGCTACGTCTAATTGTTCAGCCTCGGAAACGGGAGGAGAAAGGTTGCTATGTATCATCCTCAGGCTTAGCAAATAAGACGCGATTGGTTCGTCGGGACCTTGGGTACGTCGACGGGCCTCATCCTTCAGCCGTACCTGAAAGTTTATTCCTCCCCAGCGAACTCGAAACGCTACGGTAAATTCGGACCATCCCCGGCAGCTATGGCCTTCTAATCGGTACCAAGATAAGGCTTCACCCGACAACAAAAACGGTAAGGCCTCAAAGAGGTCTTCGACCGAAAGATGATCACCCCGGCGGCACTCGTTGAGGCGGCGGAGGAATTCCTCTGCGCTGCTGTCGCGTTCGCCCGAGAATTGCAAATTCCACCGTTGCACTAGGCCGGATAGACTGCGCGGCCGGTCGCGAGATCGGTCACGGGAGCGACCGCGGGAATGATCGCGAGAATTATCGCGAGAGCGGTCTCGAGAGTGATCACTCGAGGTGGCGGCCGGTGCAACGGAATTCGGTTCCACTACGGGCGCGGCCGGAACGGGATTCGGTTCCACTACAGGCGCGGCCGGAACGGGAGCAGGCTCGGGCACGGGGAGAACCGGTGCTATACTAGGCTCCGCATTCGGAAGCGGGAACTCCGGCGGATATAAAAATGGGTTCGGAGCATGGGCCGAGACTTCCCAAGGGTTAGCACGGTATGTCGGTACCGGTACTGGTATTAAGGCTACGGTAGCCGGGTAGGCGGGTGGCGGGTTAACGCGTACTGACTCGGACCGCCAGCCCGAGTGCGTTGAGAACGCATACCACTGCGCGTTTCTCGGCGGGTACGGCACCAGCATTTGCTGGGGAAGAGCTTCCGCCCCGGCGGCGAGTGGTTCCCCCAGGCTTTCTAGATCTGCGGTGGTCCGCTCGCTGTTGGCCGTGCCATATGACGTATGGGAGGCGATTACGGACGCGACGGGAGCGGGGCTAGGTGGCTCTTCAGCCACCTGATCCCAGAAGTTGACTCGCGGCCGCGGTGCCTCGTTCCACGGCATTCGGATGGTCGATACCGGGTGCAGAAACGGGTTTGTCGTGGTCATCGTCGGCGTACTCATAGTAGCCGGGATTCCGCAGGATGTCGGGACGAGCGCGGAGTACCCCGGGCGTACGGTGGCTTCGGTCGCGGTACGGCTTAAATCCAGCGGCGTGCTTTCGTCGCTGGGGGGACCGGCGGAGCTAGAATCATAATCTTCGGGTCCCCAGGTTATATCGAGCCCCCTGGCTCGCTGGTGGAAGCGTACTATACGCCACATCTGTTCTACTGGGGTCCCCGTTGGATTCAGGTTCAAACGGGCCAGAATCGGCGACAACTCCTCCGGTGCTAATGAGGCTAGACGACTAATCAAAGTATCGGTGTTCTCAGCGGCCAGAGAACCACCCAAGGTACCCGGACTCGGCGGACGGTTAATCCCCATTTCCGCCTCGTGTGACACGTACGGATTCATCGTATCGCGGGCTGGACGGTACAGTACGTAAGTAAATTTAGAGGAACGGTAACGCAGAGATAACGTACGGGAAACGGATGGCACAGCCACGCGGCTGGGTGGGGTTCGAGAAAGAGATACGGTACGATAATTATTCCCCGAGTATTATTTCGGGCCCCACGTTGGGCGCCAAATTGTAACGAGCAGTTTCCTACGCGGGGAAATTTAGTAGGACCACTGGTCTCGCACAATGCGTCTCCAACGTCACGAACCAAACCTGAAAAACGCAACAAAGGGTTGGGCGCCAGGCACTAAATAGTGCCGCGGTAAGAAAACGTAGGCACGAATCAAAGTATTGGCCGGCTAAGCCGCGGTAGAGGGGAACGTGGGGGCGGAGAAATAATACAGCTACACAATAGAATATGATCGGCAACAAAATAAACTTTATTCTTGCGTGGTCAGTCACCCGGTACAGACGCTCGATACGAAAAAAAAAGAAAAGAAACCTCTAGGGACAAAGAAAATAAGTATAAATTTGAGTAACGAGACTCCGTGAATTACTAACTACTTAAAATTTACGGTTTCGTAGCGCAGTCACTCTATAATCGCAGCGGGACTCTAAAATTCCAAATACAATGTAATAATAAAAAAAAAGAATGCATAGGCTTCGTCTAGTGTGGTAGGATCGAACCCGCGACACACGAAAAGACAGGTCGGCAGTAGATACAGTGACTACGAAGCACGGCGTTGCGCACGTAGTAGAGTACGGCGAACGTTGGTATAGCGAGACGGCAGAAGGGGAGGGGGTCACACATACAGCACACTACCCGTTGCCAGAGCAGCTGACGCGGTGCGCGCACCGATACGCAAATACAGCTACGCTGGCCGGCTAACACGCACACTTCTACAGCTCACGGGTACGCGGCCGCTCGCCAGTAGATTGCTCGTCGGTAGCGAGCTCGCTAAATTAAATTTATAATAATTGATAAATCTTAGGCACAATGACTCGTGTCGCGCAGAGCTTCCCAATCTACGCACTCGAAATAATAGACAAAATAACGAAAGGAAAAAGCCGTAACTAGGCGCTAAACATTGCTCCCAAATAGAAGGAAAGACACATAGGCTACGTATGATATGCGAAGCTCC
This sequence comes from Tenthredo notha, assembly GCA_914767705.2. NCBI lineage: Eukaryota > Metazoa > Arthropoda > Insecta > Hymenoptera > Tenthredinidae > Tenthredo > Tenthredo notha. The sequence continues at coordinate 5,937,788 of OU611920.1, read as the reverse complement.
TACGCACAGGAGTATAAATTCTTATTCCTACGCAGGTAACCCCAAGGCAATCGGAAGACACCGCAAACAATATAAAGAAACTGGTAAGCGAAAAATGCAAATAAAATACAATTAGAGAAATAGAATCTACACACTACCACACGTATAAGGGTGACTACGACAACCCGTCAATAGTATTGGTCTCGCAGATTTGATAATCGCTCGTCGACCGTATTTTAGTTTTCGCCAAAAGCAGCTAATTGATGATTTCTCACCAATGCACAATGCAGGAGAGACGGGTGGTCGCAGCCTAAGCGTAAAGCTTACCTTTCGGTGATAGTCGGCACGGGACGGCAGGATCCACGCACACACGCACACACTTATAGTAAAGCCGTTAACAGGCGCAAACGGTGAGCACACCAGCACTTAAAATAGCACTATTAGCTAAATAGCCGTAAACTTAAACTCAATCGTAGGTTTACAATATGGGCGCGAAGCCAAATAATATTAATAAGAAGCAAATAAAGCACACAGAAACAAATAAACTGAAGCAAAGAAAAATTAGGAGAAAGCGAAAGCGTAACGTGCAAAAGCGCAAAAACGAAAGATGGCGAATCGGAAGAAGATGAGCCCAGATTCCCGGAATTACGTCATTTTCCGTGTAATTAGGTGGCGCTCCAGGAGTTGGGGGAGGTAGCCTTTCCATACACGCCGGGTTCGCCATACCGATAACGAGCAGGTGATCGGTGCGGGAGGAAAGGGGACGGGCAGCAACGTCAGGCCGGGAGGTGCGGCCCTCTCCCGACCGGCAGGTGTCGTAGCTCCTTGGTGACGATCGGTATAGCTACTACCGACGTGATTTCACGGGCGTACCTCCCCGTACGGCGTTCCCTCGACGTCCCTCGGTGATCAACGGGTTGCTCGGCTATCCCTTAAAAACATACAAAAACTTACGGCAGACAATGTACATCGTATAAAGAAAAAGGTCCCTTTTGCCTTGGGGTTAGCATAGTAGCATAGACGCACACAACACCAAACACGTAATCGGACGCTCCGCGGGGAGGAAGGAGCTGGTCAGTGGCGGAGGCAATTCCGCCACGTTACACTATATATTAAATGATGTGTTTAATTTACTAATTCAGAAGCTGTAACAGAAAAATTTCCGGACGAATTCAAACGTACGACGTTCGGTCTGGCAATAAATAATATGCTGACGGATATGCGTCGGAAGAATGGGTTGCGGGCTGTAGCTCGCCTAGGCAATCAATGACATATAAAAAAATAACAAAAATAATCGATCGATTTGATCATACTGCCGTGCTTAGGTAAAAGGCAGTACATGAAGTTCACTGCCTTTTATTAATTTTGATGCCAATATATTTTTTCGATGATTCTCTACATATCAATTATAAAACGAATCATTAAGAATGTTATTTCAAAAAGATAATAATTTCACTTTTTTCACTTCACTGCCTTTTACCTAAGCTCGGCAGCATAGATCACAGTATTGTTTATAAATCAGGTATGAAAATATATTCAATCATGTATCATTTAATGTATTAAAACACAATTATTAAATATTTCTGGATTTATTTTTGCCATATACAGGGTAATTCAGAATTCGTGACGAGTCTCTTGTGGAGTTAACCCTTGTCAGAATGGGGATAGAAAGTTCCTCTGCCTTTTTTGCGAAAAACGACTTTTTTCCTTGGGACCATAACTCATTTTTCCAACATCTTCCACCAAATAAGAAACTTTCACCGAGAAATCTCACTAATATTGAAAAAAGAAAACTCGTTAGCATTATTCGAGATTCTTTAAAATTGACAAATGATATGAAAACTAAACAAAAAAAAATTGTTGGAAAAACATCGTTTTCCGGAAAAATAGCAGAGAAACTTTCGATCGCAATTTTGAAGAGGATTAACCCCTCGAGAGATTCGTCATGAATTGTGAATCATCCTGTAGAGTTTATATATTTCATTTCAGATATTAAAACCCAAAAAGCACCCCTGGTGCAAAAACCTTTCGCCAAGTACATTAATGCGGTCACTACCCCCAAAAAACCCCCCCACAAAAATGGTACTATAAAAATGTCTACCTACAAAAGGATTGAAATCAGATACAATTGCCAAGTACATGTAGAATAATAAAAGTTTGGAATTGAAAAATTTTTATCCGAATGCGAAATGGTCTTTCTTTTACATCATCAAAATGTTTCCTGAGAATATGAACCTCAGTGGGGGTCAAAATTGTAAAAATTGAAGTGTTGACAGCTTCACCATTAAAGATTTTAAAAAAAGTTGAAGAAGAAAATCAAGATGATCCTCATTTGTATTTTTGTGTCGATTATTTTTCACATTTGCTCCGTATGCAGAGTAGGGGAGACACAATGATCACATAAAGCTATCTGGCAGTACTAATTTGAACAAATATTTTTTTTTTTTTGAATTATTTATTTCGTCTATTGGCTTTTAGTCATTGCACAATAATCGAACAAACGACGTATTTATTTTGAAAAAATATTCCAATAAAGAAATAAAACAGAGTGCGACAACGAACCCCGTAGCCTGGGTCAGTTGTCTGAGCTATCAGTTGAATTATCATATCTCAATTTCAGTATGGAAAATTGTGGGTTAATTTATTTTATACTACTGTAGATTCAACATATAGGTAAATCACGAACATAACACCATAATGTTGAAATAGGACATGAAGGAAGTAACGTTTTCGTTAGAAAAAAAAAAATTTCCCGCGCCCTTATTCCACTTGTCAGCTGTGATTGCGAATACCATCGGAAATCGCAAGCTGTAACCATACAGTAGGAACAAAACGTGAACGAACCAGTTCCGTCCATTTTGACAGGCTCTACGGTTATTCGGTGGGATCCGAACAACCAGAACCGCGGTTGAGGCACATGAGTATTTTTCATCGAAAATTTCAGTGGTGCCGGGCGGGACTTGAACTCAGGATCTATCAATTCGTAGTCTGAGCTCTTGTCCACGAGCCACCGCGGCTCTTGAAAGAAATGTACTGAGTTCTCATTTTATTAGTTGATAAAGTATTAATTTTAGTCATGGAATCAATCCTTCCATTAGAAATAATTTCTTATCGATTTCTTATTTCATTATTCCGAATACCATCGGAAATCGCAAGCTGTAACCACAGTACGAACAGAAATTGAACGAACCAGTTCCGTCCGAACTTAGCACTTACCTACTGAAAAAGTTCATGTGATATATCATGTAGAAAAGTACATGATAAATCACATGGTAAATTGTATGAAGTTATGAAAGATATCAGCGCACAATTTACCATGTTGATTATTGTATACTTTTCTACATGATATATCACATGATTTATTGTATAGTTCAAAGAAAAAAAAAAAAAATTCGGGTCTGCGTGTGGGACCGAACCCACGTCCGTACGATGCTGAAGTAATCTCGCTACCGCCTCGGCCACGCTACTAGTTATATGAAGGAATAGTTGGATCAAAATAAAGCTTAACTCGGTGGGCGACAATAAAATGAATTCTGGTCATATAAACTGATAAAAGGATTTGTTGATATTTAATAAGATTTATTCATATTCAACAAATGATTCATTAACTCATATACTTAATTAACAATTAACAAATCCATCCATCAGTCTATGAACTTTATGATCGTCAAACTTTTGTCAAGAAATAACCATCGGCGTAGCTCAGGCGGTAGCGAGACTTCTTCAGAATCTGACGGCCGTGTGTTCGATCCCACACGAATTCCTCTTGTTTTTTTTTCTGCGATCAACCCTGACCATATGAGAAATCATATGGTAAATTACAAAATAAATGTTGTGAATTTGAACTACACAATATAAATAAATTCGCGTCAAAAAATCTAGAGGATTTCAAAAGTTACAGCCATGACTGTGCCAAATTGCGAAAAAGCGCCGCCGCGCGGCGCGCGGATCATCATGTTGGTGTCATATGGTGTCATAAATATTGTACGACACCGCCAACACCACTGTCTTACTTTTTTGAAGTTTTTATACAATTTGATTTTTTATTTGATTTTGTGATTTTGCAATTTTTTGTAATCATCATTTTTACACATATTTAATATTCAATATTCTTTTGAATTGTGATCATTGACAGAACGCATGGCTTCGATCTACATTTTTTCGAGGTTAGGTGTCCACTTGTTTGTAAATCGTCGTGCTTTCATTACGAATTCAAGCCAATAGTGATTTTCATTATTGAACAAACACAGTGTAATATATGTCTGACATGAGACTTCGGAATTGAAAGAAGATGATTCAGAGAGGATGATTCATCGAAAAGTGCGTTTGAAATCGATGCCAGGAGACTACACGTTCAGATTTCTAAAAATATGAGTATTTCTATAATATAATAATTGCCAAAGTTTGATATTATATATTATAAGAAAAAAGGTATGATTGATGAAAGATGAAAGAATATTCGGAATATTGACAGAAATTGTGCTAGCATTTTCTGAATCTCAAAAATATTGAAGATCAAAAATTCTGAAGAATTTTCATGTTTTGAACAATTTTGATCAGATTTTTCCTAAAGCAATTCATTCTTTTTCTAGGAGTTTCACCAGACACCTCCCAGACAGCACAAAAATATATGTAAGATATGTATGGAATATCTAGAAAATTACATTCAATATCAGTAAAATATCTGTATACATTCTAATCACGTGATTGAAATATCATGGTAATATGAGTATGGTCCTTTTTTTACATTCAATATATATTCCCGAAATATTATACAAATATTTCGATCATATTTACTGTATATAGGCATACTTCTCAATGTCTGATTAATTATAGAAAGATATTTCGTGTATATCCATGAAATATTTGCTGTATATATAATAAAGTAACATAAAAAATTTCTCGAATGATCAAAAGTTCACGGTTTAGCAGGTATATGGGGAATTTCACCCCAATCCGTCCAACGTTTGGATGTTCGCGGTGGCCCACGAGTTATCATTTCCTATGTCGTACCTAGTCTCTGTGATTACATCAATTATCACGGAATTAGTTTTGCAGGGGGAGAAACATCCGTTAACAACATACATATTATCAACACATCAGTACTACAGATATCGAGCGGCGCTTATAGGTGATATCTTCCGCGTCTATATATACTAACCAACTTCTATAACTGGCACTCGCGAGAATAATAAAAGCGGTGGTCGCCGCCTTACGAGAAAATATTGAAGTAATGTACATGACCATACACGTATAGTTGCAGTTTCTAGCAGTATAGTTCAATATACACTGTGAATATTTGTGGAACGTAAATTTATTAATGTTGTATTTATATTGTCTGAGTATGTGTTGAAAATATATCATATCGGTCGCAGATATACTGTGAACATTCATGTATATTCAACCATGAATATTATTTTGTAAATATGCTGGAAATATTATATAGATATGTCACATATTTTCAAACATTTTCAGACATTTTCCGATATTCTTGATATGTTTTGTGCTGTCTGGGCTACCAGACACTGTTGGTGGACAGAATAGGTCAAAACTCACTACAAACCTCCGCCTGGCACATGGGTCTAGCCTCGACTCATAACACATCGGTACGACAGCAGCTGCCGATCCAGCATATTATTAATAAGCAAAATCTTAAAACTTGATTTTCTGTAACCACATTTTCTTCTCTGTGAAAACAAGGAAGTAAAGGAAAAGAAAAAAAAAAGTTTGAAAGTTGATTGCTGGAGAATGAAGATTTTGACCGGTTGTCGTAAAGAATCAGGAGCACCGATTGACCGATTCTGGAGGTTTTGGTCTTTAATTCTTCAGAATCGAGGCCTCTATCAGATGAACAGACAACTTTTTGATATTACCATTTTTAGTTGAGATAATAGAAGTAATAGAGAAAAAAAATTGGAAAATTAAAAAAATCTTAGTAAAAACTAGATAGGTCAGGCAATTTTCGCAGTATCAAAAAGTTATCTGTTCATCTGATACAGACATCTCTTCCTCAGAATTTTTAACCATTTAAAGGTGTGGATACCCCCTTAAGTAAATATTGTGAATATTGTCGATGTCACTGATTACATATGTGAATAAATAATTTAAAATATTAAAATTTTTACAAATGATATTTAAAATGTTATACGTATTCTGTGTGAGTAGTTGAAATGAACGAAAAAAAAGAATGCAAAAAAATGTAATTTTTACACATGTAATAAACTATTTTATATGTATATGCTTGAATCATCAATATTTTCTAAGATCTGTTTCGACAACCTGTTAAGTAAATATTGTAAATATTGTCGATGTCACTGATTACATATGTAAATAAATATTTTAAAATATTAAAATTTTTACAAATGAATTCGTGTTCATTTTTATTTTGCTGAATATTAATAATAATAATTAAGGAAACACAGGTGAATGAAAATCTCTCCGATTAGAGCTTTGAGAATTTGATATAGAAAATCAACAAATTTACATTCAACAATATTCGTGAATAAACTTTTAACCGTCTTCAAATTTGTTATTGAAATGAATACCATATTTTACAAAATAATTATATATTCCGCCATATATTCTGCCATATATGATTCCATATATTCTGCCATATATGATTCCATATATTGTTGCCATATATTCTGCCATATATTCTACCATATATTCTGCCATATATTCTGCCATATATTCTGCCATATATTCTGCCATATATTCTGCCATATATTGTTGCCATATATGATTCCATATATTGAAATACAATCACCATATATTGTGCCATATATTCTGCCATATATGATTCCATATATTGTTGCCATATATTCTGCCATATATTCTACCATATATTCTGCCATATATTCTGCCATATATTGTTGCCATATATGATTCCATATATTGAAATACAATCACCATATATTCTGCCATATATTCTGCCATATATTCTGCCATATATTCTGCCATATATTGTTGCCATATATGATTCCATATATTTTGACAATATATTTAATAATAATGGTTTTATTGTTTCATTCTTTTGTTTACAGAATCTTACAATAGGAGTACGGATTGACATACGAATCCTAGTATCTTACACGCTAAAATCATGATTACATAACACATAAGATAGGAATTTACAGAGGTTTTTTACACTTTTGCAGGTTGGATTATCCAGTATCCTAAATAAATCTAAACTTTTGTCTTCGACAAGGGGGAGATCGAGTTCTAGCCTTTTTTCGAGTAGGTAATTGCAATTGATGAGAACATGAGGGAAAGTGTTTTCCTCGCTGCAAAGATAACAGTATGATGGTTCATTGCTCTTGAGTTTGAAAATCTTGGAGTCGAGTATGATTCTAGTGTTGTAAGCATTCAAGAGGCGCATTTGAGCTATTAAGCGGAGGAGGTGGGTAGGGATGTTCAGCTTGAGGTACTTTTGTGGGTTTTCAGGGGGTGTTTGGTAATTCAGTTCAGGATATATTATTAATGACGTCGACTCTCGGCATTTTTCGAGGTCGGTTTTATGGCAATACTCTTTGTATGAAGTCACCACTTCAGCTTTCCTGGCGCACCAGTAATCCGCGTTTAGGTTATTCCACAGTTCTAATTTGTTAATTGGGGCGAAGAAGACGTTCTGTAGGGTTTTGACCCAGTTATACTTGGCTCTGTCATTGCCCAGAGTACGAGCTGCCGTGCATTGTTGCATAAAACAAATTCTGGGGTACCGGCATTCTTCCATGCGTAGGATTTTACATATCCAATTAATCGTATGTTCGAGGATTTTACAAGCGATGTGGGGAATACCCATTTCTATTCTTACGCTATAACTAGGTGTACATTGGGGTAGGCTGTATATGCTTTCGAAAAATTGTACTTGGATTTTTTCCAACTCCTCTAGATTATTGATCGAGTATACCGGTGCAGCATATAAAATAATGGAATTGACTAAGGAGTCGAGAAGCTGGGTCTGGGTTTTCAAGGAGTTGATTTTTAGAGTGTTAATTAGGGAAACGGTCGATGCTTTGGCAGCTTTAGCCTTAAGGGTTCTCTGTGATGCTGCTTTGTTGAAGTTGGAACTTTGTGAGAACCAAATTCCCAAGTATAAGTATTCTCTTGTATAGGAGATATGCGCATCTCCGTACGGGAAAGGGGCGTGCTTCAGTTTGTGGCCGTGCCCCCCCTTCTGGAAAAGTACGACATTTGTTTTGTTTGTATTGACTTCGAGCTTGTTTTCCGAGCAGTATTGGTGTAAATATCTAATGGTCTTTTTCATTTCTATGTAGGAGTCCGCGAGGAAAACGATGTCATCTGCGTATGCGAGCATTAGGACCTCAGTCCTATGATTTACCGAGACGCCTCTTACTCCCCTGTCCACGAGGTATTTTTCCATATCAGCTAGAAACATTGCGAACAGTAGGGGTGACGCGGTTTCTCCTTGAAGCACTCCTCTTTTTACATCAATCGGGTCGGAATCTGGAGAGTTATTTTTTATTTGCATAGTCGCGTTACTGTATAGACTTATGAAGATGTTTAGTATTTTTGAACTTACTCCCTGCTCTAGCAATTTTGCCCATAATAAATCGTGGTTTACGGAAGGGAAGGCGCTCTTAAGATCAACAAAGCCAGGATCAACAAAGGAAGGATTGTTAGCGTTGGGAGATTCTGTGTCGGAATTCCCGCTGAGGCTGGTGGACTGTATACGAGGAAAGGATGGGTGGCTAGATCCAGGAGAATAAATGCACTACAATATGAGTTTTCTTTCACTGATCGAGTTTAATGTTTAACAATGCGTGGTAGAGCATGTTGTACAATGATTGGTTACACAATATCTGTCCAGAGTTATTTTCCTAAGCTATTTTCGATTCACTAGCCGAGCCACTGTGTGTCTTATCTGTTTGTCTTAACCGTTGGTGAGCGACTGTCTGTCCGACTCGTATCACCTCGTTAAGTGAGCGAGACGGTAGGCGCTTTAATTTTAAATTTCAAATTCCTGTACATTACCGCCCGCCTCGTGTTGTGCAACAATACGAAATTGAATTTTCTTATGACTCGTTTGATCTTAGTCGGTGCTATTAATTGGTAATTTACAAATTTTTGTGATAGGTCTAGTATATTGGGATTGAGCAGTTTTGACCGTTACTACTCGAACTAACCTATCTTGTCCATAATGACACTCGACAACTCTTCCTAACTGCCATTTGGAGGGAGGAAGGTTGTCGTTTTTTATCAGTACTAACTCACCGGGTTTCAAGTTAATTTGCCGGGTTTTCCACTTAAATCGTTGCTGAAGTGAGTGTAAATATTCATTTTTCCACTCTCGCCAAAACTGCTCAACCATTTTTTGAACTAACTGCCACCTAGACAGTCGATTTTCATTCACGTCCAACAGAGAAGGTTGAGGAACGGTTTTCATGGAGGTTCCGATCAAAAAATGACCTGGTGTCAAGGCATCGAAGGACTCGGCATCGTCTCGCAATGGAGCGATAGGCCTCGAATTGAGACAAGCCTCAATTTGGCATAACAGAGTTCTTAACTCCTCCGCTGTTGGCGTGCGTGATCCCAAAACTCTTCGCAAGTGGTGCTTAACGCTTTTGACTCCTGCTTCCCATATACCCCCAAAATGGGGGGAAGCTGGCGGAATAAAGTGCCATGATATGCCATCAGAGGCAATGCGATTTCTGATGTCTGGATCGGTGGTTGCGTGCTTAATGGCTAAGGCTAATTCCTTTTCAGCGCCTTGAAAGTTAGTGCCGTTATCACTGTATAAGTTAGAGGGTATTCCTCGTCTAGAGACAAATCTATTTAATGCTGCTAAAAAAGTGTCAGTCGAGTAATCACTGACTAGTTCTATGTGTATTGCTCGGGTGGCAAGGCACACGAATAATGCTACATAAGCCTTTCGGGACCTGTGACCTCTGCCAGCTGTAGTTCGTACAAGGAGTGGGCCTGCATAGTCGATCCCAGTGTGGGAGAATGGTCTAGAGGGAGTGACTCGGAAGTCAGGTAGGTTCGCGAGAAATTGCTGACCCGTTATTCCTTTGTGACGAGCACATTTGACGCAGTTGTGAATAACAGATTTCACTACGTTTCTGGCCCCGAGTATCCAATATTGCTGTCGTAAGACGCGCAGGGTGAGTTGCGTTCCTCCGTGCAACGTATTCGCATGGGTTTGAGTGACTATGAGGTCGGAAAGACTGTGTTTTGGTAAGATAATCGGATGCTTAGTTCCGTACGGAAGAGAAGATTGGTGTAACCGCCCGCCGACGCGAACTATGCCGAACTCGTCGAGACGAGGATCTAATCGCGTTAAAAGGCTACTGCTAGGTAGGACGGTTTTTGCTTTAAGCGCAGCAATTTCGGGACGAAAGGCATCCTTTTGAATGGATTTCACCCAGAAATGCATTGCGTGGTTTAGCTCTTCTGGTCGGAGTGACACGTCGGGGTTTGGTTTTGAGAGTCCGCCTAAGTTTCGATTTGCTCTTCGCGTTCGTGCATTATTCAAGAATCGAAATAGGTACGCAGTAACTCGCAGGAGTTTTGCCCAAGACGAGTAGCGGTACGCGAGCTCCCAATCGGTTTTAAGCTTCTCGTGGTGTACTTGAACGTGCGATTTCATTTCAAAGTCGGTAGAGAGATCGTTCAAAAACGCTTGGTCAGGCCAGGTGGCGTGAGGTTCGTTTAACCATGCAGGTCCAGAAAACCACAAGGAATGTCGCAAGAATTCGGGTGCAGACATTCCCCTAGATGCGCAGTCTGCGGGGTTTTGATCGGTGGGAACATGTTTCCAGGTCGCGTTCGGGACGCGAGAGTGAATTTCAGCGACGCGATTGGCGATGAACACTTTCCACGTAGATGGATGTTTTCGGATCCAGCCTAATGTGACCGTCGAGTCAGTCCAACAGTAAGTAGGGATATCGACGAGATTCATGGACAGCTGAACGTATTCAATTAGGCAGGATAGTAGAGTCGCGGCGCACAATTCGAGTCGTGGAATACTGACGGTTTTGAGGGGTGCTACCTTAGATTTACTGATCAGAAGAGTCGTTATGATTTCGCCTGAATCTTGGATGACGCGTATGTAAACTACTGCGGCATTGGCCTGACTGGAAGCATCAGCAAACCCATGTAGCTCACACCGGTTAGTAGAACTGCTGTGACCAGTCCATCTAGTGAGCTGGAGATTTTCTAGTTGAGATAATTGTGAATAGTACGATTCCCATCGTGCAAGGGCGTCGGCTGGGAGCGGTTCGTCCCAGTCGGCTTTTAACGTCCAAAGGTATTGCATCAAAATCTTGGCGCGAATGATCACCGGTGCGACCCACCCAAGCGGATCGAACGTTTTCGCTGTAACGGCGAGTACGATTCGCTTGGTTATGACCGGAAGTGTGCTGGCCGTGATTTTGACGCGGAATAAGTCTTCGAGAGGATTCCACATTACACCTAATACCTTAAGGCTATCGTCTTCTTGCAATGGATGGTCTATCGCGAGTCCATGGTCCTCTTTCGAAATATCGGCTAAGAGTTCAGGAGAATTGCTCGCCCACTTTCTTAGAACGAATCCCGCAGACGCTAAAAGCTGCGATACTTGGTTACGCGTTTCAAGAGAAAGGTTTTTGTTGTCGGCACCGAACATGACGTCATCTACGTATATGTTGTTAGACAACACTGGTATCGCGAGTGGGAATCGTGCTCCGTCGTCGTATACGAGTTGCTTGAGTACTCTCATCGCGAGATATGGAGCAGAAATGGTGCCATATGTTACAGTCGTAAGTTTATACGTTTCTACTTGTTTGGAATTCGGTGAACGCCAGAGTATGCATTGATACGATTGATCCCGAGGATCGATCCAGATCTGGCGATACATCTTTGCGATGTCCGCCGTGAATACGTACTGAGGCATACGCCAATTGAGGATTACCGTTCGTATATCAGCCTGCAGCTTCGGCCCCGTGAACATGTGGCTGTTCAATGAGGTGCCGTTGCTAGATGGGCACGAGGCATTGAATACAACCCGGAGGCGCGTTGTGCTGCTATCCTCCCTGACCACTGGATGGTGCGGAAGGTAGACGTGCTGACTGTCCGCGTCGGTTTGGTCTTCGACCAGCTTCATGTGACCGAGCGCTTCGTATTCTGTTAAGAACTCGTGGTACGCTGTGGCTTGCTCTGGGTTTAATCTGAGTCGATTCTCAAGGCGAGAGTAGCACGCCATGGCAATCTGTTTCGTATCACCGATGTCGATCGGAGGTGGCCTTTTGAACGGAAGCCGTAACATGTATTTCCGATCATCAGCGCGCGAATGCGTTGAAACGAAATGATCGTCGCATTGCTGTTCGTCAGCTGTTGGATACTGTACTTGAGGGGGTTCTTCGATTTCCCAGAATTGACGAAGCGCATTGCTTACTTCGTCCGCGTTTGCACAGTGGTGCACATGTAAATTTACAATAGGGATTGCAGAAGGGAACGCAGGGCCAGAAACTACCCACCCGAAAATGGTGAGTTGTGCGGTAGGGGAACCGGGAGGTCCCTGGCATAGCCCGTTACGCAAAATTGTGCCATAGAGATCAGCGCCGAGTAACATGTCGATCGAATGATTCTCGTATGGTACAGGATCAGCAAATTCTAAGTTCTTTAGATGCTCATATTCTTCGAGCTGCGAAATTCGCTTTGGGACATAGGATGTTATTTTTTGTAAGACCATGGCTGTGGCAGGAATCACAGGTCCGCGTCCGTGACACGGTTCAATGTTAAAGCTTGTCCTGCTTCTTATGGTGTTAGTTTTCGTTCCGCCTAAACCCTGAACGGTCGCGTGTACTCGCTTCCGTGGGAGTCTTAACGCTTGTGTCAGTGATTCTGATACGAATGTAGACTCTGAACCTTGATCTAACAAGGCGCGCACCCTAATGCACCGACCAGAATCCGCGGTGACTTTTATCCATGCGGTAGCGAGTATAATTTTTTTTTGTAAGCCAGTTTGCGTATGTGAGTTTAGATTCGCGTAAGCACTTAAGGTGCTGACTGCTGTGTGGGAGTGAGTGGACGTTTCTTCCACGTTCGCGTCCGCATTTTCAGTATTCACCTGCAAGGATTGTGTCACTGGCGCATTCGGTCTTACATGTAACAAGGTATGGTGACGTTTTTGACACTGTTTACACGTGTATTGACTTTTGCAGTCTCGCTCAAAATGTCCCTTTACAAGACAGTTGATACATAGTTTATTTTCATGCGCAAAAGTTTCGCGCTTTGCTGCGCTGTATCCTCGGAACTGTGGACACGTGTAAATCGGGTGATTTTGCTCACAGACGTAGCATTTAAATCCGGATGAGGCGAGATGCGACTTGACAAACTTTGATCCGAAAGAACCTTGTTTTATGAATTTGGACTCTGATTTTTTCGAACCTTCATTCAAGTTAAATGAAGTTGCAAGAGCTTCTAGTGTTCGAATCCGCGTGTTGAGAAATTTTTCAAGAGTGTCATAGGCGGGATATTCCGTCATATCACCGAGACTCGTTTCCCAGTCTGTCCGCGATTGTTTATCCAACTTTTGAACAAGAAAAAAAACCATCCACGTATCCCACTGACCAACTGGCTGCCCGAGGTTAGTCAGTGCGGTTCGAACTTCAACTGAGGTATCGCGAAGAGATTTTAATCCACTCAGTGGATCAGTGGATACGGTTGGAATTCCATACAATGCTTGTAACTGTGCATTGATGATCGCTCGTTTATTATTGTACCGTGATTTTACTGACGTCCAAGCTGCTGTATAATTTGCTTCTGTAACTTGAAGGTTCTTTAGGAGTGTCGCAGCCTCGCCTGTTATGCTACTTTTCAAATAATGTAGTTTTTGCACCCGAGAAAGAGACATATTCTTATGTACTAGTGACTCGAACAGATCGTGGAAATTTTGCCAATCGGCATAATCGCCAGCATACGAGGGGAGCTCTATTCTCGGAAGCTTCACAGTTGAATTGGGTATTACCTGTTGTTGCGGTATAATTACCGGTGCTGCCATCAGGGGTGCAGGCTCTAGAGATGCGATCTTCTCGTTGAGGAAGTCCTGTGCCTCGAGATAGCTGTCTTCGGTGAGGTCGAAAGTCTCCGTGCTGAAGTACTCCGACTGTCGCTCGTCTGCTGTAGCGTTCTGCTCGATCAGAGCATGGTTGCGTCTGAAGTTTTGCCAATTGGTAGTGAGCGTGGTCATCCGACCACGTAGGATCGCTAGGGTCCATTTGGCTTGGCCCAGTTTCCGTAAATTGTTGACACATCTAGATATGGATCGTATCAGCCCAGCCTGCTGCTGGATCAAATTCTCGACGGTGTACTCTGAATCCGAGCTGATGGTGATGTTTCCTCGTGCATCTCCGCCATCGATTGACATGTTGCAATTGATTTTTCAAATCGAGCCGTTTGAATCTCGGCACCACCCTTAAGGCGCGAGATTGGCAACGCTGTTCTACGTGCCAGTTAGTTGGACAAGACTTTTCCTTCTCACGATGCTGTTCTGCGTGTTATGATAACTGGACAATACCTTTGCCGCTCAGAGCACGCCGCGCTGGTGTGTGTGTGTAGTGATGAGTGACCAAGACTTGTCCCGCGTGCTGATAGCACTGCTGTTCTGCTTGTTATGATGAGTGACAACAGAAACCGGCGTATTTTCAAACTCCGAACGTGTGTGCGTGACTCTCTTCACTACCACTATACTGTCTGGAGTTCAACTCGAATTTTGCTGTCTTTGTAGCGGAACTGCACTCGCAATGCGGTTATCTAGCTCACTGTACGTGTTCACTGCACTTTCCGAATCTTTAGTCACCTAAATCCGGCTCGAAGGACCTGATGTTAGCGTTGGGAGATTCTGTGTCGGAATTCCCGCTGAGGCTGGTGGACTGTATACGAGGAAAGGATGGGTGGCTAGATCCAGGAGAATAAATGCACTACAATATAAGTTTTCTTTCACTGATCGAGTTTAATGTTTAACAATGCGTGGTAGAGCATGTTGTACAATGATTGGTTACACAATATCTGTCCAGAGTTATTTTCCTAAGCTATTTTCGATTCACTAGCCGAGCCACTGTGTGTCTTATCTGTTTGTCTTAACCGTTGGTGAGCGACTGTCTGTCCGACTCGTATCACCTCGTTAAGTGAGCGAGACGGTAGGCGCTTTAATTTTAAATTTCAAATTCCTGTACAAAAGCCTGCATATAATTTGCCTCCGGGACAATATATTTATACATATACTTAATTTCGGCCATAATATAACACCACCTATTACCATATATTGTGCCATATATTTTAGCCATATATGGTTTTTCCATACGGGATACCACATCGTCTGCAGACTTTCGTCGCTTCTTTGCAGTCATTAACGACGTGCCCAATGCCATAGCACTTGTAGCACCTTATCACCTTATCCCAGGCTCGGACTCTATAGGTACTCCAGCCTATGTAAGCCCTACCTTCTTTAACTAGTAGGTTAGACCCACTTTTTGGGAGCTCGACAATGAGGTTTTCCTCTTGCGAGTCCCTCTTCCCGGTGCGCTTTACCACCTTCACTCGCTCATCGTACACGGATCCCTCCATCACCTCCTTGAGGTTTCTTTCATAGAGATCCGTGACGACTCGCGCATCTTTCACCGTGTTCGGTACATCGTACACGATCACCTTTACACCCGCCTTTTGGGCTTTTTCTACTCCAAGCCCCATTTTCGAGAAGCCCGAGTGCTCTATCAGAGCATCTCGCTCTTTCTCGCTGGGCGTCTCTATGACGATCCCACTCTTCATCTTTTTCAGACCCGATACCCTAATGGGTAGGGTCTTACTTATCTTTTTAAGGACTGCGTCCTTAATTTTGTCGCCAGTTTGAGCGACACCACCGTCTAGTGGCTTCACTACAACAGCAAAGCTCTTTGATGGGCGTCTGCGACTCTTATGAGCCACAGACGACCCACCGCCTACCGGCTTCTTTGAGCCATCACCCCTTGGCTCCGGCTGGGTTGCCAATCCACCTTTACCGTGGGTGAGGCTGGGGCTTGTCCCACTTGCACTGCTGGGCTTCGCCGCCACACTTGCGTATGACGGTCCAGCCCGGCTCATGCCGCTAGCTCTTTCAGCAACTTTTGGTTGCAGTAGCCGACAGCTCCACTTCTCCTTTTCCTCCAACTGTCCTTGGAGTCTTTCCACCTTGAGGAGTAGCCCAGCTACTATCTTCTTATATCTACTAGCTAGCCCCAGTACCTTAAAGGTTACTGCTTTGGGCACTAGATTACCTTGGGCAAATATAACCGACCTAAGGTCGTCGCTCACAACCCTCATTGCCCCGAGGCTCGGGTCAACTATTTCATCAACCGCCACCACCTCGGTTTCTGGAGCCTTTGCCTCCGTTTCTACCACATCTGCCTGGACCTCGTAATCCATTTGAACCTCACGGTCCTCCTGAATCATTTGGATCCTTTGGGTCTCTTTTGGGGAATTTTCCTGGTCCTTTGGACCAGGTTTCCCGCGTTTTGCCACCCTCTTCGTCCTTGCAGTCCTTTTGACTGTCATTGCATCATTGCCGTCTCCGTTACCGGAAGACTACACGTATGACAATGGGAGTACACTTCTCCTCTTTGTAACACCCTTTGCGCCTCTTGACAGGTTAGTCTGCTTCTCAGACCCTTCACTGTCAGAGGCACTAGAGTTGCTACTAAACTTAGGCTTACACCTGCCTGCGCCCTCTTCGCGCTTCTCAACCTCCGCTTCGCCACTCTCATCTTTGTCCTCGTTTTTATTTTCATTTTTAGGTTTCATACTTTGATCCCACGAGCATGGCACGATGTATACCACCCAGGCCATACGTCCATAGACCTGGGGGGGCGCTCATACAACCGGGTGTGCCAGGTGCCCGGAGGTTTGGTCGTTTGCCACCGGTCTAACCCGCCGGCCACAGGTCGCAGGCATCTCGGCCATACAACCAGCATCCCATTGCCACGAACCGGAGCGTAGGATAGGAGTTTCTTTTATAGAGGTAGTACTCCTCGCGACCCGGGCGGTTAAGCCAAGATTCTCGGTTTCCGAACGCCACTACCGTGCACACACGCACTCCTTACCGGAGAACAACGTGCATGCCCGGGTCGTTGCGGCGAGCAAAAATTACGAGGACTAGGGTGCCCCAGGGGTGTCAAGCCCTGTATCACTTACAGACCGTTTTCGTGGCCGGGACTAGCCCGATACACCCGCTCATGGATCCCTAGGTCGGTCTGCATTTGGTTGACTTTTTCCCCCAGAGCCACTCCGGCATGGTTGAACCCACCGGTACAGCCTCTGGGATCAGCAAAAGCCGTAAGCCCCTCCGCCACGACAAGGCATCAGACCATAGAGGGGAGTAGATAGGGACAGTGGGAATCTCGTTAATCCATTCATGTGCGTCACTAATTAGATGACGAGGCATTTGGCTACCTTTTTTTTTTTTTTTTTCCAAGAAAGAAGAGAGAAAAGGAAGCCGACCACCAAAACCCCTTGCTTCCTTTCCCCTCGACTCTCGTTTCTCTTTATTGCTCTGAGTTCTTGGGCAGAGATACCCTTACAACTTCGTACAAGTACTTACGTACTAACTATATATCTAACTTATGATAAGACTGACTAGCACTTCAAACTATGAGTTAGTCTATATTCTAAGGACTAGGCGCACCGTACTTGACAGCATGCTCGAATCTAGCTAGTTTCCTAAACTGTCGTCATCTGGTTGAACCGTGTCCAACACAGATGCGAGCCCCTGATCACCTCCAACGTGATTTTCGTGAGTGTCCGCTTCGACACCCCCAAGTTCGTCAAATCGGTCGCGCTTGCCCGACTCCACAGGCCTTTCCAGGATATGGTGGCTGTGGTGACGTTCGCGTCCGGATGCGCCCCAGACCTATCTGCAACTTTGCGCAACAAAAGCCGATCATCAGCATACTTTGCCCGTTTTTGCCTATGACAGACATCCATCAGGCCAGATCTTATTTGCGCATCAATGATCGTGACTTTGTCGTCCCTCATCACTACAAGGTCAGGCTTTCATGTACCGTTGCTAACTACATATTCCTTTTCCCTAACTACTCTAAAGCCCAGACTAGACATTTCGTCCTCAAGGATCTTGCAGACGCGGTCATGTCGCCTAATTCGACCACCATGCGTGCGGTGGCACTGTTGAATAGTATGCGCTGGTGTTTCCAGGACTCGACATTCCGCTCTACAGTTGGACTCAACTTGTTCTCGCCGCCGGCCCCTAGATGTTCTGGCGCGTGAAGGCAGAGCGTTAAAGCGTATATGGTTGGCCTGTATGAAATCTTCAGCCGATAAAGGAAAATAGAACCAATCATAGCTAGCTGGCACATCGCTGGTGTGAGCCAGATCTATGCCATCCGCGGACTCATGGAGTCTACGCGCCCACTCACGCTTAACCTTCTGCCTGCTAATGCATTGGGGTCCTCATGTCCGGAGGACTTGAGTCGCCCATCGCAGGGTGCCCTTGCATATGCCTAGAGCTCGCGGCAGCACGCGCGGCTGGGTACTTAGACTTCTCCAGTCTCTGATATCTCTCGAGCCGCAAGGCAGGAACTGACCGTGCCAGGGCCATCAGACCCAAGCCCCCCTCTTTTACCCGCGCGTAGAATGCCCCAAGCGGGACGTCCTTAGGAAGTCGCAGAGCTTTACGAACAAAGTTACGTATTTTGATATTCCACTCGCCCAGCCGTTTTACAGATGTCTTGCCTAGCACTAACCCACTCAGCATTCTTGGAACAACGACCTGCTTAAGAATTCGAAGCCGTTGATGTGGCTTAAGTGGGGCCTTCGCTAACCGGCTAACCCATAAATCCAAGGTGTTCCGACAGGCTTTCTTGCCAGTAGCCGCGAAGAGGACCCCCAAGTATCTCTAGGTATCAGCAGCACCTGTCTGAGCTAATGGAGTCCCATCGATATTGAATAGTGGATTGCTCATAATTTTGTACTTCTTGTCACGCCCGCTCGGAATGATAGAAAGGACAGATGATTTTGCGGTATTAAGCGACATACCCATCACTGTAAGTTGCTTAGATATCAGATCAAGCAGCATTTGCATGCCCAACTTAGACGAGGCCATCAAGACAAGGTCATCCGCAAAGGCCAGGCAGTTAATGTTAGTTCCCATTAAGCAGAACCCGATATCGTCGGGCAGAGAGTCTAGTACTTCATCGAGCACGATGTTGAAAAGCGTGGGACTAAGCGGATCACCCTGTCTGACACCTCTGTTTACTCGGATAGGATCACCGTCATAGCCAATGCGAGTGGTGGCTGCTTTATAATAGGACTGAATGTATTGAGTAAAGGGCTCTGGACAGCCGAGCCTTCTGAGTGCTCTAAAGATCGCCTCGTGGGAAACCGAATCGAAAGCCTTAGCAACATCAAGAGTGGCAATGTGCACCTCGCGGAGTTCCTCACGCGCAGCGGCTAGGACAGTGTCCAGAATAGATATATTTTCGGCTACCCCGTCCACGGGCAGAAAGGCCCGCTGTCTACAATCTAGATCAGCCCTTTTACACAGTCTAGAAGCTAAGATTCTATGCATCTGACGTGTCACAACAGAGGTCATCGAGAGTGGTCTGTACTCGCCAGGGCTACGTGGCGTATCCTTCTTAGGTATAAATACCGTACGCACAACAGTAAGCGAGGGAGGCAACGAGCCAGCGCACAGACAAATATTGTAGAAGGCCGCGCGCAGCAAGGCTGGAACATTCATCCAGGCTTCCGTAGTGATCATGTCTGGACCTGGCGCCGACCCCTTGGCCAGACGGTTCGCCGCTACTTCGCTTTCCGTGATCGGTCCCATTAAATTCGCAGGCCCTATTAGAACCTTTCTCCGCATCGGTTCTTTCTCATCGACTGGCATTGACTGCTCAGAGAAGATCGGGCCCCAATGACTACGGAATGATTCATCAGGGGGCCTGAGGTCATCTTTAGGCTCCCCGTCAAGAATAATGCGTATTGCGTCTCTCGGAGCATCATTCAAATCAGATTGAATGCGCGCGTAGTCGCGACGCCTTTGCCGACGTCTGGTATCTTTTCTGGCTTGGCATGCGTAGCACGTGCCTGTTTGCGCCCATAGGCCTTCCTAGAAATGTCGCTGAGAATTCTCTCGAGTTCCGCCTCGTCTACTATACCCTGGATTGCTCTTGCGGCAGCCCGATGAACCTTACCCTCCCATTCAGAAGTTTCAGGGAAGCAAGCAAAGTTCGAGAGCCAGTTCTTTAGTGCCGCAGCACTCGGGGACAGCGTTGGGAGAGGAGCTGTCGGCCTCCTCCTCGTCGTGCTCGCTCAGGGTGCCGAGCGGTCCCTCGCTAAGGATTTGAGCCTTGATGGCTAAGTGAGCTTTGGATCTAATTTGGCTCTTAATGCTCTCATGCGTTCTGTCAGGGAAAAGTTCATGCAGTGTTCTGATCAAAAATAGAGTGTTCTGGTTGCGAGCTCGAATTTCAAGTCGGGCCAAGATATCCTACGAGTGTGCACGCCCAGACCTCCAGGTGTCTTGAATGTCATTCGACATATCTGGCAGGTCTTATTGCACGCCGGCCGTGTGCTCAGCTCAGAGGATGCGCCCACAACCGTACTTCCTTTCATCCTTCCCAAGACTGTCTCGCTGGATGACCGCTTGTTCGAGCGAAGGTTTCTGGTAGAGACGCCCATAGCGGTAGGACCACGGGACGTACCTGGTGCTGAATAATCGTTCAAATGGACCACAGTCGAGGATGATGGTGAGTTGGTCGAATCGCCGTAAACGTTCGAGGTGACCACATTCAAGGTTGGTGGCGAGTTGGTCGTATCACTATTATCGTTCGACGTTGCTGTTGAGTCCGTGATGCGTTCAAAGCCGTCAGTCGAAGCTGTGCTGGTTATGGAGACCTGTGGGTCGCCATTCAACTTACTTTTTCCGAGGCGCTTTCTTGTATTGGGACCAACAGTAGACGGAGGCCCGGGCTGGTAACCCGACCCCCCCCCCCCCCCCCCCCCATAGCCAGAGCCTGTTTTAGCCGTCGAACGTTTCCGACTCTCACCACGAGGAGGTACAGGATGGCACTTGGATCCCCCGGCTAAAGACGTTCGCCGAGGTCACCTTTTTTTTTTTCTCTCTTTTTTTTCTACAGAAGGAAGAAAGAAGGAGGCGGTCATCCATCCAACCTCGCACCATACTCCTTCTTTCTTACTTCGTCTCTTTTTTCTCTGAGTTCATGGGCAGAGGTACCCTGCAAGGCTTTATTTAAACATATTTACATATATACATTCTTTGGACATGGACAGACTGATCTTAGTTACTACATGGTTGTCGTCATCTGGTTAAACCTAGTCCAATTCTTAAACGACCCAATTAACACAATCTTAGTTATATCGCCTAATAAGCCTTTCCGGCACCCTAAGGACAGAAGGTCCCTCGCGCTCGACTGGCTCCAAATGCCTTTCCACGATATCGTGGCGGACGTGACTCTGGCATCCGGAGTACTGTGGGCCAAGTCGGCTGCAGCTCTTAATAACAATCTGTTCTTAGCGTATTTGTCGATTTTGTCCTTATAACATTGCTCCATTGAGCCAGATCTAATTTGGGCGTCAATGATCCAAGTCCCGCCATCTTTTGATGCAATCAAGTCCGGCTTCCAGGTCCCGTTAGGGAGCTTGAAGCACTTCTCGCGAATAACGCTCCAGCCAACTTGGGTCAGACCCGCCATCGTGGCAACTATTACGACCTCCGTGCGTACGGTGGCACTGTTGCACTATGTGCGTCGCGGTTTCAGTGAATTGACACCCGGCTCTGCAGTTGGTATCTACCTGATCCCGTCTGTTTCCCCTAGACGTTCGAATTCTGGTCGGCAGCGCACCGTACCTCACCTGAAGGGCCGAGATGTACTGGCTAGCCCGCACCATACCCTGAGAAACCCACTGCGTATTAGCGGTCATTTTGTCCGCGTCCCTAAGCTCCCTACCGTCAACAGACGCATGAAGCTGCTCTGCCCAGACGCGCTTGACGTCGCTTGTTTTAGCAACTCCAGTGGCCCAAGTACCAAGCACTCGTTTTGCCCAGTTCAAATTCGTCTGTACGACGCGGGACATCGCCGCAGCACGCGCTGCATCGTAATTCGATTTGCTTAATCGCGAGATACGCTTAAGTCTCATGGCGGGAATCGATTTTGCCAGTGCCATTACTCCTAACCCTCCTTTCTTAACCGGGGCGTGGAAGACGCCCACAGCCAGATCTTTAGGCAGCTTGAGAGCTGATCGCAGAAATTGCCTAATCCGCACGTCAAGCTCTTTCAGGGTTTTTGCGGTTGACTTACCGAGTACAAGAGACGCTATTAAGCGAGGCAAGACATACAGCTTCAACATTGAAAGTCGCTGTTGCCGTTTAAGCGGAGCCTTTTTCAGCATTGACAACAGCATGTTAAGCATGCACCGGCTTTCTTGGCGACCTTGGGGCGAGAACGCTATACCCAAGTAGCGCCAGGTCTCTAATACGGATGTCTGATGTATGCTGCTACCGTATATCGTGAATTGGGCTTCGCTCAAAATTTTGTACGTCTTATCCTTCCCGCATGGTACAAGAGACATCGCAGATGATTTGGAAGGGTTCAATACTAATCCAGCTTCGTTAAGTTGTAGTGAAACAAGATCCAACAAGATTTGTTGGCCCCTTTTCGACGAGGCTATAAGCACCAAGTCATCGGCAAATCCTAGACAGTTAATTTTTGCCCCGTTAAGCTCAAAGCCAATGTCGTCAGGGATTAGATCAACACATTCATCCATAAGGATGTTGAACAAGAGGGGACTCAACGGGTCACCCTGCCGCACACCCCTTCTTACAGCGACTTTGTGCTTAGTCTGCTTATCGAGTTCTAAAAGAGTAGACGCGTTTTTATAATACTCCCTGATATATTGTACAAAATTGGCTGGGCATCCAACCCGCTCAAGTGCAAGGAAAATTGCCTTGTGAGACGCGAAGTCGGAGGCCTTCGCCACGTCCAAGGTGGTTACGTGCACTTCCCTACGCTCCTGTCTAGCAGTAGCGAGAACCGCGTCGAGTATGAGTACGTTTTCAGCAACGTCATCTAGTGGCAAAAATGCCCTTTGTTTCCTGTTTATGGTAACAGCTTTGGCTAGTCTAGCTGCCAGTATTTTGTGGAGCTGTCTCGTAATGACCGAGGTATGCTCATCGGTCTGTAATGGCTTGGGTGGTCAGGATTGTTGGTCTTAGGGATCAGGATAGTTCTAGCGCGACATTCCTGGTGTTCGCGCCCCGAGTGCAAGACAAAGATTAAAGATTTTAACCCGGACAATCGGGGGGACCTCCGTCCACGCGTCAACCGTGAGGCTATCCGGCCCTGGAGCGGATCCCTTGGTCAGATGGACGCGACGTAAATCCTCTAAAGACACAGGCGACATAAGCGATTTGGATTTAAGAAATTTGTGCGTGGCCTGTTTCGGCATCTGGGCGTCTTTAGACTCCGCGGCACAGATGGGTTGCCAGAATTCTAGAAGTGCCGCATTAGGCGGCCGGCTCTCGTCTTTTGCCGGGCCATCCAGGATCTCGCGCGCCACAACCTTGGGGTTTTTGGTGAGAGCGCTCTGGACTCTTGCGTAATCGCACCTGCGCTGTCTACGCCGGGTGTCTTTGCCTTGAGGTGGAGGAACGAGTTTCTCTTTTTGTCGAGTTTTGATAGGAGCAAGCTTACTGAGGAATTCGTCTAGCTTAGCTGTTATAAGTGTGTTATTAAAGAAAGACTTAATAAATTCGTCGATCTCGCCTTCAATGCCATCATGATCTTCAAGTGTGTGATCCGCCAGCCAGTTGGTCAGCTGGATTTGATCGTTATTACCAGGTTCAGGTTCACTAGGAGCTGATGGTGGGTCCTCACACGGAGGTTGATCCCGCGTCATCTGGTCCAAGATAACAGCCTTAATTTCAAGGTACTTCTTGTTCCTTATCTGTCTTTTCACGCTTTCAAACGTCCGCTCGGGCATGTGCTGGTGCAGAGTGCGGACCAAATTCGGTTCGCGTCTGCCCCTCAGCGTTATTTCCAAGCGTGCGAGAATAGCACGTTGCTCATCAGACCATCTGGCCTTGACCCGCTCTACGTTCACTGCCTCATTGGACTGGGCAGGGTGCATTCGTCTCTGATGCACTCCTAACCCTCCGGCAGTCCTGCATATCAGGTTACAGTCTGGGCAAGTTCTCTTTTCAAGTTCAATTTGTGCCAGGCGCTGGGCCCGCTGTTCTATACCCGAGCTTGATGATGCGTCAGAGTTCGTGTCCCTCGCTTCCAAGTCTGCCTGCGTCCTAGCAGCCCGCTTGGTCCCGCGACACCTCCTCTTCTGTTTCATTTCGCTCGGAGTTTCCTGACTTCCGCTTGACTCATCACTCGTCTCCAAGTCAGCTCTTAGCAAGCGCTGCCTGGTCGCGCGGAGTATTCGCTTCAGTCGTGCTGTAGTGCCTGAATGGCCAGCTAGGGTTCCAGAAGCACCCGGCAGGTTGACTGCCCTCGGATCGCTCAAATTGGTGTCGTTCAAATAAGAGGTCGTCGTTCTCAGTCCGCCCAGTCGAGCTTTGCCGGTGCTGTCAGTCGGTGGACCAACAGTCTGAGTTTTCATCCGAGGCTCGTTTTTATAACTGGGACCGACGTGGTGACGGGTGCGAGGGCTGGTAACCCCCGCCCCCCAAATAACCAGAGCCTGTTTAGCCGTCGAACGTTTCCGACTCTCACCACGAGGAGGTACAGGATGGCACTTGGCTTCCCCGGCTAAAGACGTTCACCGAAGTCACCTTAAGAGAGTCATAGTTACTCCCGCCGTTTACCCGCGCTTGCTTTAATTTCTTCACGTTGACATTCAGAGCACTGGGCAGAAATCACATTGCGTCAACACCCGCTAGGGCCATCGCACTGCTTTGTTTTAATTAGACAGTCGGATTCCCCCAGTCCGTGTCAGTTCTGAGCTGACCGTTGAATGGCGGCCGAAGAGGACGACCGCGACGGCGAACCGTCACGGAAGCCTCGCAACAAGGAAGATCCGCGGGAGGCCAAGGCACGGGACCGAGCTCGGATCCGGCCGAAACCATCACCTCGCCCAGGCCCGGCACGTCAGCCAAACCCGCTTCCCGACCAAGCCCGACACGCCCCGATCCTCAGAGCCAATCCTTATTCCGAAGTTACGGATCCAATTCGCCGACTTCCCTTACCTACATTAGTCTATCGACTAGAGGCTCTTCACCTTGGAGACCTGCTGCGGATATGGGTACGAACCGGCGCGACACCTCCACGTGGCCCTCTCCTGGATTTTCAAGGTCCGAGGGGAAGATCCGGACACCGCCGCAACTGCGGTGCTCTTCGCGTTCCAAACCCTATCTCCCTGCTAGAGGATTCCAGGGAACTCGAACGCTTATACAGAAAAGAAAACTCTTTCCGGA
Source organism: Tenthredo notha (assembly GCA_914767705.2). Taxonomy (NCBI): domain Eukaryota; kingdom Metazoa; phylum Arthropoda; class Insecta; order Hymenoptera; family Tenthredinidae; genus Tenthredo; species Tenthredo notha. The sequence goes on along the minus strand of OU611920.1, from coordinate 5,912,377 downwards.
TCTCCCGACGGCGTCTCCAGGTCTTTTTGGGTTACCCCGACGAACTCTCTTGCGAGGGCCCGACTTGTAAACGGTTCCGCTGCCGGGTTCCGGAATGGGAACCGGATTCCCTTTCGCCCGACGGGTGTGTCACTTCAAGCCGCGCGTACGCAAGACGAAAAAAAAATTGAGACGAAGGAGAAAAAAAAAAAACAAGAAACACGGGTTCGAACGGTGTTCTCATATATTTTTTCCCCAACCTCAATAATTTCGCGAGCGTAACGCGTTTCATTCGAATGGCATAGAAATACACCGTCATCGACATCGGATTTCTCCTAGGGCTTAGGATCGACTGACTCGTGTGCAACGGCTGTTCACACGAAACCCTTCTCCACGTCAGTCCTCCAGGGCCTCGCTGGAGTATTTGCTACTACCACCAAGATCTGCACCGACGGCGGCTCCAGGCAGGCTCACGCCCAGACCCTTCTGCGCACACCGCCGCGACCCTCCTACTCGTCAGGGCTTCATGACGGCCTAAGCCGCCTCTCTTGCCGCTGACGGCCGAGTATAGGCGCGACGCTTCAGCGCCATCCATTTTCAGGGCTAGTTGCTTCGGCAGGTGAGTTGTTACACACTCCTTAGCGGATTCCGACTTCCATGGCCACCGTCCTGCTGTCTTAAGCAACCAACGCCTTTCATGGTATCCCATAAGCGTCGACTTCGGCGCCTTAACTCGGCGTTTGGTTCATCCCACAGCGCCAGTTCTGCTTACCAAAAGTGGCCCACTTGGCACTCTGATCCGAAATCTCGTGGCTTCATAGTTCAAGCAAGCCAGAGATCTCACCCATTTAAAGTTTGAGAATAGGTTGAGGTCGTTTCGGCCCCAAGGCCTCTAATCATTCGCTTTACCGGATCAGACTCGTGCACGTTTTGTATGCGAGTGCCAGCTATCCTGAGGGAAACTTTGGAGGGAACCAGCTACTAGATGGTTCGATTAGTCTTTCGCCCCTATACCCAGTTCCGACGATCGATTTGCACGTCAGAATCGCTACGGACCTCCATCAGGGTTTCCCCTGACTTCGTCCTGACCAGGCATAGTTCACCATCTTTCGGGTCCCAACGTGTACGCTCTGGGTGCGCCTCTCCTCGCAATGAGAACGAGACGCCCCGGGAGTGCGGGGCCGCATCGTGACGCGGCCCATCCTCCCTCGGTCAGCGCTGGGCTGACCTTCACTTTCATTTCGCCTTTAGGTTTGCGTGTCCCAATGACTCGCGCACATGTTAGACTCCTTGGTCCGTGTTGCAAGACGGGTCCTGAAAGTACCCAAAGCAATAGCGTCGCCGACCGGTATAATATTATTTCAAATGAGCCAGTCAGAGGACACCGCCTGCCAACAGCTGGCCAGGCTCGGGGACGGCACTAGGTCCGACCACCGGGAATCGCTGACCGCGCTTGCGGCGTGCTTGACGCAGTTCAATGCGGCTCTATACCGTGCAGGTACCGCCGGGCAGCCGGACGGGCAACCGGGGGTCTGCCCCGACGCGAACGCCGAGACAGGCAGCCACCCGGGCCGTAGACCGACACCCAACGGGTCGCGACGTCCTACTAGGGGAAAAGTGCACGACGGCGTTGCCGGACATGACACCGCGGCCGAGTGCCGTGGACACGGGGTCCCGACATCACGAGCCGCGGAGAAGCCAACTTCGCTAACGATGAATCTCCCCGTTCGATCTTTCGGGTTCCTCAGGTTTACCCCTGAACGGTTTCACGTACTCTTGAACTCTCTCTTCGAAGTTCTTTTTAACTTTCTCTCACGGTACTTGTTCGCTATCGGTCTCGTGGTCATATTTAGCCTTAGATGGAGTTTACCACCCACTTGGAGCTGCACTCTCAAGCAACCCGACTCTGAGGAGAGATCCTCCCGTGGCGCGTCCCGGTCACTACGGGCCTGACACCCTCTACGGGTAAGTGGCCCCATTCAAGATGGACTTGGACGCGGGCCGACGCCCCGGGATAAGTGGATCCTCCCAAACACTACATTTCCCGGCGGCAGAACCGCGGGATTCAGTGCTGGGCTATTTCCTGTTCGCTCGCCGCTACTAAGGAAATCCTAGTTAGTTTCTTTTCCTCCGCTTAATAATATGCTTAAATTCAGCGGGTAGTCTCGCCTGCTCTGAGGTCGTCAGGATATATCCTTTCGAGAATCGAACTGATGATAATATTTTCACGGAAACGACTCGGTGTGACGAGGAGGACGCATTGGTCATCCTCGACAACCCAGGTTTCAATAATTTTGTTCGAGCGGCTGCCGCGCCCGCGGACAATCTCGTAGTTGGCGTGGCTCACGGACCGTCGTTCCGCTCGACTATTGCTAGCACTGGGACGCGACGGACCGGCCACGACAGCGAGACCCCGCGAATTGCGGCGACGCGTCGTACCGTGACAGTCTTATGATTTGTTTAGGACGACGCCGGCGGGACGGAGAGGCAAGCGCGTATTTTGTTACAAACACACGAGAGCCAGCACCAACGACCGTGCGGCGAACGTCCAACCTTCCGCCCCGGCTCTTTCGCCCCGTTGTACGGGTGAAAAAAATCGGGGCAGTATGTCGTTTTGGAACGACCCTCAGCCAGGCGTGGTCCGGGAATTGTATCCGTGGGCCTCAATAGGCGTTCGAAATGTCGATGTTCATGTGTCCTGCAGTTCACAAGTTGACGCGCAATTAGCTGCGTTCTTCATCGACCCACGAGCCAAGTGATCCACCGTTCAGGGTAATCATTTCATGCATTGTATTAACTCCATTTGTAAAATGGCAATGTCGTCGGGTGTTTTGTTCACGGCTCGCGAACGGATAAGACTTTCCTCTCGAAAAATCTCCGCTTGCGTCAAACGTTCAAATTTTGTACGATTCGTTCGAGGATCGTCGTTGGGCAAAAGCCGTACGACGACAAGTTGAACATTCCGGGCGAAAATTCTTATTTACATCAACCGTAGAGAGTACACTCACAGGTCACCCGAGAATAGTTCTTGGAGGTAAAAAAAAAAATATTAAAAAAAAAAAAACCGGCCGAACCCAACGCCTCGCACAGAGCGACCGGTTCGGAGCGGCACCGAAACACCCGCGGTTGTGTCTTTTCCCCCCCTGTACGCACACCCACATGAAGGTGCGCGCACGCGAGGGAGATCCGTATACACCGGCTCGGTGACCGGCACGTGAAACGGCGCGAACGTCGCCGTCGAACCCGGGGGCATAAAGTGACCGGCCGGTATACCTATCGGGTACACACTGCGTACAACTTTTTCCCCCGTTAACGGATCGACAACTCAAAGTCGCGCCTCACGGCCAGTCGTTACGTCGTTCTAAGAGTGAAAGTTTTTGTGTGTGTCATCTCGCAGCACGACCAGAAGGCGTGCTGCAATTTGATCGAATCGCTGCTTCTGCAGTACAATACGTTAATGATCCTTCCGCAGGTTCACCTACGGAAACCTTGTTACGACTTTTACTTCCTCTAAATGATCAAGTTTGGTCATCTTCCCGGCAACATCGGCAATGCCGAGACATTGCCGCGTACCAGTCCGAAGACCTCCCTAAATCATTCAATCGGTAGTAGCGACGGGCGGTGTGTACAAAGGGCAGGGACGTAATCAACGCGAGCTTATGACGCGCGCTTACTGGGAATTTCTCGTTCATGGGGAATAATTGCAAGCCCCAATCCCTAGCACGAAGGAGGTTCAGCGGGTTACCCGGGCCTTTCGGCCAGAGAAGACACACTGATTCCTTCAGTGTAGCGCGCGTGCGGCCCAGAACATCTAAGGGCATCACAGACCTGTTATTGCTCAATCTCGTGCGGCTAGAAGCCGCCTGTCCCCCTAAGAAGATTTATTTGTACGCCGGTAGTAAAAACCGTCCGACCGAAGCCGGGGGCCTTCGAGATACCGGAAAGTACGCCTATTTAGCAGGCTAGAGTCTCGTTCGTTAACGGAATTAATCAGACAAATCGCTCCACCAACTAAGAACGGCCATGAGTAGTATACATATGGGGCTTCTGGATCCAGCCTTCTTTACCGGCCATCAAGCAGTTGGTGAGTGAATGGTCGTGTGGGTAATTTACCGACGGTTGTATGGTAACGATTTGGGTAACGATTACCGACGATCGGATGGCTGCGATGTTCCGTCGTGCGATGGCGCCACAGCCGATTGTTACCGATATGCTGGATCATGGTAACGATTACTGATCTTTCGTTATCGGTGGTCTGACGGTAACGATTCAGAAGCATGCATCGCTGATCCTCTGTTACCGACAATCGAATGGTTGCAATTTTGCGTCATGCGATGGCGCCACTATGGATTGTCGATCTTTAGTCATCGATAGTCTGATGGTAACGATTCTGAATCATGGATTGTCGATCTTTAGTTATCGACAGTCTGATGGTAACGATTCTGAATCATGGATGACGATTTCCAGTTATCGGTAATCGGATGGCTGCATTTTTCTGCAATTTTCCATCATGCGATGGCGCCACTACCGATTCGCTTTTTCGAATCATGGTAACGATTACCGTTTTTTTTTTTTTTACCCACCTTACCGTCAATCGATCCAAGATAGCTGAAATTTCGAATTCTTAGCTTATATATATGTAAGTTTGACGGTTCCTCAAACTTAACCGCTCATATAAGCGAGTCACATGACCGGTCAGCTGAGCGTGGGCGTATTACCAATGACCTGAGTAAGTTGCCGATAAACTATGCTGCGTCATAGTCGCACTCGTTCTCCAACCTAATACCGACTATTAGTGTTGATTCAGGTAAACCTTTATAGCTGTAAGTTACGATGTAAGTTTCAATGTATATTAAGCATTAAATATTCTTTAATTACAGTTATTAATTCACTGCAACAACACGTGTTGGTTTTCTCACCCCGTCCTTCAATCATTGTCAAGTCTACGACAAACGACTTACAAATCAACACTAATTATGGGTGACCTGAAAGCAAGATTTCATTTCACATCAGAATCACTAAACTCTAAAACAACGGTGGTAAAAGTAAAAACGATTCAACTAACCGACCAGCCGGAAGTGTTCAAATTCCCGGCCGACCAACAAACGAGCGCCCACCACAAAAAACTGTTTGAACACCCTGTAGTGAGAGGAGTAGTCAGGAGCCTTAAGGAACGAAACAAATTTCGAAACGTGGTCATCACCCTAACGCAGGAGGATCTCCGAGACGAATATGTGGACGACGAGGGTAACGTTGTTTTTAACGAGTATTATTTGGAGGTCGACATGGACACCTCTTTCCCTCAATCCCTCCCACTTCAAAATGCTTCACCTGAAAAACCAATGCATTCCATAGCGAAAAATATGGTTTTGGAAAAATTTAACGGAAAAAACTTTAACGCGGAAGCTTGGTTGAAAACTTTTATAAGTGAATGTAACCGTCTTAACATACACGAAGGAAAATACGCTGAAATTATGAGATTATTTTTAGAAGATAGTGCACTAGATTGGCACGCGATATTTAGGAAAACAAACTCATTAACCCACGCATGGGAATTTTGGAATAATTCTTTTGTTGAGACTTTCGGTCAAAAATCATGGTCTGAAATTGAATATGCATACACATATAAATATTTGAACGGGGCATTTTTTGAATTTGCACTCAAAAAACGTAATTTGTTGATCGATGTAGATCCTGAATTGACAATAAATTCTCAAATAAATTTAATAGTAATAGCTTTGCCGAACTATGTAAGAGCAAGATTAAACGGTAAAATCGAAACTATCGAACATTTGATGACAAATTTGAAGAAAATAGAGCCTATGGTAAATAAGTTTAGGAATTCAGGTATTGGAGACAGCGAAAAATCAAAACAAAACAAATCAAATGAAAGACGGGAAAACAATAACTCTCCTTGCGGGTACTGTGAAAGCATAGGTTATCCAAACAGATATCATCCCGAAAATCTTTGTCGAACTAAATTGTATAACAAAAACAAACAGAAAAATGAAAAAATTAAGATAGTGAATAACACCGAACTGCAGAATTTAATCTCTTCCTCCGAAGAGGCAAAAAACTAAATGTTACCCCACTTATAAGAGTAAAAATACTAATAAATAATAACCCAGCTATTGCTATTTATGACTCTGGTGCGAATGTATCACTAATTAGCTATGATTTCTGGAAGAGGCTTGATGTAGAAAGAAAAATAAGTGGGGGGAATATAAAAACATTATCGGGAACTTCGAGAGCGGAAGGTACGGTTTCAGTAGAGATGAAAATTCTTGACATCACGAAAAATTTTGATTTCTTCATTATAAAAAGCGAATCATTTAAAGATGATGTATTATTAGGATTAAATAGTATTAAAGAATTTGAATTACGCCAAGACGAAAATTTGAAAATAAGCCAAAAATATCAAAAACCGAAAATAAATTTTGTCCAAGATACACCAACATCAAATTCTAATACATGGAAAGGAACTGATCCTATAATCAGAATAAAAAATAAATACGATCAAGTATTTGCAAAAGGAAAATTTGATGTTGGTACAGTAAAAAATTATGAAGCCACGGTAAAACTAACAGAAAACAAATATATAGCCAGAAAGCCATATAGATGTTCGTTACAAGATAAAACCGAAATAGAAAAACAAATCGCAGAATTATTAAAAACAGGCCTAATTGAAGAATCGAGCAGTCCTAATGCAGCACCGGTAACATTAGCTTTTAAAAAAGAGGAAGGAAAAAAGTCTAGATTATGTATTGATTATCGAGAATTAAATAAAATAGTCGTGCCAGAGAGTCAGCCTTTCCCACGAATTGATGAATTAGTATTACGAGCAAGAAACTGTAGGTATTTCACGAAACTTGATGTAAACTCGGCATTTTGGTCGATCCCGCTACGGAGCAAAGATAAATACAAAACAGCCTTTGTAACGCATCACGGCCACTGGCAATGGTGCTGTTTACCGTTTGGACTTAAAATTTCACCGGCGATATTTCAGTGGATCTTATCTAGCATGATAAGAAGAAATAACTTAGAGACATTCGCCGTCAACTACATTGATGATATTTTGATTTATTCAGAGAATTACGAAGATCATCTGAGACATATTGAATTGGTTTTGAAAATGTTATTAGACAATGGTTTCAAGTTAAATTTAGCAAAATGTTTGTTCGCACAAAATAATATAATATATTTAGGACATGAAATAGGGTTTAACTGTATAAAGCCCCTAAACAATAACGTAATTGCGATAAAAAACTTTCCTACACCTAAAACAAGAAAAAATATCAGACAATTTTTGGGAAAAGTAAATTTTTATTTACAATATATCCCTAAAGCTTCAATAGTACTAGAACCATTCCATAATCTACTAAGAAAAAACGTGGAATTTAGATGGTCAGAAACTTGCCGGGAAAATTTTGAGAAAGTAAAAAATTGCTTGTGTTCGGAACCGATTTTAGCCATATTTGATCCGAATAATCAGATTTATATTTACACTGATGCTAGTTTACAAGGTGTGGGTGCAGTTTTAAAACAACCTCAGTCAGACAAAACATTAAAACCCGTATTTTATTTCTCTCGAAAGTTAACAGAACGACAAAAAACGAAAAAAGCTATCTACATAGAATGCCTGGCAATTAAAGAAGCCATTTTATACTGGCAATACTACCTAATGGGTCAAAAATTCATCATCCATACGGACCATAAACCGTTAGAACACTTTAATATTAAAAATTGTAAAGATCCGGAATTACGAGAAATCCTGAATTACATATCACAATTCAATTTTGAAATAATATACAACCCAGGTAAAGAAAATTTGGAAGCAGACTGCCTATCTAGAAACCCAGTCCTACAGGAACGAGAAATTGGTGGTGAACATTCGATAATAAAAATTGTAAATTTTATTCAGGTAACGGATATCATCAATAATCAAACGCAACTGAAAATAGACGAAAAGTGTGATATTGAGAATAACATAATTTATAGAACTTTAAATAATAAGAGGAAAATTTGGTTAACCGAAGGATTCGGTATTGAATTAATAAAAACCGTGCATGAAAAACAGGGACATGTGGGGGTAAAACAATTAACGCTAACGATAACAAGAAAATTTTATTTTCCAAATATGCACAAACACATAAAAATGATATGCCGCACATGTGAGACATGTATAAAAAATAAATCCAGAATTGCAAATTACAAAGCTCCACTTTCACAATTAGGACCCGCGGAAAAACCTTTCGAAATAATGTCCCTGGACACAATAGGAGGTTTTGCAGGAAACAGAAGTACAAAAAAATACTTACATCTAATAGTAGACCATTTCACAAGATTCGCGTTCATCGAAACTTCGAAAACTCAAAGTGCTAGAGACTTTATAAAATTGGTAAAATCAATAAAAAATAAACATGACGTAAAAACATTGTTAACAGACCAATATGGAGGTATAAACTCGAGAGAATTCAAACAATACTTAAAATCAGAAAAGATTGATTTAATTTTTACCGCAGTTGACTGTGCTTTTTCTAATGGTTTGAATGAGAGATCCAACCAAACTTTGATAAATAGAATAAGGTGTAAAATTTACAATGAGAGAAACCGACCATGGTCTGCATTAGCAGAAGAATGTGTAAAGGAATACAACAATACAATTCATAGCTCGACAGGTTTTACTCCAAAATACTTACTAACCGGAATAGACGATTTTATGCTACCGAAAGAACTAAATGAAAACAATAAAGACAATCTAGAAAATAATAGAAAGATAGCATGTGAAAATTCTAAGAAAATACATGAACAAAATAAAAAATACTATGATAAGAATTCAGTAGTGATAAAATATGAGGAAGGAGATTTAGTATATATACAGAATAGCAGCAAAATGAATAGAGGAAAATTAGATCCGATTAGAATAGGCCCATACAAGATAAAAAAGAAAATATCAGATGTAATATTTATCATTGACAGCGGAAAAAGAAATGAGTCCAATATCTTCCATGCTAGTAAACTAATCCCTTACTTCCCATCCTCCACACCTGCGTGTGTATCTCAAGGGGGGGGATGTAAGTTTGACGGTTCCTCAAACTTAACCGCTCATATAAGCGAGTCACATGACCGGTCAGCTGAGCGTGGGCGTATTACCAATGACCTGAGTAAGTTGCCGATAAACTATGCTGCGTCATAGTCGCACTCGTTCTCCAACCTAATACCGACTATTAGTGTTGATTCAGGTAAACCTTTATAGCTGTAAGTTACGATGTAAGTTTCAATGTATATTAAGCATTAAATATTCTTTAATTACAGTTATTAATTCACTGCAACAACACGTGTTGGTTTTCTCACCCCGTCCTTCAATCATTGTCAAGTCTACGACAAACGACTTACATATATGTATACGAATTATGCTAGCTGAAATGTTTAAAGTGTGACAGGGTGTTATATCATGCAATCAATGACGCAAATCATCAGATAATGTATATATATGTGTTTATTTGTCACAATTTTCTTAAAACTAACTCAAACAATATATCTTGAGTATAACCTATTCCAAAGTGACAATTTTTCCTTAAAAACTAACTTAAACAATATTTCTTAAGTATAACCTATTCTCAAGTGACAATTTTTTTCTTAAAACTAACTTAAACAATATTTCTTAAGTACAACCTATTCTAAGTATAACTATTCTAATTAAACCTACTCCTCCTTATCATCCACACCGTCACCCATCTCCCCCTTATTCACCTCCTCCGCCTCCTCCTCCGCCACCTCCTCCACCTCTTCCACCTCCTCCACACTATTTCTCTCATCCTCCATCCCCCAATCCTCCTCCTCCTACCGACAGTAGTAGCGTAGTGCTAGCACTCGAGACTATGGAGCAGGAGGACCTGAGTTCAAATCCCCAAGCGAGTCAAGGAAGGCCTGAGCGGCAACTTGCAAAAAAGTAAGACGGGTCACGCCGTTCAGGCGCAGACTTGACTCATGGTGATTTTAGCTTGGATCCGGCTACACCTGGACAAGGTTTTTCGGCGGTTTCCCTTGTCCCTCGTGCGAATGCGGCAGTGTTGCCAATGGCGTAGCATCGTATTACTCGACGACAGACGAAGAATTCCTCAATCCCCACTACACATCCTCACAGTCGTATGCGCAGGCGCATATGCATATATTACTATTGGAAAAACCGCGAATTTTCATAGACGTATTGTACAAAATGTATCTTTATGTATCGTATATACATATATAATATCAAATGCAGTATAAAAAGCAATAACACAATAAGGCTTTAAATATTTTTATGTTTCAATTCCCGTTACGTATAAATAAACTTTTTTTAGTTACTGGTACATTCAATATTCCATTAATGAAAATATTTAATGCCTATCACAGTTTAGCATGTGTAACATATATTGCATCGAACATTCTTATTATATCTTATATTTATTTCGTTATATATTTATATTCATATTTTATTTATTTATTTATTTATTTATTTATAGTTATATTTCATTTCTATATATACTATATCACAAGACTGAATAACGATCCAATCAGCGTCAAAAATAGAAAGAATTATTTAGTGTTAGTCCAATTATTGGAACGAAGCATTGCTTTTGTAGGCTCGAATTTGATGATTCCTTGTTCAGCATCAATTCCTTGCTTCGTATGAATAAGTGCTGCTACAGTGGACGTAGCCAACTTATTCCGATGTTCGGTTTTAATATTATTCAGATTACTGAAGATGCGCTCCACAGATGCGTTGGAAAAAGGCAATACAAGGAGTAGGTTTATCACGGTTCTGAGATTTGGGAATAGAGATCCACCTGTAAAGATTATTATGATAAATCAGAAATGCATAGCTGGAATCTTTGTAAAACAGAAACTGATTTGCATGCCGTCACTCACCTGCAGAATTTGTCATAGCGAAGACCTGCTTCCAAAACGCCTGTACGTCGAGAACATTCAATGCATATTTGGAAAAATCTAGATATGCAAGGTCTCTCCACTCATTGTCAAGGGCTTGCTTGTCAACAAATTCTAGCAAGATTGGGAATCTCTTAAGAATATCATCGAGACTTTTTCGCTGGAACTTCTGGGCAGTTGTTGGATCTACAATCTCAATTATGTCAAATATGTCGTCTTTGAATTGGAAGCGGGCTTTAATTTGGGATGCGAGCTCAATATAAAACGCCAAGCAAGTTTTATAGAAACAATCCAAATCAGATCTGAATAATTGATTATCGCTTGGATCAGTGTCTCGACGGAGATTTTGGATGCTCTCACTTGCCAAAACACCTAGGTATAATTTGTCCATTGGGACAAACGTCCTAGGATTACTATGATTGAGTGTGAACAAATTTTCTCCCCGAAAGCTGGATATGTCCATGTAATTACCATAGATGTTCTTAAGGAGTCGTTCTGTTTCTGGTTTCAGTCGGTGAAGTAGTGGTGTTTCACTTTGAAACAAAGTGTTGAAGTCTGTCAGGAGTCCCAGAACGTAAGCCATGAATTCCAAATAAATTTTAGTGAATTTAATTTTCATCGTTTCCAGCATGACTGCTGTCGTTTTAGATGGATCCTCGAAAACCCCGTTTGTTAAGTACGCAGTAAGTGGTTCGTACTGCTCAAGGACTCTATCCACACAAGCTTTCAATGACAACCACCGAGTGATTGCAGGCGAAAGGATTTTATGCATTTCGACCTTGAAGAATTGTTGAAATTCTTTTAAAACTTCAGTTCTGGCATAACTTCGATGAAAATGTGATCCCAAGTTTCTTAGTAAATCTTCCACAGATCTTGGAAGCTTCAAACATGCTTTAGATGCGGCCAGATGAATCATGTGACATGAGCATTTGATGGAGACAATGTGTGGAAGGTCTACTTTCATGTTAGTGGAAACAGAGTGGTGTTCTCCAAACATCACATTACATGTATCAGCCGAAAATCCAACTAAATTCTCTAGTGGTATATTTTTTTTAGTAATGGAAGTTTTTAAACAATCCCACAGACCATCTGCGGTCGCTGATTTCACCTCAACCATATCCAAAAATCGTGTGACTACGCATCCTCTGACTTCGCAGTAATACAGTACAGTGATACCACATTGGTTTATGGTGCTTGTATCCGTCGTTTCATCCATGATAACCGAGAAGAAACATCCAGGCTGCTTTAAAATAGAAAACAGTTTCTGGCTCAAGTTCTCAGCTAGATTATTTTTGACTATTGCTGTTGCTTTAGAGCGCTTCAAAGAAATGCCCTGAGCAATTTTTGAGTCGGGAAACAAATTTGCACACAGCGGAGTCAGGGTATCCATAAGCAAAAAGGGCAAGTTCTGTGATGCCAAAAAACCACACATTTTTAGCTCGGCACGCCTCACTGTATCAGTGAATGAGTTATTGGTCGCGGTCATTTGGGGAATTGTCATTGAGCTCTTGATTTCCTTGACGTTATTTTTGTGCCTTGTGGACTCAGCATGGCGTTGGAGATCGATTTTATGCGCAGTGATATCGACATTGCAAATTTTACAATGACCATATTCGTTATCATTTTTAATCGTCTCAGAGTTCTTCAACCAATTCTTAAATTGGGCTTGATCCAGCCATGCAGATACAAATTTGTGGGCACGTGGGGTCTTTTTTCGAGCAGATGAGTTTTCTCTGCGTCGTCTTTTTTTTGGAATGTGGGGCTCCACTAGCTGCTCCCCTGTCTTCGTATCACTCAGCTCTTCCGTATCACTCAGCTCTTCCGTATCACTCAGCTCTTCCTAGGTACCAAAAGACAATTTCATATTAGCTTTCCAGGACTCACTGGGATAAAGCTTTTGTAGAGAAACTTACATGATCATCAACACCTGAATTTGACTGGATCGTGTTTGTATTACACGAAAGATGTCGATTCTCTTCATTTTCTTGTTCGGCATTTGGTGCGGACCTATGCAATGTTGTGTCATTTTGCTGCTCAGCTTGTGGTATCTAAAATTAATTGCAAATTCGATGTGACAAAGTAATAGATACATGAAAATAGTCGTAGTAGGACGAATCTTACCACCACTGCAGATTTTTCAGGAGGAGAAGGTATGGGAGGTATGGGAGACGGTTTGAGTTTAGGTTTTAGCAACCACTTATCCATACTCAAGCAGTTAATGAAGCATACAATTAAATTGTCCCACTTACGTGAAACACTCTGAACCTACCACGTTAAGAGAATTTGAAAACATTAAAACTTAGAAAAATTCAGATGGTTACAGGATATGATAGAACTGGACGAAAATAAACCAAGTGACAAACAATTTGATGTCATACATACCTTTCATTCACCGGCCATGCAGCTCATTCATGGGATTGTAATTTTGGAAGCCGCTCATGCGATGTGCGTTCTAATTTGGTTCTAATTGGAGTTGAACTTGTTGCGCTGATCAATCGTCAAAACAATTGAATTGAAAACAATGGCGCGTAAATATGGACGAAATATGCGCAAGATAGTGAACTCTGTGGAGTGTGGAAGGACCTCGTACGCGTATACAGCAGCGACAAGGCGACAACGGTGAGCGGTGACAGAACTTCCGTTACCACGTCCAACGATCTACTCACGATCAACAAAAGGGAGACTACAGAGAGTAAGAGGCGGGAAATTTCAAAGGTGAAAAAGTGCTTTTTATGGAAATATTGAAATTCCTCAAAATTCCTCGCACGAGTACATTCCTCACATTTCCCTCACAAAGAGGTCAAATTCCTCGCATTTTGAGGAATTCCACGCAAATTGGCAACACTGGAATGCGGGTGTTTCTATATATGTAGGTATATTTATATACCTATATATACAACCTGTCTGCTTACTCTGTACTATTAGTACCCCCCCTCTCTCTCTCTCAACCTAGTGTTAAGTTAGGTTAAGCTATTCTCCGCCTACCCTGCATACTGAATTGTAAATGCAGGGTAGGCTCGTCCAACATTGTAATGGATGAAAAATAAAGATCTATCTATCTATCTATCCTCCTCTCTCGCCTCCTCCGCCACATTTTCCGCCTGTGGCTCGAGTCGCACCCACATAGGTACACCGTCATCATAAAATATATTCCCACCCCTGCCAGTTGTCGTCATCATACATCATTTGATTATCCATATCTGCAATATGTAATATCGATTACAAAGTATACCAATCACTCTACCCCATTATGCAAACTATGTTATCGATGAATAATGATACTTACTACTTCTTTTCGAACGATTGGTGATGTTTTCTTTCAATTTTACTCTTGCAGTATTTGTGGAGTGTGTAAAACACGATACGAACTCGCACTTTTATAGTTCACCGAAATTAAAATTTACTCTTGCTGGCTTTGTGGAGTGTGTAAAACATGATGCGAACTCGCACTTTTATAGTTCACCGGATACTCGAGACACACTCCCAATATTGGTGGGGGCTGGTCAGTGACAACCCAAGATAATAATATTTTGTATAAAGCTGCAAAGATGTGAACCCCTTTGAGGTACAAAACCCCCGAATTTTCATGGTATTTGAACGGTGGAAGGGGGTGGGGGCGTGTGCATCTGAAATCCCGAAGCCCATGGTGGGTTTGAACGATGGTATAGTGCTGGTTTGACAACGAAGCTGTGCAATTCATCGAATAGAAAAAAAATGGACAACGCTATGTATATGAATCTCGTTGAGATGATGGAAGATGCATACAAGTTACTGTATACCCTACCTTCAGAACAAGCAAATGAGGATATTTTTATTCACTGGCGTGACATCGCAATTGAAAATATCCAATTTTTGAACAATATTTTAACGCATTCTAAACCATGTGTGAGTGAAAAACGCGGCTACAACATATAATTTCACTCCTCCAATCGTGGGCGGTGAAATTTGAACGACATCGCGCGGCTATCGTTGGGGGTAATATTGGCGATGATATTCACAATCGTGTTCGATGGGACGATATGGAGAGTGCCTTTAAGTGTCGTATACGCACCGGAGTCGTGACAAATCTTCGACATAAAGATTTGGCGGGATTTTTGACTGACGCTGGGGTGGTAACGATGGATCGTTTGAAAAATGTGCTACGCGAAGAAGGAAGTATTAAGGTGAACGTGGGTGTTTCGTGTAAATTTGAACACATCAAAAACGATGAGATCGGTCTGGAGGTAAAAACCTTCAATACGCGCAACGCCGCGATTCTTTCATCAACAGACCTGGAAACCTGGTTTACTGATAATGTGACGAATCCCCTGCTAACCATGGTGGAGGATTTCGAGCAGTGTGATTCTGGTTGGAGTATGATTGAGATCATAAATGCCGTGATCTGCATCAACCGATACGAGCCTCTTCGCGGTGGGCTCTCGACATTCACACAGCTACCAGAGGATATTCGACGAAAGAAAGCTGTAATCAATGTGCAGAATGATGATGATCGGTGTTTGCTGTGGTCCGTTGTCGCGGCTCTCCACCCCGTGGACATCAACGCAACCAGAACACATAGCTATCGGCAATACATCTCAGAGCTGGATTGTGTGGGTATAAAATTCCCCGCAACCCTGCGTAGCGTAGAAAAGCTTGAAAAAGCGAATAATTTAAGAATCAATGTATATAGGATTGGAAGCGAAACTTTCTCAGATTCAAAATCAAAACACAGCATTATCACACCCCTATGTGACGGACGGTGTGGTAGAGTGGTTAATGATCCGAACGGTTCTATTGACAAGCGAGGACCTGTCGACTATTAGGATACCCGTCACATGCGCGAAAATAATAAAATTAAAAGAAAAGATCTATCTTGGGATAGACCGGTAAATAGGATCGTTGCCGCCTAGTCCTATACAGGGCTCAATTGAAATGTTTAAACTATGGTTGAGGCTAATGAATATTAAGATGATTAAGATAATAAAATAAAAGGTGATTCAATGATTATGAGAATTAACTGGTAAAAACGATAATATATTCTTGAATGATTTAAGAAACTTGGCAATATGGTTCAAGCGACTGACATTGGAATGTCACTTGACCAGATGAATAAAATAACAAATGATAAAATGGTTGAATAATGTATGGTCACCGACGTGGGGATCGTGAAGGCTTGTTACTATGTTAAAGAATTATTATTGGTGAAAATGAAATAATAATGAAATTGGAAAAGCCTGTTCGCGATTCGCACGCTGAGACAATGAAAATGTTATAATGAATTAATTATGAAAATGGAACTCTCTATGAAAATGCTTCACTATCTCTCTCTCTTTAGTGATAATACTGAATCGTATTCAATAATAAAAAGAAATCATGTATGGCTTTCATAACATAAAATACATATAGTTATTGAATCAAGATCGGTAATTATGTGTTTTAGTGATTTATATTGACACAAAGGAGCCTCGTACTGGGGTTAGGGTGAATCCCGAAATTCTATGAATTACCCCGGTCGGCTCGTCAGGTTAAGAATTGTCCCGATCTTGATTCATTCACTATAATAATAGGTAATAAAATTCCCTAATATAGGAATTTTTATTTATAATGAAAATGTGACTAATTATGTAAATCTTTAATTATAGCGATAATATGGTAATATAAATCGAGGTTAATAGTGGGATCTTAATAACTCTTTTATAATAAAAAAGGGTAACCCAACAGGATTAGGGTGAAACCCGAAATTCTATGAATTATCCTGTTTGGTATTTAGAATTTATGTTCATACCAATCTCGATTTATTTATATTAAAATAGCAAAATAATGCAGTTTATATGAGTAGCAGTTCAAGCTCGCCGGGTGGTCTCGTTACTAGGAAGGGATTACCCCGAAATACTCTTGGTATTGACTAGTTACGATATTCCCGTGGTTTCACTACTCATATGATTAAATTATATTATAGCATGCAAATGATTAAATTTAAAGAATTCTGGAAAACAGTTTAACGAATCTCAGATATAAAGTATAAATGAGCGATTTTGTGAGCGATCGTGGTTACCTAGTTCTGGTTGACATGAGGTAGCATAGAACTACTTTCTCTTTTTATAAGTATTTGCCTCCCTCACCTTAGGAACCTCGAAGCCTTTGAGTTGCGTAAAATTTAAGTATGGTTTATCACGTATAGTGTTCGGAACTGAAGCTAATAAAATTGTTAATATTCACTGATTCGAAATAGTCGGTATTGAATGTTAACTTAAAGTTGGAATAGCAAGATTTATAGTTGTCTTAGATATTACAAATACTCTAAATGAGTATAAGGCAGAAGTTTAGGTTTATTAAAATAGATGAGTTCGTTAACGGGTGCTTTAAGTCCTTTACACTACCACTTTACTTAAGAAAGAAAAGATTGAGTGTAACTCTTGGCTTGATTAGCACACGGGTCGATGCATCCACGCACCTCGCGATTTAACAGATGAAAGACCGTTTATAATTATAATGATTAAATAGTTTGAAATAATAAAGTTAAACGTTAGCTAAAACGAATGCCTAAATCTTGAAGAGATTTACGGCTTAAATTTTGTTGACGAGTACTGAGTCCTTTACACTACCACTTTAATTATGAGAAAGAAAAGATTGAGTGTAACTCTTGGCTCTAGTAAGCACACGAGTCGATACGTCCACGCACCTCGCGATTTACCAGAAAAAAGACGCTAGTTTAAGTTCAAAGGCGACGAGGTCCCCGCGGTTGCAACAATGTATGTATTACTGCGCGCGTGGCTTAGCCAATTAGGGCCTTGCTTAGTGGCTAATTGTCGCCTGATTGGTTTGAGGGACTACTTGCAGTTAGCGTAGGCGTTGGTCCCTTGTGACGTCACGCGATCCCATGCTATTCTATGCCTCACCTATAGTCTACTCACACTAGCTTACTTTGAATATCTTCAAACCAAATTAATGATTTGATCTTACACTCAAATTATTAACAATTCGATTGTTCTTCAAATTTCAATAAAGCCTAATTTAGTATCTTATTATTCTACTTATCATTTAGCTTAATCTTCCTATTTCTTTCGGAAAATTAGAGAGAGAGAGACCCTACATCTACATGCTAGGTTTAGTAGTGTGAGATTGAGGGGTCAGCAAGACTGGGGTTCCAGTGTTGCTTCGCCGTTATCTACACCTACGTGACTTACGAGCCGTTTCAAGAAGGGAATAAACATCAGATAGAAATAATATTATATTTCGATGTGGTTATTTTTTATACTCTAAGTCACGTTTGAAAAATGAAACAACAAATTGTTGAGCGTTCAAAGAATTTATAAAGTCAAAGAAAGAAAAAGGAATTTAGGATTCCGGGATATATATACAGAGATGTTCTGTGGAAAGTGGTCAGTCTAATGGCGGCACAATTATTTCTTTTCGCGAATGACAACGCTGCCGCTCGATCACAGACAATCGATCTACTGATATTTTATATGTCTGTGACTGATAATAGACGACGTAGCGGTAGCTGTCACGTCGTAGGTTAAAATGAACTGTCATATTACGATATTGTGTAATTAAATTGTAATATCGTTCATAATACGACGGTATACGATAGTATTTCATAAATAAGTAGTACTGAATTGTTAAATTAATTACAGATATCAATTTCTATTTATTTATAACATTAGGTTATAAATAACTATCTTGGTGAAATTTACGCATCTCGGAGTGATAAAGTTAATTAGGCAATAGCATACGAAATTGATTCTTTATGAATTCATTGCAGGTGTGGATTTCTGTTTATTTGCTACATTATTTACAACCGTGCATTTCGTCGGTGACTGACTGATCCGCTGCATCCCTTGGACAAGGAGGGTTACGAACATAGCGATGTGAAAATCATTCATCGAGCAATATAATATACAATATTGTGTAATTGAATTGTGATATCGTTCCTAATACAACAGTTATCTATTTCATAAATAAGTAGTCATGAATTTTTGCTTTATTCTACACAGCAATCAAATACACAATTAAATAGATTTACAATAAGAACAATAATTTCAATTAATTTATTACTCGATGAAACTTCAACACGCATTGATGGACTAACACATCACTTACGCAGGACTATTTTCGTACTTATTAGGCTGAGAAGACATGTAGAGTATTGTTTTATTCAGCAAAGATGCCTCGTAGGATGGAACACTTCCACTGAATCAAGGCGAATATTGCTCGTTGAATGATATTCACATCGCTTTGTTCGTAACCCTACTTGTCGAAGAGATGCAACGGGTCAGTCAGTCATCGAAGAAATTCACGGATGTAAATAGTGTAGCAAATAAACAGAAATTCACACCTGCAATGAATTCATAAAGAATCAATTTCGTATGCTATTGCCTAATTACCTTTATCACTCCGAGATGCGTAAATTTCACCAAGACAGTTATTTATAACCTAATGTTATAAATAAACAGAAATTGACATCTGTAATTAATTTAACAAGTCAGTACTACTTATTTATGAAATAGTATCGTATACCGTCGTATTATGAACGATATTACGATTTAATTACACAATATCGTAATATGACAGTTCATTTTAACCTACGACGTGACAGCTACCGCTACGTCGTCTATTATCAGTCACAGACATATAAAATATCAGTAGATCGATTGTCTGTGATCGAGCGGCAGCGTTGTCATTCGCGAAAAGAAATAATTGTGCCGCCATTAGACTGACCACTTTCCACAGAACATCTCTGTATATACGTATAAAAGAAAGAAGTCAGCAGGATTAGGGTAAACCCGAAATTCTAGGAATTATCCTGTTTGACTTCCCAAAAGAAAAATATATACCGAAATCTACGCACGTAACACCTATATAATATCTTAGTAAAAATTCAACAAATCCATGTAAAAAGACAATTCACCTACTCATGATTGAGTGTAACACAGAAATCGGCGATGATGGTATTGATCACCATGATAATTATAATGATGATGATGCTAACTTGAATAACTTCAAAGCCAGATTTCACTTTGCTTGGATCAAGAATCTTTCACGTTTGGTTGGCAGGCAATTATCGGGTCATAAATGCGAACAACTTTTGTGTGATAGATGCTTGTGCCATTTCAGTGTGCACAGTGTGTTTGAAAGTCACAGACAGGATTGCATGCGGATGAATAGCATTCGAATGGAGTTTCCGGTGAAGAAAAGCTTAGAATTTTCAAATTTTCAGAATAAGGGAACTGTGCCATTCCTTGTTTACGCGGATCTCGAGTGTATATTGAAACCGGTTAGAAATTAATCTCAGGAGCACATCCCACACAGCGTGGGCTATTATGTACATTGCTCGTATGATGAAACACTATCCAGATATGAGAACAAACGCGGGTCTGATTGTGTAGAATGGTTCATCAAACAGCTTCGCGAATTATCAATTGAGGTGGAGTCTCGCATAAAAAATATAATTCCAATGGAATCTCTGAATCAGGTGCAACGCGATCGCCATATGCGTACAAAAAATTGTCACATCTGTGAGAAGCGATTTTTATTGGATGAAAAAAAATGTCATGATCATTGTCATTTCACGGGTAAATATCGCGGTGCCGCCCATAATCGTTGTAACCTGAATTTCAAAGAGAAACACGCGATTCCGGTGGTGTTTCATAATTTGTCGGGCTATGATTCACATTTCTTGATTAAATCTTTAGCTTCAAATTTTTCAGGTAAAATCACATTATTACCCATTAATAAGGAAAAGTATATATCATTCACCAAGAGGGTTGATGGCACTATGATGAGCTTGAGATTCATAGATTCACTTCGATTTATGGCTAGCAGCATCGACAAATTAGCATCATACGGGTGCAACGCAGATAAAAAAATTGCTCGAAAGTTTTACGCTGATCAGGGGAAATTCGAGTTGATGGTTCGCAAAGGTGTATCCCCCTACGAATACATTGATTCTTGGGAAAAACTTGATGAACCAGAATTACCTATTGAAAAATATTTTTATTCGAGGCTAAGCGATTCTCATATTTCCAATGAAGATTATGAATACGCAAAAAATGTTTGGACCGAGTTTGATTTGAATACTCTGGGTGAATATTCCGATTTATATCTGAAAACTGATGTACTCTTATTGGCAGATATATTTCAAAATTTCCGTGATAGCTGCTTCAAAACATACAACTTGGATCCCCTGCATTATTACACAGCACCAGGGCTTGCTTTCGATGCGATGTTAAAACACACGAAAGTAAATCTTCAACTTTTAGACGATCCGGGAATGATATTGTTCATCGAGAAAAGTATAAGGGGCGGTGTGGCACAGTGCTCGAATCGCTATGCCAGAGCAAATAATCGATTTATGGGTGAAGATTTTGATCCAAGCAAAGCGGAATCATATTTAATGTATTTCGATGTAAATAATCTTTATGGTGCAGCTATGAGTGAGCATTTACCGAGTGGGTCATTCGAGTGGGAAAACGATGCCATTGATGTGACGTCCCATCCGGATGACGCACCAATCGGTTATATTCTAGAGGTAGATTTAGAGTATCCCATAGAGCTCCATAAACAACATACCGACTTACCTCTCTGCCCCGAGCATTTTACACCGCCGGGCAGTAAAATTAGAAAACCTGCAACAACACTTCTACCTAAGAAAAAAGACTGAATTTATTGGACTGCGAGCAAAACTCTACACATTCAGAACTCGCGGTGACACTGATAAGAAACGTGCAAAGGGTGTAAAGGGTTCCACAATCAAATCCATCACGTTTGATGATTACAAACGGTGTCTTTTTGGTAATGAAAATTTGGTTGAGAAACAGTGTATGATAAGAAGTAGGCGACATACAGTTAGCACTATTGTACAGAATAAGTAAGCTCTAAGATGGGGTGATGATAAGCGAAAGTTGATACCCGGTAAAACTGTTACTTTACCCTGGGGTTATCTAGATTCTACAAACTTGTAAATATCTCACATTTTCTCACATTTTCTAAAATAAAACAGAATAATTTCCCATTTACTTTACATGTGAATGTGAGAAAATGTGAGAAAATGTGAGAAAATGTGAGAAAGTGTGAGAATGTATAAGGAAATGTGTGAAAAGATTTGATTTTCATGATGATCGTGTAAACTGTCATTAAGATTGAGGAGAGTGAAGAAACAACAAACAATTGTAATTATGTTGATAATAAATTTATTCATAAAATTATATTACACATCCAATTTATTTGCATTGTACATGTGTTGATAGTAAATTTATTCATGAAAATTATATTACATATCCGATTTATTTATCCAACTATTATGTGAACTATCGAAGCCCAACCATTTTACATAGAGTTGATCACCACGCTTCGCAAGACTTTTTCTACAAGATAACCATCGGGGTATTGCACCCTGCCGAGCTCCTCCTCATAAAAACCACCCTCGATGGGTTGATTCAGGTAGTCGGTGAGTTTGTAGGTTGGAGGGTTGGTATTTTTCACCTCATCAATCGTAAATATTTCCGTTGTCCAATTCGGTGTATAACCCTTTTCGAACACATTTTTATATTTGCTAATTCGAACTTTATCACCAAGATCAAATTTACGTTTTCGTTTGCTCTTTTTGATTTGACGCGGTTTATACACACTTCGATATACAGAGATGTTCTGTGGAAAGTGGTCAGTCTAATGGCGGCACAATTATTTCTTTTCGCGAATGACAACGCTGCCGCTCGATCACAGACAATCGATCTACTGATATTTTATATGTCTGTGACTGATAATAGACGACGTAGCGGTAGCTGTCACGTCGTAGGTTAAAATGAACTGTCATATTACGATATTGTGTAATTAAATCGTAATATCGTTCATAATACGACGGTATACGATACTATTTCATAAATAAGTAGTACTGACTTGTTAAATTAATTACAGATGTCAATTTCTGTTTATTTATAACATTAGGTTATAAATAACTGTCTTGGTGAAATTTACGCATCTCGGAGTGATAAAGGTAATTAGGCAATAGCATACGAAATTGATTCTTTATGAATTCATTGCAGGTGTGAATTTCTGTTTATTTGCTACACTATTTACATCCGTGAATTTCTTCGATGACTGACTGACCCGTTGCATCTCTTCGACAAGTAGGGTTACGAACAAAGCGATGTGAATATCATTCAACGAGCAATATTCGCCTTGATTCAGTGGAAGTGTTCCATCCTACGAGGCATCTTTGCTGAATAAAACAATACTCTACATGTCTTCTCAGCCTAATAAGTACGAAAATAGTCCTGCGTAAGTGATGTGTTAGTCCATCAATGCGTGTTGAAGTTTCATCGAGTAATAAATTAATTGAAATTATTGTTCTTATTGTAAATCTATTTAATTGTGTATTTGATTGCTGTGTAGAATAAAGCAAAAATTCATGACTACTTATTTATGAAATAGATAACTGTTGTATTAGGAACGATATCACAATTCAATTACACAATATTGTATATTATATTGCTCGATGAATGATTTTCACATCGCTATGTTCGTAACCCTCCTTGTCCAAGGGATGCAGCGGATCAGTCAGTCACCGACGAAATGCACGGTTGTAAATAATGTAGCAAATAAACAGAAATCCACACCTGCAATGAATTCATAAAGAATCAATTTCGTATGCTATTGCCTAATTAACTTTATCACTCCGAGATGCGTAAATTTCACCAAGATAGTTATTTATAACCTAATGTTATAAATAAATAGAAATTGATATCTGTAATTAATTTAACAATTCAGTACTACTTATTTATGAAATACTATCGTATACCGTCGTATTATGAACGATATTACAATTTAATTACACAATATCGTAATATGACAGTTCATTTTAACCTACGACGTGACAGCTACCGCTACGTCGTCTATTATCAGTCACAGACATATAAAATATCAGTAGATCGATTGTCTGTGATCGAGCGGCAGCGTTGTCATTCGCGAAAAGAAATAATTGTGCCGCCATTAGACTGACCACTTTCCACAGAACATCTCTGTATATGTCTTTCATTAGCTGTAGTTACATCTTTCGGTTTCATTCTAATCGTGCGATGTTTGGTATTATTATACGATGTAATCAAATCAGGTAGAATGCTAGTCCACTTATGAGAACCTTGAAGTGTGAATTGCTTCCACATTTTATTTTTCAGTGTACGATTGAAGCGTTCGCATATCGATGCCTTCAAGTTGCTAAATGTTGAGTACATGTTGATGCCGTGATGTCCCATAAGAGTTTTGAATTCTCTGTTGTAAAATTCCTTGCCCTGATCAACGTGTAGATATTTCGGTATGCGGCCCAGAGTTAGCACAGATTTCATCGCAGCTGTTACATCTTTGGCATTTTTACTCTTGATCGGTACAGCCCACGCAAATTTTGAAAATATATCGATCACTGTGAGCAAAAATTTGGAGCCCTTATTGATTGATGAGTATGCAGACATATCTACAAGATCGGCTTGCCAGGTCTCATCCAGACCACGTATATCAACATAACGGCGAGGATAATTGCGTCGGGCGGGTCTATGAAGTTCGCTTGCTATTATCGCCTTCATGTCCATGCATTTGCATCTAATTTGTAGTATATTTATTTTGCTTGCTCTTCAACGAGTTGGTTGGGATTGGAATTCCGAGGGTGTAGTGCTAGCTGAGTTTTTCAACGTTATTCTCCGCTATGTCCAACCGTTTCTCCAGAGATTCAATTTCCCCCTCCAATGCCGCAATCTTTTCTTTGGCCTGGACCCAAATACGCTGATCTCCTTGAAAACTTTCGCTGTGTTCTCGATCTATGCGAGCATTTAGTTTAGATTCAAGAGTTTCAAGCGTCTGTCGCATGGATTGCTCGAATGTTTCCTTTATAGTGTGTGCGAATGCATTATATGATCGATGTGTAATATTCTCAAGACTATTCAGAGAAACGGCATCGGTTGGTTCTTGCGGATATGCAATATTACACAACCGTTTATTGTCTATTTCGTACTGGTTATCGATGGTTGTTTTAAACCCAACACCCGGAGGTCCGCGACTAGCCACACTTTTGACTTTTCCACCAGCCAACCGACGACCAAATATGTCTATGCTCATCGTTGAATTATCTAGCCCGATTCGAAGCGAATTCCGCGAAGTAGCCCGTTGTGACTGAAACCTTCAAGCTTAGATCCTATGGCAGCCAATCGAATCTCTAGAATTTCCTTCTTCACCGTGAGAGCGTCAATCTCCGTCGCTATGAGAGCCTGAATGTGTTGATTCTCATCGAAATTGTTGGTATGCTCTCGATCTAGGCGTGCATTAAGTTCAGATTCAAACTTGCGGAGTGTTTGTAGCATAGAGTTCGCAAATGTTTTTTCCATAGAATGCTCGAGAACACCCAAGGCTCGCCATGTAATATCTTTGAGACTTTTCAGAGAAACAGCATCGTTTGACCCTTGCGGATCTGCGATATTGCATAATCGTTTATCATCAAAATTATACTGCTTATCAGGGGTGAATTTGAATCCAACACCTGGAGGACCATGAATAACACCTTTTTCGTTGTTGTTGTCCGCCAGCTGTCGCCCGAATATGTCTATGCTCATTGTTCAACGATCTATGGCTGAATGATCATTTATGATTAATCTCACACTAATAAATGATTCCCGCCTCACGCAGCTCCTCAATAATGGATGATATTTCATTGACATGGCTTGTATTGCCAGCTGCTTGAAAAGAGTTGAGCTTCATTTTAATCCAACTATAACGGCGAAACGATAAGTAGCGTGGCCGAGGCGGTAGCGAGGCCGCATTGGGATCTGACGGACGTGCGCTCGAGCCCGCACGAAGTCCTCTAGCTTTTTTTTTTTCTTCGACAAACCCTGACCATATGAGAAATCATATGGTAAATTACAAAATAAATGATGTGGATTCGAACTATACAATAAATCATGTAATAAACCACAAAATAAAGTACACAATAATTCACATGGTAAATTGTGCACTTGGGTGGTCCTTAAGTGGGGTTGAAAGAAATTTTGACCTTTACGCCCCCCCAGATCATCTCCAAATAATTCAAAAGAAATGTGAAAAAATTTCAGCCCCCTATCTTATAAATTGGCCAAAACCAAAGGGGGGTAATTCGCCACCTTGAAATACACTTTTTTTTTTTTTTGTTTTTTCAAAGAACTGCGTACTGGAGCGTCCTAAACTCTTTCTAAAAATCCTTATTACTTACGAACGCATTCCCGGTACCCATATTCCATATCCAGATGGATAAATCAAACTCCTGATTTAACTTTGACAGCTGTAGGGTCAGCGATATGGCAAATTACCCCCTTCTGGTTTTGGCCAATTTCTAAGATATGGGGCTGAAATTTTTTACACACTTCTTTTGAATTATTTGGAGCTGATCTGGGGGGCGTGAAGGTCAAAAATTTTTTCAACCCCACCTAAAGACCACCCTATTGTGCACTGATATCTTCCATAACTGCATACAATTTACCATGTGATTTATTATGTATTTTTCTACATGATATATCACATTAACTTTTTCAGTAGAGTAGAAGTTGTAGGATTTACATTTTCTGTGTTGAAACTTTACATCGCGGTCGATGAAGTTCTCAAATTTAGATATCGGTTACTGCGATGTCGCTCTACAATATTCAAAGTTTTGTGCAGCATTACTTCAGTCTTTTGTCTGATCGGTCGTCAGTCAACAAAACAGTGAATTGAGAAAGATAAAAATTAAAATAATTAATTGAAAAAAAAAATTAATTAACAAATAAATATTAAGGGTGTTGACTAGCTGAAAAGCGCGGGCTACTCCGCTTCCCGCGTGAACTGTGTCGAGCGAGACAGCAAACGAAAAAGAAAGACAGAGCATCATAGCTGCTACTGTGGTGGGGGTAGGCTGAGGACGCTAGGCTCCCTACTCCTCAGCCGTAGGTTTAAAATACATTATAGCAAATAGCTGTATATTCATGCTCGGTTCAAAATCATACGACTATATATATTTATATAATTATTATATATAAATATATATTATATATTGATATATAATATTTATAATATATTCATATATATAGTAATATATATAAAAAAAATAAAAAACACATATTTATCTAATTTAAAACTTTAAATATATATATATACATATTCATTAAATAGCGTAAATTTTCTTGGCACGAAAGTGCTCTCGAAAAGTCGATGTACGTTACTTGAAAATCAAAATTGAAATAAGCAGCTGTCAGCAAATCAATGATATATAACGTAACTGAAATATCATCAATTTCCCAGGTTTCACCACGTGGAGGCCGCTACTAGATAGAAACCCACCTAACCCGTCCCAACCTCCCAACCATTATCGGGTCTAAAAAAAACTATTATAAAATGACGGAAAATAGGAAATTCGAAAATGAAAGTAAAATTTTGAAGAAATCATAATCATACAATTTTGCGATTTCTATGAAAATTACCTAATATGAATCTGATCTCACAAGTAACTATAACGAAATAATAATTTTCAACAAAAATTGGTATTGTACATACTACGCATTAATCAATATATATATAATATATATACACACACTACACTATACTATACTATACTTATATTACACCGCAAATAAATATTACATCTGAAATAAAAGTAATAAAAAGTACGTAACGGCTCATCACAGAAGATTTCAAACTTGAGGCTATAGCTTATATACATATATACAACATATTATACAGTTTTCGGAGCGTCAGTCGGATTTTGTCCATAACTGAAATATTTAAAAAATTAGGAAACGAATATTTGGCACAGTAATACAACTAGATCTAAATCACAGAAAAGTATGGCACGATAGTTATTTACAAAGCTATATATAACAGATATTTACAATCGGGCTTTTCGTCATTCGTCAGTCATGAGTTTACTGTCTCTTGCGCATGGCTTTTTGGGCTTCGACGATGTGAGAGGGTTCGCGAATTTTCAGATGTCGGGCACGTCTAGAATCTACGATCTCCGGTAACAAACAAAAGTGAAAGAAATCTACTAATTTATTTTCCATCTTTTCGGTCCAAAACTTATCGTCACGTTTTATTTTGTCATAAACTAGACCTTCCGGTGTCCAAACTATGAAATAGCACCACTTTCTATTCGTGATGTGTAGAAGACCTTGTACCTGATACATGTAATTGTGGGAAGCATTGAGGATGGCTTTTCCACCAATAATCTTCATGAATTTTATTTTTTTTGACTCTATGGCTTCCATTGGGGTTGACTGTTTTGCAGATGCTGGGCACTTTACTTCAATTACCGCGTTTTTACCTACAAGCCCGTCCGGCGACGCCGCAAGGAAGGGTAACGCCTTGTCCACCACTAGACCACTGCTGTCCACGGCAAGAGACCGTTCGGCTGCAAACTGTGCGATCGCCAAAGGCTCCTTTTCTATGCCCCACCTTGTATTCGAATTTCCATGAAAATCGCTATAGCGGATGCGTTCTACTAATTTGGCACAAGATGTTTGTGGCCTTCTTTTACAAATCTCACCAAAAACTGAGGCAGTCAATCTCTTTCGACGTTGTTCGTACCACTCAGTGGACGAACTCTGCCCCACCCGAGAAAAAATCGTTGCATATAATCAGATATAAGCATATACAACCAACCATATATAATTGTATCCGAAAATTGGCCCGATCGGGACATATATAATTATATATCATTATATAAAATGATATATTATTATATATCGACTTGTATATAATCTGATATCATTATACCAAGATGATTCCTTGAAAGTTCACAGTCAGTCACAGCCAATTCGACACTACCCGAGTTTTTCGTCTGTTTTTCGCAGGCTGGCCATCCCCTTTTTAATTTGAATTGTGAAAGGCCGTCAAATGATTTAAAATGAAAAAATAAATAAATAATCAAATAAATGTATGAGTAAATGAATGGATGGTTGGATGGATGGATGGGTGGGTGGATAGATGGGTGGGTGGATAGATGGATGGGTGGATGGATGGATGGTTGGATGAATGGATGGCTGGATGGATAACAGAATGAATGAATGAATGAATGAATGAATGAAAGGATGGCCAGCCTGCGAAAAACAGACGAAAAACTCGGGTAGTGTCGAATTGGCTGTGACTGACTGTTAACTTTCAAGGAATCATCGCGGTATATTACAGAAGTTCACGACCCCAAAATATGTAAAAATTTTTTGTACTTCTCAATTGATTTTCATAGAAATTCCCGAATTTCTACAACAATTTACAAATAATTAGAGAAATTATCTATAATCTATTTCGGAAATTTGCGGCCCCAAAATAATGTTTTATTCTTTTGTAGTTCATAATCAATTTTCATTTGAATTCACGAATTTTTACAACAATTTACAAATAATCAAAACTTCCTACAATATATTACGGAAATTTACCACCCCGAAATATGTAATTTTTTTTTTGTAGTTCCCAATCGATTTTCCTAAAAATTCACGATTTTCTACAATAATTTACAAATAATCAAAACCTTCTACATATACCAAGATGATTCCTTGAAAGTTCACAGTCAGTCACAGCCAATTCGACACTACCCGAGTTTTTCGTCTGTTTTTCGCAGGCTGGCCATCCCCTTTTTAATTTGAATTGTGAAAGGCCGTCAAATGATTTAAAATGAAAAAATAAATAAATAATCAAATAAATGTATGAGTAAATGAATGGATGGTTGGATGGATGGATGGGTGGGTGGATAGATGGGTGGGTGGATAGATGGATGGGTGGATGGATGGATGGTTGGATGAATGGATGGCTGGATGGATAACAGAATGAATGAATGAATGAATGAATGAATGAAAGGATGGCCAGCCTGCGAAAAACAGACGAAAAACTCGGGTAGTGTCGAATTGGCTGTGACTGACTGTTAACTTTCAAGGAATCATCGCGGTATATGCGCTTATATGCTCAGCATACATATTAAGGTTTGAAACTGCAATATTTCGAAAACGGAAAAGAACACGTTCTCGAAACTGAAGGCATCGCTTATAGTTGCCATTGGCAAACTACAGTATTTTTTTCAGATTTTTAAATCGTGACCATCATTGTGAAAATTACTCTCGAATACCGCTGCTACGCGTCCGTCGAGTAGCGGCGAACAGCAGTCTAACCCACGCCATTACGTTCCACGCGGCGTCGACTCGGAATTGGCACGCGCCGCCAACTTCAATGATTTTTTACTCGAAAACGAAAAATGACACGTCCTTAAATTTAATTCTCAGGCTGTAGTGTAGTTCAAAGTATATGTCAGTATTTTAAAAAAAATTCAAGTCGTGTCACTGTGTGTTTTAAAAATCTTTGAAAACTTAATTGTTAAATAAACAATAGATGAACAAACTTTTCTCAAAGTACATATTTTTTTATACATTCTGTGACACATTCCGCGTAAACTAAAAAAAAAAAATTGAGTCTAGTGTCATTATTGGCGGAGTTATGAATTTTTGAAAAAAACCTTGCTCGAATTTGTTTATGCAAATAACTCCACGAATTTTTCACTAATTGAAAAATGCTTTGGCACAAAAATCTAACTCCCCGAGGACAATCGACATGCAAAATTAAAAAAATATCTGAGAGGTGACTGATCCGTTTCACGCGGAATGTCCAATATGCGTATAAAATACTTTAACCCCAGAACTACAAACCCATTTTTTCTACCTTGAAACTACAAACCGGGGTGAATATTTATCCCATATGTTTCTTGTTCGTAAAATCGTTCTGAAAGCTGCAGTTATAATGAGACTCCGTGACTGGTACATAAATCTCTTCGTTTTTCATTGCAGTAATGAGAGGGTGAGAATTAAGCAAATTCAATTTCATTAAAGTTTATAGTCTGCGGGGAAAAATTGATTTAAATCTATTGGACCCATTATCCAGACACATCATATACCATGAAACATAACTGTATATATAATTATATGTAATTCTATCTGAAGTCATATCTGCGATTTTATAGAGTTAATCTTGAACCTTATATGTTTATATATGACCATATAGAAATCCAGATATATTCAGATACAATACTATACATTGTCACATATAACTGTATATAACTAACCAACAAAAATTCCTCCCTAACAAAAGTGGTACTACAAAAATGTCTACTTACAAAAGGATTGAAATCAGATACAATTGCCAAGTACATGTCTTCTGTATAAAAAAAGTTTACAACAGAAGAACAGAAAACTGAATAGTCTTGTATTGTTCACTCGCTACGCTCGCTCACTCGATCGGATCTTGATATTACAGGGAAAAAATCAGGAAAAAAAATTTAGGAAGTGGTACTTGCGGGCCATTTATGAGTAAGTAAAAGAGTATTTACTCAGGTCTATGTATCATTGTTCGATACATATTGCTATGAGTAAGTAAAAGAGTATTCACTTAGGTCTATGTATCATTTGTTAGATACATATTGCTATAATGGCCCGCCAAGTACCACTTCCTAAATTTTTTTTCCTGATTTTTTCCCTGTAATTATCAAGATCCGATCGAGTGAGCGAGCGTAGCGAGTGAACAATACAAGACTATTCAGTTTTCTGTTCTTCTGTTGTAAACTTTTTTTATACAGAAGACATGTACTTGGCAATTGTATCTGATTTCAATCCTTTTGTAAGTAGACATTTTTGTAGTACCACTTTTGTTAGGGAGGAATTTTTGTTGGTGGATGTTTTTGGGGGTAGTAACCATATTAATGTACTTGGCGAAAGGTTTTTGCACCAGGGGTGCTTTTTTGGGGTTGATATCACCACTTTTTGTACAATTTTGCTTGACTACCTAATAATTGTGCTCGCTCGCTACGCTCGCTCGATTGGGTTTTCCCATATCCTCGCTTGCGAGGCTTGCTCAGTTGTCAACGTTCTGCCAATTGTTGCTATAAACATCGCAATGCATGTACGGTGATGCATTTTGTATCATCCGAATCCCTCAAGAAGCAGCAATGTTAAATGTGGTAGTATGATTTTGAATGAATGAAAATAATGGTATAATATACACGTATGCTCATACTTTTCTGTGAGCCTTAAATTTCTGTGGACAGACGTTGCATGTGTTATTTTATTAAATTCTACGAATTGTTTTGTTAGAATCCGATATAATTCTATATGCCTGCAATGTGTAGCCCTCCTCCTGTCTCATCTGGGCTTGGAACCGGCAATAGCGGAGTTACTTGCACGCAGGGTTAAAGTTGCTGCTCATGATTAAATATATATAAATATTAGATATATGTGTTGCAATTCTTAGGTATTTTTTTTTTTTTTTAATGCAGCTAGGTCCTCTGCAAAAAGAACATGTACGCGTCCCATACTCATAACGTCAACTTCAACTTCGGGTCTGAACAGAAGGTATCGAAATATATAGAATCAAGCCTATTGATGCAAGACTAGCGTAGAGCATAAAATGAAAGTTTTCGAAATCAAAAACTTGCATTCTACTCTATTCGTCTGACTCTACCCGTTTCTTGTATCAAATCACACTATCCCGATATCTTGCAACTTCAGCGTTTTCTCTCATTATCCTCTCGTCTCAAACGACGACCGACTCCAAAATTGAACAATCCATGACAAAGGTTTTTATCACATCAGACCACGCAGATCAAGTTCAGTAGCGGTGGCAAGGCGCAGTCAGTTGTGTAGGTCTGTGTCTGTGTCAAAACTTACCGCCGCTGCAGCGATTTACCGATCGGCGAGTTAGCGAGAGTCTATTTGAAATTTGACATCCAATTGTGAATATCGCTACGCACGTTCTAATATGTCGTAAACCACAAAATTTGAGAAATTGACTTTCTTTAAACAATGGAATGTTAATAATGTTTCGCAGCTTATGTGTAAGTATCAGCGGTCAGATCGTAGATTTACTATTTTTAAATAAGTATTCCGATCCGTAAGGTCTTATCTTTTCAATGGTGATAGTGAACTGTTTTTATCGCCTACTGAACATTTTTCCAAATGTAGGATACGACATATTAGAACGTGGGTATCGATATATAGTTTGTACTAGTAATTTACATGTAATCATAGATATTTATACAGACTTTGAGATCGTTCTGAACGGAGGATCTAAGCTGTTTGTAAAACATGGATTAAAAAATTATCTCTACCGAAGGTCAAGGCACTACGTTGACTTGGAGTGTAGAATAAAGCCTATTAGAGTCCAACACACAACGTCGACAGACAGTCTCGTTTCGACTGGATGATACGGAGATAGATTATAAAACTCGTTGGAATCCTACGCCTAACGGACTCACAATTTAGATCTGAGCAGACGAGCCTTCAAAGATGAGCTTAACATAGAGCTTGAAGTGGAATTTGTTGCAATCCAACGCTTGAACTCGGCTTTATTGGTCTGGCTCCTTACCGTTCCTTATATGGAATCATGCTATCCTCAATATTGTTCAACTTCAACATGTTTTCTTGATTTTCTATCGTCAGACTTCCTCAGGCGATAACTTGCTAAATAATTGAACCCAAAAAACCGTTACCTCCGATAATTGCATTCATAAATAACCTCAAAAGCTCAAAATCGTAGGATTTAAACATTTTTGTTGGTGACTATCACATTAATGTCCTTGGCGTAAGGTTTTCGTACCTGAGGAGCTTTTGGTGGATATTCACTAGTTTTTGTACCTTCAAATTTTGTATTAATCATTGCTCGAACTTTTTTTTATTTCCTTTATTTGGATTTGAAAACATGAAATGACAACACGCGTCTGCTAGTGTTGCAGACGATTTTTGTCTGCGATGCTAGCGCCTACTACGTCGTGACTCTCGTACTTACACCAGTCTATACAACTCTTGTGTGGATTTATCCCTTCTATGCCATATTCCCAGATGCGTAAGGACGTATGTTCCGTGTATGAGCAGAGGACATACGTCCTGCGTTTAGCGGCGCGATGTGATTTTATGGGAATGGTTTTAATGCGATGAATCTTGGTCTGAATTTTTGTGTGGACTTTCCTTTCTATGTCTCTTCCCAGATGCGTAAGGACGTATGTTCTGTGTATAAGCGTAGAACATACGTCCTGCGTTTAGCGACGAAATGTGATTTTATGGGAATGGTTTGAGTAGGCTGAATCTTGGTCTGAAGAACACTAAAGAGAAAACGAAACATTGTACGTGAAAACGAGGTATCAGAATCTGAAGTTAATTATATCTCAGCACTCCGGACACCGATTTGATCGATCTAGGGCTCAAATGAAAGCTTTTCATGCCCACATCCTAGATAAAATTAGTTTTAATTCGTGCATGTTGTGAGGTGAAAGAAAACGAAGATACTAATTCGCGTTATAGGTTAGGGTAGTTGCCTTTCGGGTATATAGACTCGTTGAGTCTCGCGCGTGAAATTTTTTTTTCTTGATGAAATTTTTTTTTTTAATGTACTTGGCGCGAGACTCTACCGAGTCTCTTGATATATGATGATATATAGTACTGTATCTGAATATATTTAGATACATATATTTGTATATGATTGTATCTGAGCGTCGTAAACGAATAAAAATAATTATATCTGGTCATAACTGATTAGATATAGTGCATTTGTTATCTCATATGTTCATATATGGGCATATGGGACACTATATACATTCGGATATAGTATTATATATGGTCATATATACCGGTATATAATTGTACATAATAATATATGATTCTATCTGAACATTGTATGCGATTATATATAGAAATATATGGTTATATATGATCATATATGTGTCTATATAATCATTTTTTCTCGGGCATTGTTTTCCGTTCGATTTCAAATAGGTCCTCCGAATACAAGGCTTGTACGAAGACTCTTTGAGCAACTGCCAAATCCTCAGCTGACAAGTCTGATTGCCCCGGACATGCAGCATCCGGGCCATAGTCGGTGTCAGCAATCTGAGCCGCGAAAATCTTCTTCTTTCCCTTGAAATACTTTTTCCTAATTTTTAGAGACCCTGACTTCCTACTGCAGAAGATTTGAGTGAATTTACCTGCTCTACCTGCCAATTTTTCCTGCACTAATCTATGGAATTGTCCACCGGAGTTCATTCTCACGACAGCGGAATCGCATCTAGCTTCGTATGATTCGCGGAGGGCAAAGTTGACTCTCTTGCCACCTATAGCCTTGGCAACGTGAGCGTTGTATAGCTCAGCTACGTTGTTATCCACGTCCCATATGAGGCTAGATGCATGCTCAGTGAGTCGATGCATTGCCGACTGAATCTCTTGGAAGACACCAGTCAACTTCAGGTCTTCCACCAGGTTTATTTCACCTGGCTTCGGGTTACCGTCACAAAAGTAACCCCTCTCAGCACACGATCCATGTTCTCCAAAGACATGACTTGGGCCGTTTTTAATATCTTTGCGCAAATCCTCGACTCGGACGTATAATGGCTGAGCAACTTGCGCTTTTCCATGACGAATCGCAGAAGTCACAGCATAACGTAGCCGTTTCAAGTTTTTGCGCAAATTATTACGCAAAATAACTGTACCAACCTTACGATTGGTACAAATATCGCGAAGCCTATTGCCATAGTTACGGAGAACATGGTTACGGCATTCTATTTTTTTGACTAGTGCTTCCGGTCCATACGGAAGCGCATCGACGAGCTTCCGGTGAACGCTACTATCTCCATCCCCAATTAATCTATTATATTTGATACCGTGCATCTCCACGCTACACTTAAAACCCTCAACTATTATATCTGCCTCCATCGCGGTACTAGAACCTGTCCAATTTTTCGAGCATTCATGCTTCCCTACAGATGCCTCGGTATCGCCTCGCCTTCTATCACACATCGAACAATATTTATTTCTTACCCCAATGAATAAAACTTTTTTGGTTTTGAATCCCACTATTGCTGCTACACCCGAAAGTGAATCATATTTGGTCCTATACGATCTTTTTGCCCAAGACCCATCCGCGACAACCGCTATGCAAGGGTACCCATCCTCGTCGACGTCACCCACCTCACGGGCCAACCTAGCTTCTTCTCTACCTGACTCTAGCATCTGTTCCCTTGAAATATCGTGATACGCGTCACTAACTATTTTATGATATTTTCCCCACGTATCTGAGGCCATACAGGGCATATCTATCGAGGCACTGATTTCCGCGAGCTGAGAAAAGCCACCACCTGTGGACATAATTCCGGAAACTAAAGCTGTATTGACGCTAGAGGGTCCTGAGGTCGATTTTTCGGAAGTTATTGATTTGACTAAATTACACATTTTACATTGAAAGGTGATGACTGTAATGAATCCTGTCCGGCTCTCGGATATAGGATGCATGTCGGCAAAACTACAAGAAAAAGGGGCGTGGTAACCTATATCCATGATACTATTCAGAAAATGACTGATATCTATTATCCTTCTACCAGTCAACTCCAATGGAGAATTGGGCTCGGCTTCAGTTCCGAGATCTTTTTCAAAATGCAATTTACGGTCTTCGACAACATCACTTTCGATCGCGGGCTGGATACTCACGAATTCCCTGTCATCGACTTCGAAGTGAATCTCGCGTTCGTCACTCGTAGATTGTATCGGAGAATCAGGAATTGTTTCTGAGCAGAACAAATCGGTATCTTGAAATTCATCGGGAAGTAGGGGAGAGGTGCTGCAATTGTAACAGGGGGCAGTCATAACACTCAACAAATAACTAACAACGAGATTAGAAATCATTTTTTTTTTTTTTCAACTTATTCAATACAGTAATTTATGATATTGTAGAAAGTTTGAGCTTTTAGTTTTGTTCCAATATTTGATTATTTATAGTTGTTTAAAATACGCGTGAAAACTTTTTTTTTCATACCTGACAACTTTTTTAATAACAGTTTTATTTTTTAATATCATGATGTGGGACTTGTATCAATACTTCAATCGATATATTGAGAATAATATCTAATAGCATTTTATATTAATTTCTCTATGGTTTTTTTATAATTCGATTTTTATTATTAAGTGAGCGAAGGGCATCAATCTGAACACCTGAAAATGTAACGATAGTAACACTAAGAGTAGCCAGCGACCAGCGCAAACTGGATGCGCGATATGTCTAACCTACGCTTAGCTTATGTTTAATTCGTTTTTTTCTGTTTATTTTATTGATCTCAAACTTTGTGGTAAGTAAATAAAATATGTCATTATTATTGAAAAATAATAATTATGATTAATTACCTAAATATAATGTTTAATTCATTTCTGACATTATAATCTTGTTTTTTTCACACATATATTTTTGTTTTATAGATTAAATGTAAAATGGGTAAAGCAAGATCAAAGAAAACCAAAAGAGGTGAAACTTCGCCAGAAATTTATTTGAAAGCATGCAAAGCAATAGTAGACACTAATGCAAGTGGTAGAAGTGTAGCTAAATCTTTCGGTATCTGCCATGTTACTCTTCGTAGACAATATTTAAGATATACAGGGTGACCCAAAACTCCCGCACCACCTTGCACAGGCAGGTTCCTTATCGAATTCTGAGACGAAAGTTCCTTTACGAAAACTCTCTAAGGCCAACTGTTCTAGAGATATTAAAAATCGCAATTGACCAATCAGAGCGTCTCTCTATGACCATAACTATGGAGCGAATGATCTGGACCGCTAAAACTATGGAGCGGTTGACCTAGACGGCCGATAACTATGGAGCGAATGACCTGGACGGCTGAAACTATGGAGCGGGTGACGTGAACGGCCAAAAACTATGGAGCGCACGACCTGGAACGCTGAAACTATCAAGCGGTTGACTAGAAAGACGCTCTGATTGGTCAATCGCGATTATTAATAACTCAAGAACCGTCGGTCTCAGAGAGTTTTCGTAAAGGAACTTTCGTCTCAGAATTCGATAAGGAACCCGCCTGTTCAAGGTGGTGCGGGAGTTCTGGGTCATCCTGTATAAAAGGAGAAGACGTTAATCCTGGTTATCATCCTCATAATAAAGTTTTTACCGAAGAACAGGAGCTTTTATTAGTAAAATATTGTCAAGATTCAGCTAAATTATACTATGGACTGACGACTTTGGACTTACGTAAGTTGGCATATGAATTTGCAGATGCAAATAGCTTCAAGTATCCAAGCGGCTGGAATGACAACAAAATGGCAGGAATAGATTGGTTTAAAAGTTTTATTAAAAAACATCAAGAACTTTCCATTCGAACCCCGGAAGCAACTAGTCTATCACGAGCGATGAATTTTAATCGACCTAATATTAATAAATTTTACAATAATTTAGCCAGTGTATATGAACGATTTAATTTCGAGCCTCAAAACATTTGGAACTTAGATGAAACAGCAGTAACAACAACTCAGAAGCCAACTAAAATAATTGCATCAAAGGGCATCAAGCTAGTTGGATCCATAACATCACAAGAACGTGGTACATTAGTAACTATGTGTTTAGCTATAAATGCAATTGGCAATTCCATTCCGCCATTTTTTGTGTTTCCTCGAGTGAATTTTCAACAGCATTTTGTAGAAAGTGGACCTGCTGGTTGTAGTGGTTCAGCAAATAAATCCGGCTGGATGCAAGAAAATGATTTCTTGCTATATATGAAACATTTCGTTGAACACGCGAAACCTACTGAAAAAAATGGAGTGCTCTTAGTTTTGGACAATCATAGTTCTCATATTTCTCTTGAAGTTATTAATTATTGCCGAGACAACTCTATTACACTGCTGTCATTTACACCGCATACAACGCATAAACTTCAACCTCTTGACAGGAGTGTGTTTGGTCCTTTTAAACATCGTTACAATGTTGAAGCTGATAACTGGTGTAAAAATCATCCTGGTCAACGAATGACGATTTACAATATTCCGGGCTTAGTGGCAAAAGCCTTACCACTCGTTGTAACACCAACAAATATCAAAGCTGGCTTTGAATGTACAGGAATTTTCCCTTATAATCCGAACATATTTTCTGATGATGAATTTGCCCCAGCGATCGTTACAGATATGCCGCAGAACTCTACCTTCGTAGATTCACCACCTGATCAACCAGCAAAGGATCCACTCATTTCACTTATTCCGTCAGCTAATGAATCATCACCTGCTAATAAAAGTAAAGATGAGACAAAGACACTCCGTACACCAGCACAGTTACGTCCATTACCTAAAGCAGTTTTACAAAATTTCAATAAAAAGTCACGATCAAGAGGAAAGACAGCCATCTACACTGATACATCTGAAAAATTGGCTTTAGAAAAAGAGCAAGAAAAAAAGAAGAAACCAAAGCGTTTTTTAAAGATTAATAAAACTAAAGAAGTAAATCTTTTGGAGTCCAATAATACTCTAAAGAAGCGTAGAGTATTAGAAAATGCTGATAATTCTACAAAAGAAAATGAACCTAACAAAATGAAGATTTCAGAGTCCAAAAATATTCCAAAGAAACGTAGATCAGTAATAAAAAATGATAATTGATACTAAAAAAATATATATTTATTCAATTTTATAATTGTTTGAAATGAATAACCAATTATAAATATCGTTATTGATTTGAAATTACTTAAAATATATGATATTATAAGTTAAATGAGTGTAATGTTACTTATTAAAAGAAAATCATGAGAGTAGTTTCATGAAAAATTACATTTTCATTCCGTGTTAGTATTGCAGCTCTATTGTGTTACGATTGCAGCCCTCGCGCGCTTCCATCTTGATCTCTGTCTTTAGCAAAATGAATTCATTTTTCAATAGGTTCATATTATTTTTCAATTATTTAACTAAGTCGGTATTATAAAAGACACTATAGAGTAACTTTCTGACAATTTTCAAATCTAAAATTATGAAAAACAAAAAATTAATAGTGGAAAGAAATTTTTGTGTTACAATTGCAGCACCTCTCCCCTACAACCTCATTGAACTCAGTAACGTCATCAGTTACGGGGTCTTCTGAAGTTAATACTTCTCGAATAATTTCTCCATCGTTTTGTTGGCTCACAGCAATTCTATACAGGATACGAAATAGAAGGAAAATTATTCACATAAATAATTGTTGAACAATATGATCACGCTCCGGAAGACCGCAGATTGATAGATGCCGAAAAATGCAAAAAATAACATACGACACAGTAGGTCAGCGATAGATACTTTTGAAGATTTTCGGAATAATGTCCATCATAGTAGATTTAGAGTATAAATTGACGATTTATATCGAGGGGCTATTCACTCAGAAAATCTTTGTTTTTCGCATAAAAAAAAATATATGACCTTATGCCGTTACGAAAAGCAAAAAGTCGTATAATGGCGCTTACGTCCTCATACCATTAGACACGCGAAATAATAAGAAATCATTAGAATTCAGAAATCACGTGAAATCACTACCTTTGCGATGCATTTCTGAAATCATTTCGTGATATTATACGAAATCAATGATATCATTCAATGACTGAAGTCATTATAATCATTCTAAAATCAATCAAGGAATAGATTTCGATTGCAATCATTCATACACTAATAGTAAGAGTGAATAACCCCAGGATTCATATTTTGTTCGCGCCGCGTTGCAAGTTTGTATGTAACCGTTTTCCAATAATAATATCGTTTATACGACTTGCACCTTAGATATGTGAGTGCTGACAAGTCTCAATCTCAACATGCATGTTCGTGGTCATTCTAATGTAACGAGGCACAATTATACACACTATTTCTAATCTCTAGCAGCTGTAAGAGTAGCAGATACACTCTATTTGACTAATTATGCCTTTGTATTTGACGATTAAATGAACAAACACAATAATATCTACGCAAAAAAAATTATATGTAAATATATAATTTATTGAAAGCTCCTCTAAGTAGGCAAATGGGGATTTCGATTATCTTTATTAACTTTATCGACGATCTATGCAAGCTGGCCGCGTAATAGACGTCGCAATATCAAATAATTATTATTTATGACCTACATCGGATACCTAAAAATTATATTATTCTGTCATTCTGAACAGAACCCTCTGCTCTTTGAAGTACTCTTTAGATCAGACTTCTCCGATGCTTCGTACTCAAGCTATTTGATTTTCAACTCTGAGGACTCTACTCCAATCGTATGTAATTCGATTAATTTACCTCATTTTTTCTCGATATTCAGCCAAATTATGAACTCCGGGTGTTTTCTTCTTCTTCGCCAACAATGACAGACACTTTCTCGCCTTAACCATATTGGCACTAAAAAACTAGAACTTTATAATTGAAAAACACGAAGTAAATCGAAAAACTGTAGCACCCACAATTATGCGAGTCAGAAGATTTAAATTCGCAAAAGGAGAAGTCTGTATTTACCCCTACGATGCCTGTAGTTCGTGTTGCTACCACCCAGCGCGGCTACGCTAGAAATTGCCGAATTTTTGCGCCAAAAATCGTCATTTCAATGCTTCAGGATTTTCCTGATTACTCCTCAGTCATTGATCCGATAGTATCGATCATGATCTTGATTTGAAGGTAAAGGATGTAGCTATGTTATGGCTTTGGCCGAATATTTGAAAAAAAATCGTTACTCGTTGTACATCAGCGCGAAGATGGCTTACTCTCAAGATTATTTTTTGCAAAGCTTGAAGTGAAATCGCAAATTCGGCCAAAACCATGACACGGATACATCATTTATCTGTAAGAATTTTCATCGAAAACTCCGTTATCTTGAAAAATGAGGAAATGAGAAGGTAAATGCCGAGAGTCTATTTACGCGCGCTCGGCGAGGCCTAGTCAACGCCCTATTTTTATTATTTTTTATTTATTTAATAATTAATTAATAATTAATTAATTTAAATTAGTGAATTAAATTAAACGAAGTCATCTTTGGTAAGTAAATAAATTTTGTACACAATTAACTTGTTCATGACTTTTTGATTTAAAAAAATTCACTTGAATGAATGTTTGTTTTCATATTATATTATTATTTTTAATATTTGTCAGTTCAACAAAAAAACTAAACGCATGTAAATAATTTTTTTTTTTTTTCGGTCATGTTGAAGGATCTTTGGGAAATTTATATCTCTGATATGTGAAATAACCGCTACTACAATGAATGATCATTTTTCTAATAACGAAGACGATCCTAGTGCAGCAAATTTTTACGAATTAACGCCTGTAGCATCTGGTTCGCTATTCGCTAATAACTTAATTAATAATACCGGCTATGAGAGTTATTACGCTGGATTCCCTTCTCAAGTATGTTTTGTCTTGGTCTAAGGTTTTTTTTTAATGGCCTTTAGATTTCTATAGTAATAATTTGATGATATATAAAGTACCAGATATTTGGCATTATCTGGTATCAACCCTAGAACGGTACACATGGGCCACATGTACCCGGAATTTTTCAAACGAAAACCCGATTTTGCGGAATTTTGATGAATTGCCTCTCCTGCGACAGCTTATAATTTGTTCATTAATTATTCAATCCATTTTTTTCCATTTATTTCAATTTTTGTTTTTATAAACAAATAGTAGGGGATAGTAGTGCTGAGCCGGCACCATGGTGTCCTTGGGAATGGCATGCGTGTCGACTCAATTATTTTGATCTTGCTGCTTTTTTGTTTTGTTTCTGTTATTTTTTAATACATTTGCGGTGTTTATGCTCTATTATTATTATTATTATTATTATTATTATTATCTATTATTTCAAACGCAAGACACAAAACACCATGGTGCCGGCTCAACCCGCACGACTCAGGACCACTCTCCCTTATACAGGGTGTCTGGAAATTCGCGCACTCGAAGCATACTGGCAGATCCCTTGCGAAATAATAAGACGAAAGTTACCTATGCAAAAAAGTCCGCGGGGACTTAGTTCTTCCGTAAAAAGGACTTAATAACGAACCAATGAGCGTTCATCGATAGGAATGACTGTTTAAAATCCACAAGAATCCGCATCGCCGTCCGCCTTACTAGGGAGAACAAGACAATAATGTGTGGTGAGCGATTGACATTAGACAGTCGGTTCACGCAATGAAAATTCCAGAGTGCGGATTCTTGTGGATTTTAGACAGTCTTTCCTATAGATGAACGCTAATTGGTTCGTTATTAGTTCCTTTTTACGGAAGAACTAAGTCTCCGCGGACTTTTTTGCATAGGTAACTTTCGTCTTATTATTTCGCAAGGGATCCGCCGGTATGCTTCGAGTGCGCGAATTTCCAGACACCCTGTATATCTAAATTGAACATTAATAAAAATACATGTGAAAAATTCTGTAAATTTTTTACGTGCATCTTAGATCCAATTTTTTACAATATTTCAATCTATTCTATGTGTACAACAATCGTCAGATGTTTGCTATTCGTAATCATTGATTTTTTTTTTTTTTTTAATTTTCAAATTAAATTTTTTTTTTCTATTTTTTTTAGATTTTTTGTATGTATTTAATTTATAGGTTCATCCTGTAGCATCTACATCATCAAGTTCGGACCTTAATTTACAAATTGTTGAGAGACCTGTTTCTGTTTCTACAGAAAATATTGTTCAAACTGAAAATCACCTCCTTAATTCTTCTATATTTGACATCGCATCAAGATCGATTGCAACAAATGTTAAGCCAGCTTCACCTAGCGCCCACGTAGGAATATATACATTTTTTACTTTTTTTTTTTTTTAATATTTTATTAAAATATGTTTTATTTTTTTTTAGATCCCTCTCTCTGTATGGTGAGGTCAAAGTTTCGAAGGAAGAAACCTAATTGCGTTATATAATTGTAAGATTGAACAAACTTACCTAAGTGCAGTTCGATCCCAATTATGTGAGTCGTCTCGTCCGAATAGATCAATTGGTAGTAACGTCGTTACTGATTGGTCCTACCACAGATTTTTAAATTAAGGAAGTTTCTAGCGCCCTCTACCTCTGATGATGTCACTTCTTATGCTCGCGCGTGCCACGCCACCATTATTTTTAAAGATTCAAATCGCAATTGGGAGGGTTTTTTTTTTTTTGGGTGGGATTTGATCTATTCGGACGAGATGACTCACATAATTGGGATTGAACTGCACTTAGGTAAGTTTGTTCAATCTTACAATTATATTTCGTCGTCTCGTCCTCTAGATCAATTGGTAGCTGTTTAAATTAGCGATTTTGAAATTTTTATTAGAACCTTTATTTTTCAACAATATTTGGTAAGTATCACAGTGGTTTTGAACTCACTTTTCTTTTTTTTTTTTTGTACTCTATATTATTT
Organism: Tenthredo notha; assembly: GCA_914767705.2. Classification (NCBI taxonomy): domain Eukaryota; kingdom Metazoa; phylum Arthropoda; class Insecta; order Hymenoptera; family Tenthredinidae; genus Tenthredo; species Tenthredo notha. The sequence goes on along the minus strand of OU611920.1, from coordinate 5,868,336 downwards.
TATTTATACTTTATATGTCTCTATGTAATCTTATATTTCATTATTTATATTTGTATTTTGCAATAGCTATAACTTAATCTAGTCAGACTCGTCTAATATGGCTGTTGCAAAATCTTGCAACTCTTTGGTTGGATGGTTGTAGAACCTAGAGAAAATCTGCGACTCTGGGGTCCACCCAGCTGTTTGTCGAATGGTTTCGATGTTGATTCCTTTTCTTGCTGCAGCCGACGTTGCTGCATGCCTCGTGCTATGTGCTGAGAAGATATCTGTTTCAACGCCACTAGCCTTTAGCGTTTCTTTTATCCACCTACTTAGTGTCTGTGCTGTGGCTGCACGATGGGGTTTCTTGAATGTCAAGAAAAGAGATTTTTCCTTCTGATCACGGAGGACCTTTGTCTTCTTTAAATAGTGTAACAAGACTGAGGCAGCACACAACGCCGGTTGCTTATGAAAGAAAGGTATTTTTAACACTGGTTGTGGTCGATTTCGACCTGTGGTCTTGATCCTATCTGGGATAGTGATATAGACAGTATCGTTAGAGATTTTTATGTTGTCTAAATGGGTCTTGGAGAGTGTCTGGACTCTTTGAGCCGTGACCAAGGCGAGGATAGTTATCAGTTTTTTTGTAATTAATTCTAAGCTTAGATCCGAGTTTGGTGATAGAGTTGTTAAGTAATTCAATACCGGTTTTGTGTTCCATATGTAGGAATATTTTGGAATTTGTGGCTTTTTTGCACTAACTCCTTTGAAGAATCGTTTTATAAGAGGGTTCTCTCCCAGGTTATAGTTTAGTATGAGAGAAAGAGCTGACCGATAAGAGTTGACGGTTGAGTATGAATTAACTTTGTGAAACGTTTCGGTTAAGAAACCTAGCACCATTGAAATGGGGGCTGTAAATACTGAGGTGTTATTTGTTTGACACCATTTCCACCAAGTCTTCCATGTTGTTTCGTATTGTTTGAGGGTTCTTTCCGTGATGGATGACAAGGCGAGGGGTATCGATGACTCCGGCATTCCTTTTAGTAAGAAGGCTTGTCGCAAAACTAAAACACGGACATTCAGTTGAGATCACAACCTGTACCGACATTGTAGCCAGTATACTGTAACTTTTTTGATGTTCTGCGACACTGAAGGTGTCGCAGACCTAAGTTAATGTGAGTGTCTTTACTCAATTAATGTTTTTAGAGACCCCTGCAAAATTATAACTTAGAATGCCTATTACGGACTTGAGACACTTTAGTGACTAAAGCCGCCCTCCCGCAGACCTGAATGCGTTTTTCGCACTAAGGCTGCCTTTTCCCCCTATTCTCAGACCTGAATACGTTAACGTACTAAGGCTGTCTCAGACCTGGGTGAGGCTAGAACTCACCGAGGCTGTAACTACGCTAAATACGAAAAAGACTCGATGACCTGGAATCGGCTGAAAAGGTTGTTGCATCAACTACTCTGCTCTATTAAAGTTGTATAAGATATCATTTATTTCATGTCTAAATTCGGTTGCAACCTCAATGTTTTACAAATATACTTACTCTCTAAAATTTTAGTAATCGAAGAATGTTCTTAAATTTTACAATGAACTTTGATTGAAATAATATAAATTGGTTTTAACTATATTTGATTTTAATTGTCTTTGAAATTAATGATTTGCTCTGAATATTCGAAGATTTGCTATTATATCGCGGTGAGACAACTCGGTCGCTTGTCTGAGATTGCTGCTGAGCTGAGCGGCGTCACCGCTTATATACAAGCTGTGACGTCACTCAGCTCGTCGTTGTGCGAAGCTTCTGGAGTCTTCTTGCGTCTTCGCTCGACGGTTGCGAGTTTAAATGTAAACTGTCAGGCCTGGGTGGCCTGATCCGTTACAATACGTGTAAACCAAGCGGCACCAAACGCTGGGTATCTCTGTTTTACCGCTGGGGAAGGCACTCGGCCGTGGCCTTGAAACGTTTCACTTCACCTTAAGGCTGACTTGACTTCTGGATTTAATGTTGGTGCTCTTGTAAGTACACAATTTTCAGGGGGTGCGTACTTTTTGATGAGCTCTAAACGGTTCTCTTTCCCTAAACCTACGTGAAATGTTTGTGGATAATTAGATCGGGTTTAATAATTAAATACGGTACGATTCTACGGATTACTTTCGATTAAATCTTGATCTGTATTTTTGCACGTCAGTCAAGTTCAGCCATTGCTGCAGAAGAAGGAAGTTTGTATAACTCAAAGAAATAACTATACTAACAGGAAGTTCTTAGAACTAGTCAACATACATACATACATCACATTCCTCCCAAATTAGCTCTTTTTATTTCCTATTTTTTTTTTTTTATAAATTTAGACGCTGCACAGGTTTTCGTACTCTTACAGATCGACGTAATTCTAAATTAGGCCCTGGCGGTTGCTCAAGATTTCCCGAATCAGCTGTTTCAGCGGGGGGTGGTAAATCATGGGTGTGTTCTACCGGCTGCGGTGTTGGTATAGGATTTACACCTGATTCATTCCTATTTGGATCCTCTTGGTTCTTTTGAAAACTAGATGAATGTTCCGACAGGGTGGTATTCTTAGTTTGGCCTTCCGCTTCCAATGAAGGAACAAGAATCCTCTCTGTTTGATTTACATTCACTATCGGTTCTTGTGGTTTATCCCATAAACATGACTTCAATTGATTTACATGTCTCTTCCAATTTCTGCCGTCAACCGTGCGAACGCTATATGTCACAGGTGAGAATTTTTCAACAATCTCCGACTGTACCCACTTATTTCTCATAACGTCTTTAGCAACGACCGTATCTCCCAGATTAAAACATCTCAACTTTACTCCTGGAGCATGCTGCTGTTGTCTCATTTGTTATTGCAAAACATGATTCCTTAAATTTGGTCTCATCAGGTCGAGTCGAGTACGTAAAGTCCTACCCATTTGTAGCTCTGCGGGAGTACAACCTGTGGTACAATGTGGCGTTGATCTATAGTACAATAAAAACCGACATAAAGCTAGGTCTTCTCTACAGCCTTCTTTCAATAATAACTTAAATTGTTTTTTAAAAGTCTTAACCATATTCTCCGCAGCACCATTTGATGCGGGATGGTAAGGAGCAGTTCGAACGTGTAGTATTCCATTACTTTTAAGGAACGATTCAAAATCGTCTGACACGAGACTAGGACCATTGTCACTAACTAATACCACTGGAAAACCCCACGTTGCAAAATACTCCCATAACATCACTATTGTTTGCTTTGTCGTAATGTCTTTCATAAATTTAACATCGATCCATTTAGAGAATGCATCAATAATAACAAGATACATCTTATCACCAATTTGCAGAAAATCAATATGAATTCTCATGTTCGGTCCTTCTGGCCACTTCCATGAATTTAATTCTGCTCTAGGCGGATTGGTGGAATTCTCTAAACAAAACTTACATATTTTTGTCACTTTCTCGATATCCTCATCAATACCTGGCCACCAGACGAAAGAACGAGCAAGAGATTTCATCTTAATAATTCCCATGTGTGTTGCGTGTAGTTCACTCAGAACCATCGCTCTTAAAGATACTGGTACTACAACCCTATTTCCTAACATCAAACAATTTTCTTCAACATATAATTCTCTCTCCCGTCTTTTATAACTCTCCAGTGAGCTGTCAACTTTACTAGGCCAGCCACTTCTAACATATTCAATTACGTTACATAAAACTTTATCTTTAACTATTTCAGATCTAATTAAATCAATGTCAATCATTTTTGCTTCCGATTCAATAAAATTAACATAAGTAAACTCATTTTTCTCATCATTTTCCTCCCCCCTTAGAATTGGAGATCTAGATAAACAATCAGCACTCACATTTTTCTTCCCTTCAATATGTTGCAATGTAAAATCATACGCGGATAAAAATACTGCCCATCTCTGTACTCTTCCTGCCACATTATTTGGAAGACTTTTATTTGGATCAAAAATATATTTGAGTGGTTTATGGTCAGTTTCTAGTATAAAATTCCTGCCCCAAACAAATTGGTGACACGATTTCACACCAAAAACCAAAGCTAAAGCTTCTCGATCAAGCTGTGAGTAATTTTTTTCCGCTTGAGTCAATGATCTAGAAAAAAACGCAACTGGTCTCACTTCTTTATTAGGTAATATGTGCGATAATACTGCACCAAGACCCACAGGAGACGCATCACATGTAATCTTAAGTGGCAGATTTGGAATATAATGCATAAGCACTTCACTAGACATCAGTTTTTTTTTAATACCGTCGAATGCCAATTTATGTTCATTCGACCATGACCATCCAACATCTTTTCTAAGGAGTTTGTACAGAGGTGAAACAGTTTCAGTATAATTTCTAACGAATTTAGCATAATAATTTGCCATTCCTAAAAATCTCTTGAGCTCGGTTACATTTTGAGGAGTCTGAATTTCCTTAATTGCTTGTATTTTATCTTTTAGCGCATGTACACCATTTTGATCGATCTTGAAACCAAGGAATTTAACTTCGGTTGTAAAAAATTTACATTTCTCAAATTTTGCCGTTAGCCCCACTTCTTTCAATTTGTTCAATACTATCAACAAACGTTCATCATGTTCATTATTTGTGGATCCAAAAATCAATATATCATCAAAAAATGTAATAACTCCTGGTATACCAGTAAATAACTTTTCCATCATTCTTTGAAATAAACCGGGTGCTGACGAAATACCAAAACATAATCTATTGTATGCGTATAAACCTTTATGAGTAGATATAGTTGTTAACAATTTAGATTCATCATCCAGCTTAACTTGTTGATACGCATGACTAAGATCAATTTTACTAAAAATTTTGCCTTCGTTAATTTTTGTTAATAAATCTGATACCTTAGGTATTGGATATCTATCAATATGAATACATTTATTCAGTGTTGTCTTATAGTCTCCACACAATCTAATTTGACCATTTGGTTTGATTACTGGAACTACTGGAGTCGCCCATTCACTAGATTTTACCGGAAAAATTATGTCATCCCTAATCAATCTTTCTATCTCTTTTTCCACTTTGTCCACCATTGCATATGGCAATACTCTTGGTTTGATGAATATAGGCTTACTATCTTTTTTTAGTTCCAATTTAAAAGTTCCATTCTTATAAAGTCCTAATTTATCAGTAAAAACCGTTGGAAAATCTTTTTTTAACTTATTAACATCCAAATTATTCGCATTGGAAAGCGTTCTAATATAGTAGATTACGATACGAGTGCGCGAAGTACGTGATTCTCACACGAGTGTAGCTTGTCGCCCGAGCGAAGCGAGGGTGACAAAAACACGAGTGTGAGGATCACGTACGCGCACGTGTGTCGTATACTATTTTTTGTAACACTGCATGGAAGTTCGCACTTCGTGTACACAACACGCGGTGACGAACAGTGACGATGCCCCAACCTGAATGTTGCAGACAGTGATTGTAGCCACCACTTGTTTCGTTCAATGGCGTTAGTTACGCTCGTTTTGCTCGGATTAGCGTTAGGTAATAAATATTACCTAACAGTTTTACGACATTACCTAACAGTTTTGGATTTGTTGGCGAATCGGCCGCTTCGCGCACTTTTTACGGGGCGCGAAGTCGAACTTCCCATGCAGGTGTTACAAAAATCATGTTGTCGCATTCCGCTAACAAGGACATTTCCAATGCTCTGATCCACTCGCGTCCAATAATTGGTCCGCTCGATCCAGGTATTACAAAAAGATCCAAATTTCTACATTTCCCTTGGTAAGTTACATTAACTTTGATCACTCCCAGTGGAATTATTGGGGTACCCGAGTATGATTTAAACTTCCTAGAACTTTCAGATAGTTTCAGTCTAGAAAAAACAATATTTTCTTCATATTCTACTGTGGAAATGGCTGAAATGGGCGATCCCGTATCCAGTTCCATATTCATTTTAGTATTTTCAATGATTAATTCAATTTTAATTGGTCTATTATCTGAAAAATCCCTGCTTTGTTCAGTCTTATTTTCGTCAATAGTAAAAAGATTATCAAAAGTTTCTTCTAAATTAATGATTTCATCTAAATAATTTTGACTTGTGCCTTTGGCTTTAGTATTCATTTCAGTCTTATTCGAAGCTAAATTTTTCTTTTCATAATTTCTGACACTTCCTTGATTCCCTTTTGACTGATTATTATTATAATTATTATTATTTGATCTACAAATTGAACTCAAATGACCTTCTCTTTTACAGATATTGCAATCATACATTCTGTACCTACACTTATATCTAGCATGACCCATTTTACCACAACAACTACATGGTTTATAACCTTCAAAATTCTTTTTGTTACTGTGATTTTGTTGATATACGTAGTTCAACGATCCTGTACTCCTCTGTGTTTCCATTTCTCCAGTCTCTCGAATTGCAGCTTCATCGCTGAATGCTATTTGGAATGCTCGTTCATGTGTCAAATTCCGTTCGCTCAGCAATTTTTTCTTGGTCGTCTTGCTCCGCAATCCACACACGAATTGATCTCGTATGGCGTCATTTAATCCTGCACCATGTTCACAGTATGTTGAAAGGCGTTTGAGCGTAGCAAAGTATTCGCTCACCGATTGACCTTCAATTTGATTACATGTGTTAAATCTATACCTCTCGGCAATAACACTGGGTTTTGGTTTGAGATGTTCAGTCATTAACTTGACTAAAATTTCATAGTTTTTGCTTCCAGGAAGCTCAGGAGCACATAAATTACACAGAAGACTATAACCCTCAGATCCCAATATATTCAAAAATAATTCCTTACGCCTGTCATTCGTTATTGCGTTCCCAGACATAAAATGTTCAAAACGTTGAAGCCATTGACTCCAATCAGTTTTCTTATCGAAATTTTCAATGGATCCTATACTTGTAGTATTCAATACTTGCTGTGTTGCTGTGTGACGTCCCAATCCTTCGATATCTCTTTGAAGTTCTCTGATCGTACCATGTTGCCCTTGAATTCTTTCGTCCAATTCTTTTATATATTCATCCTTTTCTTTAATAGACGCACTTGCTGCTTCCCGATACGTTTTCCATTCTTTTTCTTTAGAATGTATGTAACTTTCCAATTCCTTTATCTTCTTCTGGAGTTCGGCCATACTGTGTCACCCTTCTAACCTCTAGTATAGACGCTCAATTTAATTTTTACGATTTTCATTAAAATGCCACTAATTTACCGAATTTTGTTTACCCTCGTCGCCAATGAAATGTTTGTGGATGATTAGATCGGGTTTAATAATTAAATACGGTACGATTCTACGGATTACTTTCGATTAAATCTTGATCTGTATTTTTGCACGTCAGTCAAGTTCAGCCATTGCTGCAGAAGAAGGAAGTTTGTATAACTCAAAGAAATAACTATACTAACAGGAAGTTCTTAGAACTAGTCAACATACATACATACATCACACTACGGCTAAGACCTTTTTCCAACGTTCCGCCAGCGCCTCATGTACCTTGGGGCCTAGCGGTCCTTCCTTTGATGAGACCTCGCCTAGGAGTGATAGGATACCTGGGTCGAGATCCGGGGTGTCTAGTGACTCAGGAGCGTTATCTCCCGGAGTCTGGAGTTGTTTTAGCGGCCTTTTCTCTATGTCGCTACCTTGTTTTTCCGACCTGCTTGAAGAACTCGTGTAGGTTCTATATGTATCGCTGGATGTCGTGGGACTCTGGTCCCGCGAGGACAGCCTGCTTGGTCCAGGTGTGTCCTCGACGTAATATCTCTTGCGAGTTTGACGCTCGTCAACACTACGACTAGAGGATCTGCTTTGATCTCTCCTAGATCTTTTTCTCCTATAACGTCTTTCTGGTCTATGGCGTCTTTCTTTGTTTCGGGAACGATGGCGTCCATCTTGTAGTTCCCTTTGTAGTCTTTGTACTTTTCGAAGTATTTTTTCTTCGAATCCGGAAGAGTTTGATCTCCCCCGTTTATGGTGGCGAGCCCTGCTCGTCTGTGAACTCATTTTTTCACTTTTTCTTAGGTAACGCGCTTTTTTCTTTAATTACTACTTTTCACTTTTTTTTACTGCGTGTGTACAGGACCGCACAGAAAAACGTAATGGTGGCGTGGCACGCGCGAGCATAGGAAGTGACATCATAAGAGGTAGAGGGCGCTAGAAACTTCCTTAATTTAAAAATCTGTGGCAGGACCAATCAGTAACGACGTTACTACCAATTGATCTAGAGGACGAGACGACGAAATATAATTCACAGCACACTTTCGTTTTTACTTCAACCAACAGAAATGAATTAGTTCATCTCGTTCTCGATCGCGAGTATGATAAATTACCAGAAATTCCACCAATTGAACCATCTCGTTTTAATAGAATAAGGGACGAAATCCTCGAACTCTTTCCAAGAGAATTACCAGGAACTTATTATACAGCACACGTTAATAAAACGCAATACTCAAAAGCTATTCCTGCTAAAGGGAAATTACTCTGCCAACATAACTTCCGTAGAACTAAGCAAAAGAAGAAAGCTTCAACATTATTAGCGATACCTACTCAATCTCTAACAGGTTAGTTTTTTCATTACATAACTAAATACATTGAACCTGTGATATTCATATGTAAACTTGATTTTACATTTTAGCATCAACGACCGTGGACTCAGCGACGCAAATAAAATTGAATTTTCTTTCAAACCACCTCGAACCGTGGCCAGAAGTAGTAACTAACTGAGAAAGCACCTTTGAGGTTCGACAAGGAAAATTAAAAAGCTTAAATGATATCGAAGCTTATTTTGATATATTCCCTTGCTTGAAGCAACCTCAAGGCTACCGATTGGTAATCTATTTGTTACAAGTTTTTTATTTGTTTAACTTGAATATATAATAATTTTATACTATTTACAGCTTCAGAGCGATTTTGAAAGGCTATATCCCGAAAAAGCGAACTGTTTAAATGATAAGTGGCCTACTTTTAGAGATTGCATCATCCAATTACTCGAGACTTCTCGTAAACCTACGACAGATTCTATGAAAGATGTACACGTAGTTTCGAAGTTTCGAACATTACAAGGAGGTAAATTAATTGATTTCTATCAGTGAGTCAACATCTTTATTTTATGTTGTATTTGGTCTAGATGCTTTGGATGCTGCGGTTTTATGGGTGTTGCCTTCCATGATCACACGATCTACGCCATTAATTCACTCCGAAGTTGATGGTAAACCTAGCAAAAGAGGTAGAAAGAGAAAGAGCGGAGCAACAGAAGACCCTGAAGAAAGTCCGTGGAATCCAACAACTGCAGAAGTTCAACGAGGATTCTTATTTCATATCGAGGTAAATTCGATTATGCACTGAGAGAAATAATTTGGTTGGGGATACTATATTATTTTAGTTCACGTGTTTTAGTCCCGACAACCCAATTTTATAGTGCAGCTTACTGAAAAATAGTTCGCTGAACTATTTCAAGTTGGTTAAATCAACAAAATGGATGAGTTCGTGAAGAATGACTATATTTATAGTACAATCAACTATAATTTTCAGTCAGCTAGGTACTAAACCGTCATAGTTATGAAACATATCTTCATTAGTTACCACAATAGTACCTATAGTCCAACCCACTGCATCTTTGGGTATTTGTTACCATGCACAATAATCACTGATAGAATAAACTCTACAGTGCATTCAACACTATTCTTCCGTTGCCACTAACGTGCTAATAGTTGGAGGTGTCGACTCATCCAGTTTTGCGAACTATATATATTGTCAATCCGTACCATGTACACCATAGTTGAGCCAGTACTCTTTTTCGTCACCGAAATACTACACTGAGAAAAAAAATTTGGTTGAGGATACTATAATAATATAGTTAACAATCCAGAGTGGAGACAACTCATTTTTATAGTGATGTTTACTAAAAAAAATGGTTCGCCGTACCATATGACGATAGTGAGATTAAATGTAAACTATGGAAATAGTAACAGAGACTATATTGTTATTGATATTACTACATATTTATTGTAAGCGTTACAGTTGAGAATTTTTGGGACTCGAGGAAAGGAATTAAATTAAAAAGATATTTGGAACTCAGATGTTCAGTTAATCAGATATCTTAGCTGCATCAAAACATTGATATCATTGTGACAGATGCCGAGTGCAAAATAAATAGGAAAAAGTGATGAATGATTTCAATAAATAGTTTAGCGCAGTCGGTAGAGCGTGCGACTTAGTATTGCGAGCGAATGCGTGCGTCCCAGATCGAAACCCGGCCAAAATAATGCGATGTTTTTCTAATCTATAAATCCCTACTTTGTATTAATATGCGGTTGACTGCAATTAGTAGGTGTTTCTCGACGCATCATACAATGTTATAAATTCATTGTAACGAGTAAAATTTATTTTTTCCGCACAGCAGGGGCCTTATTTAACTATTTGGTTTTGTTTTTTACATAGTACCACTATAGTATATCATACCGTTGGGATTAGTCAGAATAACTTATGCAGAATGGTAAGGCTCACCTTGTTTTTAGTTGCTAGGGTATATTGTATTCTTTACTATGTCCAAATAGTTCAGCGAATAGTAATCGGAACTAGCGATTTTAGTTGCGATAACTCAACTTCGCTGAGAAGTTGTTGAAGTTAGGAACTGCAACTAGCGCAATATTGAAATATTCAACTTTCTTTGCAGTTGATTGGTGAATTGTATTACTTACTATATTTATATAGTTGCGAAAATAGTATCAAAAACTACCATTGTTAGTTAAGTCAACTTTTGTTTCATCAGGTAACCCTAACTATAAAATATTTTAAGTCCGTGAAATCACTATTGTTTATAGTTGAAAAATTGTTACTACAACTATAATTTTTTCTCAGTGTGGGGCTAATTTTTTTTTTTTATATTTTGATCAGTGTTTTTGTTGACTAATGATAAATTTTGAGAAAAATTATTTGCTATTCAAATTGCGATTATAGACATTGAATGATAAAGAAGAAAGGATTGAAGGTGTCAGAGCATTTATGCGCAAAAAAAAGCTGCGGTTTCAACCTCGACCAGTTATTGTTGGATCTCTGGAAAAATTAGAGTCCATTGAAGTCTTGGTGAATAAGACATATTATGAAGCTGGTGACATTCTGAGCGCAATTAAAATTTCACTTTTTGTTTATTTTGCACTGGGTTTAAAATACCCCCCAGAAGCTAAATCAACGTGGCTTTTAATTCAAAAAGTTATATTTGACATTAATACAGAGGAAGATAATAATATTTCAATGAGCTTAACTACATTGATTGGGGATATTAAAGTAATCCATGAACGATTACATCCTAAATAATGTAGATGGTAGCTTTCGTTATAAGAAAAATTGCGTTAATTGATAAATTCACGTTAAAATGTTGAAGTTATAGATTTTAAAATAATGATTGAAATACGTTGTTCATGTTCAGAATTATTTTCAAGTATACAAAATTTCGAAACACATGTCAAAATTCATAACAAAAAGTTTATTAGCGGTTATTTTGAATGTTTATATAATTGCAATCGAAGATTCGATAATCTTAAATCTTTTCGAGCACATTTACGAACCCATAAATCAAACGAGATTTCAATTGCAGCCAATTATCAAACTGAAAACAGTGATGAAAATACAGATAATACATTTTTCGATATTGATACTGATCCAGAATCCGACAATGAAAATATATACAAAAAAATTGATAATTTTATCAAACATACTTCAACAGATGCAGATGCAGATACAAACATTAGCTTGCAGTCCGAAAATATAGATATCAAGAGACTCGGTGGAGTCTCGCGCCAAGTACATTAAAAAGAATTTTTAAGCGCGCGGCGTGAGGCTCGACCGAGTCTCTATACCCGCATGAGAGCTCTTCGGCCTATGCGGCGACTATATTATCCTTCATTTCTTCTGACTCGGGTTATACACGAGATTCAAATATTTATCTCAGAATCCGGTTTCAAACAGCTTTCATTCAAGCCCAACTTTTATGCAATCGGTGCACGGAGAGCTGAAATCTGATATTCCGATTTATAGAAATGCTCAGTTTGATCAAGAATTTTCTTGGTCGTCTCCGTCTCCACGATGACGTCACGAAGCAGTTGTATGGGTATATAAATAACATAGAGAGGCGTCCCTTCGTTTCTTGGCCCCACGGAAAGACCTAGGCTAGGCGGACGGGAAATTAAGAGCGTTTGCCCGTCTAGCCACGAACAATATAGTCTATTGCCGTTAGTGAACGCTTCGTCGTACCTCCGATACCGGATAAAGCATACGGATCTTTTCCTTCGCATTTTCGAAGTTTCAGTTTCATCATTCTTGTTTTATTTTTATTTTTTTTTTATTGCTTTCTTATGCCACTATAAATTTTTTCCAAAAATAGGTTTTTTGTGTAAAAAAATCTCAGCGTTCCAAAAAAAATATTTTTTTCTCGTTCATGGTTGTGGTAATCTCTTAAAATTGAGCTCAACATTTGAAAAGCTGTTTATTTGCCGTTGCCCAAATTTTGAAAAAAATTTCATCATTTTTTTTTCGCAAAACTGGGAAAATTTCACATTATATACGTAATTTTCAAAGTGGGATCTCGATAAATCGTTTTTTAATTTAATTCTCAGACTTTCTACATAATTATAACATAAAATATATGAAATAAATTTGAAATTTTCTTCAAACTCTGTTCTTTTATTCATTTCTTGAACGAGAGAGTAAGAGAAATAGAAAAATAGTTTATTAGAAAGAAAGAGAGAAAAAAGAATATTTATTGAATGCATAAAATGAATTGAAAATTTTCTTCAATTTTTGTTCATTAATTCATTTCTCGTGTGTTTATCGTGATCTCTCTTTGAAAATTACGTGCACCAGGTAAAATTTTGTTAGCTTTTCGAAAAAAATATCGAAATTTGTTTAAAAATTTGGGCGATGGCAAAAAAACAGCTCTTTAGATTTTGAGCTCAATTTTGAGAGCTTTTCACACAAATCAACAAGAAAAAACATTTTTTTTTGTAAAGCTGAGATTTTTTTCACACAAAAAAACCTATTTTTTGTAAAACATTTTAAAGTGGTAAAAGAATGCAAGAAAAAAAAAAGAATAAAACAAGAATTAGAAAACTATATGGAATACTCCGTGCAATAGAACTTCGAAAATAGAAGGTAAAAGGATCTGAAAAAATTTGGAATGCTGTTTTTCGATGATCTAACATGTAGATAAGAGATCGCGTACTGTTGACGCATGAGCTAATACATAGGGGTGAAACAGAAGTAGTAGAGATTCAACTCTACCTATATTATACATTTACAGTAAGGAAATAATTTTTACAATTCATTACGAACGAGAATAATTAATCAAATTCTACAAAAAGTAGTGAGATCCCCAAAAAAGCACCTCTGGTGCAAAAACCTTTCGCCAAGTACATTAATGTGATATACATCCCCCAAAAAGCACCTCCCAGGTGAAAAAAAAGAATCCCAAATCAGTTGCTACTGCCAAGTACCTAACTTCTATCGGTGTAAAGAGATAAACAAAAAACATGGAAAAATGAAAATGAAGAGATAAAAAAAAAAAAATTTGGAGGTAGTGGTACTTGGCGGGCCTTTTGTAGAAAAGTACGAGGTAACAGCATAAAGTAGTGGCCCGCCAAGTACCACGTACTCCAAAATTTTTTTTTTTATCTCTCCATTTTCATTTTTCCATGTTTTTTGTTTATCTCTTTACACCAATAGAAGTAGGTACTTGGCAGTAGCAACTGATTTGGGATTCTTTTTTTTCACCTGGGAGGTGCTTTTTGGGGGATGTATATCACATTAATGTACTTGGCGAAAGGTTTTTGCACCAGAGGTGCTTTTTTGGGGATTGAATTAGATTCCATAAACACTGAAATTATAAATAATAAATCTTCTTGGCGTGACTTCTGTTTAAACCCAGCTGAAAATATAATACCTTATTATCGACTGTACGCTAAGCAGTTTACATTTGATATATCTCTTGCGGAGTCTTCTGAAAAATATATTGCAAATTTGCAAAAGCTTAAAATTCAACGAACTGTTGTACAGCAGATCATAGAACATACTACCGACTTTTTAAATAATAGTGCGTTTGAGTTTTTGAAAAACGAGGTAATGCAATGTCTTGCTGACAGTGGAATTGATAACGAAAAACAATATCTTATTTCATCAATGTTTAATAGGTTTAAACAACCATTTGACGGATTAAATACTGAATGGCAAAGATTAAAAAAATTTAAAGAAAGTGGTGATTTGATATCTCCTCAATCTGTTGTGATAGGTGTTGGTACACAGTTGAGAATAAGAAACAAACAAAAAACTTTTCATTCTGAAAATGTGACCATTCAATATCTTCCAATAGCCTCTGTTTTGAAACGCTTTTTAGAATTGCCATCTGTTTTACATCGTATTGAATTATATGTCGAATTTTTAAAGTCACAAGATGAAATCGATGTCGTGTCTAATTTTGTTCAAGGTGAATTATGGAAAAAAATTATTAGCAAAAGCTCAGATAAATTTATTCTTCCCCTTTTTATTTACAGTGACGATTTTGAAACTAATAATAGTCTTGGTAGTCATACCGGTTGTGGTGGAAAACTCACCGGAGTTTATGGACAAATCGCTTCATTACCACCAGAATTCGCAACTAAATTAGATAATATGTTTCTTATCCAGATTTTTCATTCACTTGACAGAAAAATTTACGGTTATAAAGCGGTATTTCATCGATTGATAAATGATTTGAAAGATCTATCCACAACGGGTATAACAATCAAAACTACTGAAGGTTCCGAAACTGTATATTTTGAATTGGGTTCAATATTAGGTGATAATCTTGGAATACATGAGATACTTGGTTTTGTGACTTCTTTTTCAGCTTCTCACCCGTGTCGATTTTGTGAAATTCCAAAGAATTTACTCCATATAATAATAAAGGAAATTCCTAGTTTGATAAGAACTAAAGCATCCTACGAAGATGCAGTTAAGTCGATTAAAAATGGTAAACATGCAAATGGTATACCTAGTTGAAAAATGCATTTGGCATGATCTTTCTAATTTCCACGCGGTTGAAAATTTGTCTGCAGATTTAATGCATGATCTTGAAGGAATATGTAAAATTGTATTAGTCAAAGTATTACAGTCTCTTATATCTGATGGATTTATTAGAGTAGAAATGTTGAATAATAGAATGGCCACCTTTGATTTCGGCGAAAGCTGTAAACAGAACAAGCCTCCAGAAATTTCACCAGATAATATAAAAAATTCTAATCTCAAGTTATCTGCGGGCGAATGTTTGTGTTTAATGAGACATTTAGGATTGCTGATCGGTGATTTAGTACCTTATAACAACCTTCCCTGGAAAGTTTATACGACTTTGAATGAAATAGTTCATTGACTATTAGAAAAAGTCCATCACCGATCAATTTATGATTTCATCGAAACCTTAATTACTAAACATTTAGAGCTATTTCAAGAAGTTTTTGAAAAAACTTTCGTCAATAAACAACACCACAGTACCCATTATTCTAGAGTTTTGAAAACAACTGGGCCTGTTTCTCATACCCCGGGAAAAAATGCTCAGATATGATCAGATATGATCATATGTGATCATATCCGAGCTCAGATATGATCACATATGATCATACATGAGCTCATACATGATCCCACATGAACGGATATGATCGTATCTGAGTTCAGATATGATCATACATGATTTCATACATGATCATATCTGCAGCTGTGTACGGAAATAATGCTGAGATATCATCACGTCTATTCATGCATGATAATATATGAACTCATATATGACCCCGTGTATGATCATGCGGTGCGCGGTCGTCGAAAAAAAAGTCCGCCGAAAACACGTGACGCAATAAAAAATCTGATCAGATCCGAAATAAAGGTACTGTCTGATCATGCATGATCATATACGATTATACATGGTCATACATGACCATATCTGATCAGATCCGAAAAATGGTCCTGCAAAATCATATCAGATCATACATGATCAGATATGAGCATGTATATTCATGTATGATCATGTATGATCGTATTTGATCTAATATCCACATATGATCATGTGTGATCATACATGCTCATATCTGATCATGTATGATCATATACGATCATGCAGGACCATTTTTCGGATCTGATCAGATCTGAGTGTTCATACATGATCATATCTGATCATATCTGAGCATTTTTTCCCGGGACGTCAGCTATGAAAGGCGAATCAAAAAATAAAGAAATGAAAGCTTATGCAAATCTATCTTCATGCAAAAAAAATTTGCCCTATTCGGTTGCTCATCAACATCAACTTCACCAGTATCCAGTACTTTTCATCATTTTCTTCTGATAACGCTAAACCTAAAATAGGACCAACAGAAACTGTCAACATTTTTTCGATCAAAAATCATTTTCTCCTATTTTCTCGATTACAATCAATAATCAAGGGTGATGTCAAATCATGTAATTGGGTTACTTATACGGGTAATAAATATATTCGTTCCGGCATTATTACAATAAATACAATTGAAGAGCCAGAGTTTTTTTCAATTCATGATATTTTACTTGATGTATGTACTAATGAAATATTATTTTCAACTAAAAAACTTGATTCTGATTTTGATCTCCATTTCCAAGCTTATGAAATATATGAGGATCATTCAGATATTTGGCAGATAATTAATCTACATCAAACAGATGGTAATTGTTCGTTATCATCTCAACCGAATGGTAAAAGATATA
This sequence comes from Tenthredo notha, assembly GCA_914767705.2. Classification (NCBI taxonomy): domain Eukaryota; kingdom Metazoa; phylum Arthropoda; class Insecta; order Hymenoptera; family Tenthredinidae; genus Tenthredo; species Tenthredo notha. Next base: position 5,851,624 of record OU611920.1, on the reverse strand, counting down.
TTTGTCAAAAAATATAAGTTTGGAAAATTATCATAGATTATTAATTATGTTTTTAATTCAATTGCTACAATTGTACATAATGGTTTTTGTAATTTGTGTGATTGATAAATAAAATATGAAAACAAGAACGTGCAGTTTTTGATTTTTTAATTTTTTAAAATATTTTACTTATATTATATTAATATTTAAGCAGTTGAGATATATTTATTTCTTGTAATGAATATTGTAAATAATCTTTGTTCTATACTTTATTCATTAGTATATTGTGTACCCAGGGTGTAAAGTGGGCTTTTTTAGACCGAGTGTGGAGTTTGCAAACTTCACTAATACTACTTCACTAATACACTCGGTCTAAAAAAGCCCACTCTACGCCCTTGGTACACAATATACTATTATTAGTAGTATAGTATGAATAACAATTGAATAACAGATTATGAAATATAGCTAGATGAAATTCGAAAATTGACTATTGGTAAGTGAAAAATTTATATTTATGCAATGTAAATTCAAGTGAAAAATGCATATTTACTTCAATAAAACTGCCGAATTTACATTTTGTTAATGATCAAATTACTATTTGAATTAGATAAATTGAAAAACAAAAACCTAAATTTCACTAGTTGAAACTGAAATATTCACATTTAATAATTGGTCCTATTACTATTTAAACTAGATCATTTGAAAGCATAAAAATAAATATCACTGCCTGAAAATGTAAAATTTGCATTATATAGTTTGAATATCGTTATTTAAAGAATCAAGTACTTAAGAAATTGAAGTAAAACTTGCTAGATGAAACTGTAAATTTTAACGCACATCCAGTGATATTTCAATGATTCGTACAAAAAATTACAGTGTGAGATAGTATCTTTAATGCATTGTGAAACTGCAATCTTCCATATTGAGAATGTAAAATTTACTGCGCAGCGCCAAACTGTAACTTTTACATTTTCGTTTGCGAAGCGCTGCGTTACTATTTGAAAATGTAATAAATGCTCAATGGGAATGTCAATTATTCCTGTTTTCTTTTTTCCGTGCAGCCTTGACTTCTTTTTTCGGCATCGGTGTGCTTGCAGAGGCGATTGCAATCGCACCATCCTGGTTATCATCATCATCATCATCATCATCATCATCATCATCATCATCATCATCATGGGTATCATACACATTAGCCATAGCGGCGTCGGTTGTGGCATCATTGCCAATAGCGATGTTAGTTGCCAAGCCTCCCTCAACCGCACTTTTATATGCATCATCATCATCATCATCATCATCATCATCATCATCATCAGCATCAGCACTCTCATAATCTTCTGTTTTTACAAAATTCTCCGCCTTCTCTATCTTGGCCGAACCCGGTTCCGTTTTTACTTCACGCTTCATTAGTAGCCGCTGCTGCTGCTTTGATGAATCCACCAATTTATGTAGCGGTGTGACTAGAGGTTTGAAGATTTCACCAATAGCCTGCTCGCTGGTGTCTTTGCCCATTTTGATCATTTTATGTTTACGCCCTTACGGAAAAAAAATACTGAAAGTACTGCCAGTACAGCAGTACTTGAAGTACTGCCAAAGTACTGCTGTACTTATTTCGCGAGTACACACAGTACTCATAGTACTTCAAGTACAAAAATTACTGAGAAGGGATATACACGGTGATTCGGATCAACCGCCCGTCCTTGCACGGTCAGATTCCTTACGAAAAATGAAAATTAAATTTCCTTAGCGAAAACTTCGAGGCTATCATAGTTTGCCAGATAGAGCAGGTTCAAGTTAGCCTATCGTAGAGCTCGCACGTTATACAGTCAGTGCCGTGCCGGTACTTGGGTGCCCGTACTTTGTTGCTTTGGCGTTTCTACTCGTGGACAGGCTCAACGGGCCGACACTTTTTCATCGCAGGTCGACCGAACCCTTGCTTTCGATGTCCAGGTCGACCGGACCGTCGTTTTCAGTGTCCAGGTCGACCGGACCATCGTGTTCGACGTACAGGTCAACCGGACCGTCGTTCTCGACGTGCAATTCGACCGGGCTATTGTTTTCAAGGTCTAGGTCGACCGTACAATCGTTTTCGACGTGCAGGTCAACCGGACCGTCGATTTCGATGTGCAGTTCGACCGGATCGTCGTTTTCAGCGTCTAGGTCGATCGGACCACCGATTTCGACGCGCAGTTCGACCGAGCCGTTGGTTTCAGCGTCCAGGTCGACTGGACCGTCGTTTTCAGCGTCCAGGTCAACCGGACCGTCGTTTTCAGCGTTCAGGTCAACCGGACCGTCGTTTTCAGCGTTCAGGTCAACCGGACCGTCGTTTTCGACGTGCAGTTCGACCGGACCGTCGTTCTTGACGTGCAGGTCGACCGAGCCGTCGTTTTTACATGCAGGTCGACCAAGCTGTTGTTTTGAACGTCTAGGTCGACCGGACCGTTGTTTTCAGCATCCAGGTAAACTGGACCGTCGTTTTTAGCGTCCAGGTCAACCAGATCGTCGTTTTCAGCGTTCAGGCCGATCGGACCGTCGTTTTAAACATCAGCGTCATTCGGGTCGTCGTTTTCGACGTCAAGGCCGAAACGACGGTCCGGTTCACCTGAACGCTAAAAACGACGGTCCGGTTGACCTGTACGTCGAACACGACTTCCGGTTTACCTGGACGTCAAAAACGAGGGTCCGGTCGGCCTTGACGTCGAAAACGACGACCCGAATGACGCTGATGTTTAAAACGACGGTTCGATCGGCCTGAACGCTGAAAACGACGATCTGGTTTACCTGGACGCTGAAAACAACGGTCCGGTGGACCTAGACGTTCAAAACAACAGCTTGTTCGACCTGCATGTAAAAACGACGGCTCGGTCGACCTGCACGTCAAGAACGACGGTCCGGTTCACCTGAACGCTAAAAACGACGGTCCGGTTGACCTGTACGTCGAACACGACTTCCGGTTTACCTGTACGTCGAAAACGACGACCCGAATGACGCCGATGTTTAAAACGACGGTCCGATCGGCCTGAACGCTGAAAACGACGATCTGGTTGACCTGGACGCTGAAAACGACGGTCCGGTTCTCCTGGACGCTGAAAACAACGGTCCGGTCGACCTAGACGTTCAAAACAACAGCTTGGTCGACCTGCATGTAAAAACGACGGCTCGGTCGACCTGCACGTCAAGAACGACGGTCCGGTCGAACTGCACGTCGAAAACGACGGTCCGGTTGACCTGAACGCTAAAAACGACGGTCCAGTTGACCTGGACGCTGAAAACGACGGTCCAGTCGACCTGGACGCTGAAAACAGCGGCTCGGTCGAACTGCGCGTCGAAATCGGTGGTCCGATCGACCTAGACGCTGAAAACGACGATCCGGTCGAACTGCACATCGAAATCGACGGTCCGGTTGACCTGGACGTCAAAAACGATTGTACGGTCGACCTAGACCTTGAAAACAATAGCCCGGTCGAATTACACGTCGAGAACGACGGTCCGGTTGACCTGTACGTCGAACACGATGGTCCGGTCGACCTGGACATCGAAAGCAAGGGTTCGGTCGACCTGCGATGAAAAAATGTCGGCCCGTTGAGCCTGTCCACGAATAGAAACGCCGAAGCAACAAAGTACGGGCACCCAAGTACCGGCACGGCACTGACTGTATGACGTGCGAGCTCTACGATAGGCTAACTTGAACCTGCTCTATCTGGCAAACTATGATAGCCTCGAAGTTTTCGCTAAGGAAATTTAATTTTCATTTTTCGTAAGGAATCTGACTGTGCAAGGACGGGCGGTTGATCCGAATCACCGTGTATAAGTAGATGGCAAGTACTAGTGTAGTATGACTGAAGTATTACTTTAAGTTCTAGCCCTTCGGTATTAGTCCAATAAGTACTAGCTAAAACCGTACTGTACAGTATATGAAGTCCACGTACTGCAATATAATAGTATTTGGACTATCACTGTAGTACAGCAGTAGTATTAATTCTGAACTTGGACTAATGCGGCAGTACTAGTTCGAGTGCTGCAGTACTAATTCGAGAACTGCAGTATTGGTTCGAGTACGAGTACTGGAGTATTAATTCGAGTACTAGTAGTGCAGTATTGGTTTGAGTATTAGTACTGCAGTATTGGTTCGAGTACTAGTACTGTAGGATTGGTTCGAGTACGAGTACTGGAGTATTGGTTCGAGTACTAGTACTGCAGTATTATTTCAAGTAATAGTACTGCGGTATTATTCACAGTTAGTACTTGTGTACTTATAGTACTGGTACTCTTGTACTGATAGGTCAAAGTGCCACAGTACTGAGTACTGTAGTGCACTTGTACTTAGTAATAGTACTCCTGTATTAAGTACTACTAGTTCTCTGTACTTAGTACTGTAGTGTTAGTACTAAGTACTGAAAATTCGTGTACTAAGTAGTGAGATTTGTGTACTAAGTACTGAGCTCTCAGTATTTCTTTTCCGTAAGGGCGTCGAATGATATCGCTGGCCCTTGCTATTTCTCGCAACACATCGTTTTGCTCACGTATCTTGGAGCTCTTCATGCTGGTAGTTTGATCGGTGTGTCGTGACTGTTCACAGCTTATTCGTGATTCAGACTTATAAAGCAGTCAAAGCCTCTCCTATATCGCCCGGCGTTAATCTCACTGTCTTTATCGATGGTTACAAAACTATATCTACCCTCATTCCAACACGCCAAGCACAAATCTTTGAATTGCTGATAAGTCATATCGGTGTTCACATGATCAGCATAGATGTGTTTCAAATTCATTTCATCTTGACGAAAAAGAACCAATAAGTTTGCATTATCACGCACCAAATGTTTTGGAATTCGGGCATACGTTTGACAAAGATAAAAACTATCGACATCCCTGTGTCGCCCCATACAGAAATAGGCTCTGATATTATCTTGCTTCTCACAGGCTACGTCATCGAAAATCATAATCGAGTTGGGATGTGCGTCTTTCGGTTCTACAACCTCCTTATGCTCATCAAACGGAAAATAACCCAGCCCCTCAACCGGTTCCAACAACCTCTTCAAGAACTCATACTTTGGCTGATTGAGTGATTTTGAATAGACATACACATTCTCAAATCGTAGACCATTCGCATGAGTCAGTAGTGTGAGAAGGGCATTAGTTTTACCGCAATTTGAAGGCCCACAAAAGACAGCCCTGACACTATTTGGTAGCAGGGTCCCGTGTCGTTTCGCCCTTTTTTTTTTCGCTCGACCAAATTATCGAAATTGGCGATGGGTAGTTTAATCGATTGATCCTGAAATTTCATGATGCTTGGCAAACGTCGCGATGAGAACTAATATATCCATGTATAAAATATGCGCTTTTATAGAATTTCCATTAGTTCGCGGTCGACCATGGTTGGACGCACACGTAGACAAAGGTGTGGTTCTGGGTTAATAAATAAAATCATCAACAATCTCCCCGTAGAATTGCATGTTCCCGGTTATCAGTACTGCGGACCTGGTACGAAATTGGCAAAGAGGTTAGCTCGCGGTGATCGTGGTATCAATGCTCTAGACGCTGCATGTATTCAGCACGATATCGCATACTCCAAAAATCACGATAATATTGCAGAGCGTCATAAGGCTGATAAAGTGCTCGCCGAGAGGGCTTGGAATCGGGTTTTGGCTAAAGACGCAAGTACGGCTGAGAAAGCTGTCGCTTGGGCTGTCACCAACACCATGAAGGCAAAATCGAAATTGGGTATGGGTGTGAGGATGGTCAAGACACAAACATCGCTCAAGAACAGGAGAAGGACATTGAAATCTATTATACAAGCAGCAAAAAAATCCACGAAGTCGGGCCCTAAAGCTATTGACACAGCTTTGGCGGGGGCCCGTTTGGCCGTATCTAAGGGAAAAGTGCGCGTGCCACGTATTTTACTTGTCCCCCGGAAAATTGGTGGTTTATTGCCGTTTCTCATCCCAATATTTGCAGCCCTTAGCGCCACAGGTGCTTTAGCGGGTGGTGCTGCGGGTATAGCAAAGGTTGTCAATGAGGCTAAAGCAAATAAACATCAATTACAAGAATCGAAGCGTCACAATGCGACAATGGAGGCGATTGCATTGGGGAAGGGCTTATACCTGAAACCATATAAGAGGGGTATGGGACTGTATTTGAAGCCGGCAAAAAACTGATAAAGCTACCACACCGAGCCCTCACAGATGTCGATCTGCTCAACTATGCAAAAGCTATGAAAATTCCACATTTCCGTGGTGTTTTTATGCGAAATGATTTACCCAGTTCGGCGCCTAGAAAGCGTGAATCTGCAATTATCAACCTTGATGATAAAAACGGTCCGGGGACGCATTGGGTTGCATACATGAAAAATGGCAACGATGCAACGTATTTCGATAGTTTTGGCGATTTACAACCGCCTAGGGATCTAATGAAATATCTCGGTGTTGGTAGCGTAAAATATAATCATAAGAGATATCAAGAATATAACACGGTAATTTGCGTTCACCTGTGTCTCAAGTTTCTCAGCGGACAACTATAAAATGTATGCGAATCGCTGATGTGATATTAGTCATGGCTGATTCGTTCACGTTGACGCTCTCCGGGGAATCGTCGGTGTTGAGGACTCAATATTTTCCACCCATCGAGTAATCATCGACAAAGACGTATGTTCTAGGACTCATAGAGCTCCTGACATTCAACGCGATCCCCAATATAGATGCAGGGTGTAATAAGTTTTATACAAAACCGAACGCGGTGATTACAATACCCACCGGTAGCTATGAAATTGAAGATATTGCAAATTATTTGAAGGAGGCACTACCTAAGGATATAAATATCAGTCTAAAGGCTACTAACAATGAGTTACTCAGTGAAATTAAATGCAACCATTCTGTGGACTTCAGACCGAAAGATTCCATCGGTCGATTGCTTGGTTTTACTCCCAAAATGCACGAAGGTGGTATTACCCATAAATCTGAGTTACCTGTCCGCATACTCAAAGTCAACGCCATACGTGTTGAGTGTAATATCACCACAGGTGCGTATATAAATGAGCATCGAGTACATACGATTCATCAATTTTTTCCAACCGTACCGCCGGGATATAAGATCGTGGAAGTGCCGACAAATGTCATTTATCATCCAATCACCGTACGGTCAATACACGATATACAATTGAGAATAGTCGATCAGGACGGAAAATTAATCAATTTTTGCGGTGAAACTGTAACTATACGATTACATGTAAAATCTTTGAGATAATACACTGATAGAAAAGATCATTTGGTTCCAATGACTTGACTTAACTACTAACGAACGTGGATTTGGAATAGATCAAATGAACGTTCGTTGATAATTAACGACAAGAGATTTGTACGGAACGACTCAAGGGGCTCTTCTTATAGGAATCAATTCGATGGCAGTTAAGGAATCATCATTTAATAGGTTAGCATGATATTTGTAGGAGAATAGGTTATTAAAATTAATACATCTTTTGAAAATTCATTTTGAATAAGTAGTTTTTATTATTAGTATGACGAAATTATGAATAATATTACAAGTCTCTGCAGCTAACAACGTAGCGACCCTGTGCCGTGACGTGTAAATTAATAGGTTTGTAATAAACATCTTTATCTAAAAGTAATGTTGTTTCGTGACTTATACATGAATTATGAAGTAGAGAAATGAGAGAAGGAGAAGACCTAGCAATAGAGGAAAAAGAAAGAAGTTGCCGATTTGAAAACCTAACCTAAAAATATCAATGCGCTGCATGCGGATGGTAATTTTATTGCAAAATGATTTACTTACCAGAAAAACTATCGATGAGGCCTTCGAATCCCCAGGCAGCCAAAATCGGATCCATTTTTGCTTGACAACCTTTTTTTTTAGATAATAATAAACACTAACTTCCCGCGAAATCTCGTGCGTCGGTTGACGGTTGTAACACCGGCGTAAGAATGCGCGCGCGCTATTCTTCAAATCTTGGTCATTTACCACGAACATCAGATGTATTCTACTGTTATGGAATCTGGTGTATTAACAGTTAATGACAAAAATCTCACAGTTGGTGAATGTTCTTTCGAATCAAATGTTCGCTAAATTCTGATCTAGTTGTGCACGTTTCATTGACTATAAACGATCTTTTCTATCAGTGTATGGGCATTGTGTTTGAGACGACAAGAAAATCTGGTGGTAGTTATAAAAGCTCGATAACATGTCCAAGCATCATCAGTCATCGTGCAGCTCCGATTCGAGTGACATATCAGAACGCTCAGTTTCTCCAGAGCCTAGGACTTCGACTTCGTTGTGGTGGAAAATAAGAATTCGTTGCTATATCTGTATATGGCCATCGCGAAAATGATAAAAATCCAAACACCTGTGACCTTCGACGAGTCGATTGCTCACTGTGAAATATATGCGCATCAACCGTACGCGGCGTCTACCTTCAAAAATAACGATGAGATTCGCATAGCTGTGCAGAATCAAGATGCGTGTGTATTACCCAGCAAAAGTTCGCTCCACATCTACGGTCGGCTTACACAATCAGATGGTACCGCTGTTGGTGCAAGCACGGAATTGGTCAATATGGCCGCGTGTCACATGTTTGGCGACATACGTTACGAGTTGAATGGTCATGAGATTGATCAGAATAAGAATGTCGGCATCACGAGCATCATGAAGGGATACTTATCATTCACCCCGGGGCAACAACATCTTCTGGGGAACACCGGCTGGTTGGTGGATAATAAAAATAAACTAACCAACGCTGAAGGATACTTTGATGTTGTTATACCATTAAATTTTCTACTCGGATTTGCTGACGATTATAATCGAGTCGTTGTCAATGCGAAGCATGAGCTAATTTTGACGCGATCGAACAATGATTTGAATGCCATACATGAAACAACTGTGGAGGGGATCAAAATTTCGCTCGAAAAAATTGAGTGGTTATTGCCTGTAACATTGCATTTTGCAACGCGTGTTACAAGCGACTCCCGAACCCTTAGACGACCATAGTTACGTAGGGTGCGACGAATGAAAGAAGCACGAATGCGTTAGGTTAGCCCCGAGGCTAGAAACTCTCCGAGAGGCGACCGTGACCGACTCAAGACTGTCGGATTTATTTCTAATTCTTTTGTATTATTTTACGCATTTTCTCTATTATGTGGGAGACGAGGCTCATACGACGGCCAAAACTAAGACTGATACGCCACTTGACGGACGCACAACACCGAATACCGGGTGTTTGGATCCTTTTCGATGAAAACCGCATGAGCTCTAGAGGATAGTACTGGCCAGGCTACCTCCATCAAAAAGACAGAGGACACGGGGGAGTGCCGAAGGCACTCTACAGCGTGGGATATCGGTGATGGAAGAGATTCCCGCCACCAAGAAGAACCTGCAACCCGTGGTCCTCCGATTCAACGAGCTAATGACACCGTGGTGAACTTCGAATTTCGCGCGTGGCGACAATAGGTCGCCATATTCAGGGATCTTTGGATCGATTTGCAAAATCAATACTCGACCGCTTAACCAGGGTGCGATTTATCAGCGCCTAGCGGTCAAAGATCTCTCTGTCGTAGGCCTGCCTCGCAGGTAGAGCGCCGAGCTCAGTGCTCGCTCTAATATTAAAGTTTCGCGTATTTCCCCCGTGGAATTCTTGAGTTTTGATTTCGAGTAGCGTGTGCTGGTGTGTCAGGAGGTTTTTCCCACGAGGAAATCTCCCTAAAAGAGTGGCTGGACAACGGTAAGCGTTAGCCAATTTGACCTATACTAATTTGAATTTGGCAAACGGCCATCAGCCATCTTGCCTTGTTCCGAGCCACGAGGCTATTTAGTATTTTTGAGAATCAAATTGAGACAACCTCCGAGTCGGTAGGCCGCCACCAGTGTCTCACGTCATAATAGAGATTTGAGCTTCAGTTTTTGACTAAGATTTTCGAGTTTTGTGTCGCGTTATAGTATTTCTGTAGATCCGTAGGTTTCGCACCTGAGTGCGAGCGAGATAGTCTGCTTACGTCACGGTCGCGCTCTTTCTCTCATACGGAGAGATTCAGAACAGTGTTATATTTTGAATTCCGTTAAGTCTTTTTGTTTCGCCTACGAAGGCAGAGTTAGTTTAAGTTAAGTTTAAGTAATAATTTTGTGAGTTAGTTTTGTTAAGCCTTGCGGGCATATTTCAGTCTTTTATCTGTAATTTTTGTTCCGCGAGGGACGTATTTGTCGAGTTATTTTTGCATTATTTTGTTGTGTGATTGCTCTCCTACGTGGAAGCTATTAGTTTATTTATTATTGTGAAACTCGTCAAGCGTGGCCAGGTCGCCTATACACGGCCGGATCCCTGGCTGGGAGGGTCCTGATTTCAGGACCCGGTAGGCTCCAGAGCTCATTATATAGCTTGGTTACCTCCCCAGCCGGTGGCTTCTCCTGTCGTAGCTCAAGGATCGACATGTCATTCAGAGCCACCATATCAGCCAACTTTTTGGGACAGTTTTGATATATTTGTTGCGCCCTCGCATAGGCGAAGCGCTTTCTCTCTCCGCGATTTGGGGGGCGCCCCCTCCAGGGCCGCCTGTTCGCCTGTCGCCTAGTGTTACTGCCGGCGTTTCTGCCTGTCAATTGGCCTATGTCATCACTGGGCGCTTCCGGACCCTTGAGGAGGGTCGGTGTCAGCCGATTCTCGAGAAAGCGGTCAATATCAGACTTGCGATCTTCGCTTTCAAGCCAAATCTTCTGAATTTCTTGGGCTAGGCTGTCCCAGACAGCCGGCAGCTCGATGGCTCGCTCGATATATTCGGCCAGAGGCCTCCTCCAGTCTTCCCCTTCGACCTCCCCCTGGCCGTCAGCGCTCCCCATGAGCTCTGGCTCGGGTTCTGGCGATGAAGGTTCAGGGCTGGAGGGCTCTGGCTCAGCCATACTCGTCTCGGGAGAGGCAGGCGGGGGCTCGCGCCTCCGCCGCCTCGTAACGTATTGGAGCCTGGCCTCTCCTATCTGTGTGTTCGTCTTATTTCGGAAATGCGGGACGAGAGCTTTATTTATGTGCCTCACGTTCCCATAGACTTTGCAAAGTCGTCTTAGCTCGGCAATGCTCGGCGGGGACCAAACGGGCCCCCCGATTGCTCTTTCTCTACCGCCTCCTGCTAATTCTTGTCGTCTGGCCTCGTTTCTGACGGCCGGGTGAGCGTGCCTCTCGTGCTGGCTAAGCCCATTTCTAGTTCGGAAAGAGCGAGGGCACGCTTGGCACTTGTGCTCGAGCTCAGGTATTTGAGGTGGCTCAAGCGCCTGACAACTGGCATAGTGCACCCTCCACCCGTGCCTTCTGCCGAATGACCTAGCGCAATTGCGGCAGGTCCACCGGAGCTCGGTATCGGGATGGTGTTTGTCTAGGTGCACGTGCATGTCATGCTCGCTCATGAAGCCAAATTGTCTGCCTGCTAATATGCAAACCGGGCAGCTTGTGGCGCCCCGCTCAAAGGGCGCCACGATCTCTATCTTATTCATTAACCTATTTAAAGCCGGGTCGTCTAATTGTTCTCCTCCCAAGTTAATCGGGTTATACTCCCCTCCAGACGCCCCCCGAGGAGTATGGGGAGCTTTCAGATCCGAGGCATCACTTAGTGCTGTGCTATTCATTGTGATAAATTCCCTGGGTACACCAGGTTGTGGCCTTAGGCTGGCCAAGCCGTGGGCTTATAGGGCCCCACTACCCGTTCGCGACCACCGGCGTCAAGTAGGTCGCTCCCGCCCGTGCGCGGGAAGTAGTGTGACGTGTTCACGTATTCCCTCCTCAGAGAGAGGTATCGGCTCTTTACGAGCGGCCCGCTATTACTCCTAAGAGACCCGCCTGGTCCTGGGTTCACAGGATTTAAGTCCATTTATTCCCCCCATAGGGGTGTTGCGGGGAGCCGCTATGTAAATCGGGCCCCCAAAAACGGGCTGGGACTCGGAGTCTCGAAATATCAAAAACGGTGCAAAAAAAAAAAAAACAACAACGCGCATACCCTAAAAATAGCGGAAGCCGGGAGACCCTAAGGTATCCCGGGCTGTCGCGCTCTCCAACTCGTCCCTCTTTTATCCGCTGATCAGGCTGGTGCTAGTTCAGCCGTGGTGGGCCGCAGACCTGGCGCCGGTTGGTGTTAGTCAGGGGGGGCATGCAAATGGCGAGGATTTCTCTCTTAAGCAACTACCCCTCCCCTCCTACTCACGCAAGTTCGAAGATCTGGGTTGCGTAACCCGCCACGGTTTATATGTCTATCGCTCCTAGACACCCCTTTACTACTTTTATAGACCGTGGTCTTGTTTGGTCTAGCGGAGCTAGAGTTGGGCTTGCCCTCTGCGCTCTACCGAGTAGGTGGGTGTTCCCCTACCCGGTTCGACCCTCTTCGGGTCTATAGCCCTCGTCGTTAGTTGCACCTCGCCCTCCCAGGCCCCCCTCTAGAGGACAGTAGATCGGCGAGGTGGGAACGACCCACACCACGAGAAGGTGACGATAGGCACTTGAACCCGACCCTAAGGCCTTCGGTTCTTTGTGGCACTCGGAGAGGTTAATCTACTCCTGAGTGTCCCTTAAGGAACAGCCCTAAGAGAGGGAGTAGATAGGGACAATTCAATGTGTAGATTGTTTAACCCTTTCACTGGTGCAGCCTTTTTTACTGTACGTGCCAAAAATGGTAGGACAATAAACTAAACAAATTATACGATTAACTATGAATATAGGGGTTTTTGGGGACGCAGAATCGATTCTGATGGTTATTTTTGCAAATTTTTGATTTCCAACCCCTAAATGAGGGGTTGTGGGTGAATTTTCCAATTTTTTTAATTAATCCCTTACGGAAAAAAAATACTGAGAGCTCAGTACTTAGTACACAAATCTCACTACTAAGTACACGAATTTTCAGTACTTAGTACTAACACTACAGTACTAGGTACAGAGAACTAGTAGTACTTAATACAGGGGTACTAGTACTAAGTGCAGAGTACTAGAACCAAGTGTAGACTACTAGTAGTACTTAGTGCAAGACTACTAGTACTTAGTACAGGCAACTAGTAGTACTGAGTACATGAGTACTAGTACGGATTTAAAGAATACTAGTACCGAGTACGAGATTACTAGTACTAAGTTGAAGAGTACTATTACTAAGTACAAGTGCACTACAGTACTCAGTACTGTGGCACTTTGACCTATCAGTACAAGAGTACCAGTACTATAAGTACACAAGTATTAACTGTGATTAATACCGCAGTACTATTACTTGAAATAATACTGCAGTACTAGTACTCGAACCAATACTGCACTACTAGTACTCGAATTAATACTCCAGTACTCGTACTCGAACCAATACTGCAGTTCTCGAACTAGTACTGCCGCATTAGTCCAAGTTCAGAATTAATACTACTGCTGTACTACAGTGATAGTCCAAATACTATTATATTGCAGTACGTGGACTTCATATACTGTACTGTACGGTTTTGGCTAGTACTTATTGGACTAATACCGAAGGGCTAGAACTTAAAGTAATACTTCAGTCATACTACACTAGTACTTGCCACCTACTTATATATCCCTCCTCAGTAATTTTTGTACTTGAAGTACTATGAGTACTGTGTGTACTCGCGAAATAAGTACAGCAGTACTTTGGCAGTACTTCAAGTACTGCTGTACTGGCAGTACTTTCAGTATTTTTTTTCCGTAAGGGATCAATCCACCATTTCGAATTTTTCAATTCTGACCTCAGATTCGTAATCAGCAGCCCCCAAAACTCTTACACACCGAATTTGAAATGAATTGGTTGAAAAATGCAGCAGTTATTCAATTTGATCATATATGATACATCGCCAGTTGTGGCACGACTTTTTTTTGATCATATATGATACATTGCCAGTGAAAGGGTTAACGTGCTGTTCCGCCGTATGGGCTGTACCGCACGGCTGCCCGCAGCTTGGGACTCCGGGATACGCCCGGTCAGCGCACTACCTACTAGTGCGAGCGACCACTTTGGCTTGTGCCTCGACGTTCGCCCACCCGTTCGGTAGCTACCAGTTTTGGATTGAGGGTGTAAGTCCCCCCGTGCCCTTACTGGCGGAAGCGAGGCTACCCATACCTCTACCAGCATCTGCAGTGTTGGTACCCGAACTGAAATAAGCGCAGCTCACCCGCCGAGACCAAGGTTTTCGAGAACCAATGACCTCTCCTCCGCATATGGTGTGTTTGAAACCACTGCCACTACGAGCGCCATAACCCACGACCGGAGCGGAAGGAAGCCTTACGGCATGTCCATCCTGGCTACACTCCGGTCCCTCATAGTTTCTGTTTATACACCGAATGAAGTGTTTCGTACCCGAGTTACCGAAGTAAAACGGCTACTTCCAGTTTACGCACTTACCTGCGAGGCACTGGTGTCTCCATCTCGGATACGCAGGGGCGACATTTCCCGAAGGACCCTGAAGGACAGCTGGAATCGGCGCGCTAGTAGCCGCAAGCAACTACACCGCCGTTGGCCAGACTGCGACCCTCCTACGTTTTCTCCGGGCTCCTCTGGTTCTAAGGTAGCCCGGGTGCTGGATACTCATCATTTTGATCCAATACGGAATTATTTGTGCTCGTGTCTTTTTCTCCTTTTTTCCAGCACCTTATTATATGTCGGGCATGCGCCCGACTCCACTGGGTGCCCATCTGGCTTCCCCAGTCTGCGGCAGTTCCTGCAGGACTCTGCGTTCCTACAGTCGCTAGCCGTACGGCCTGCCAAGCCACACCTCCGACATATCTTGTCCTTCCCCGGACATTCATGCACAAGGTGCTCCAGGCTGTAACACCTGTAACACCTTGCAGCCTTCTCCCACGACCGTATCTTGTAGGCATTCCAGCCTATATATGCCCTACCTTGCTTCTCCATTACTTTGATTGCAAAGCTTGGAAGCTGCAATACAATGTTCCCCGTGTCGGAACCCTTCCTGCTCGACCTACTTATCATTCTGACTTTTTCATCAAAGTCAGCCTCTGACATAACCTCTTTGAGGTTTTTCTCGTACAGGTCAATAAGGAACCTACGTTCCTTAATATTGTTTTCGACCTCATAGACAATGACCTTAGGTCCTGTCTCCCCTGCACACTCTACCTTGTAGCCAAGTTCGGTGAACCCTGGGTGACCCAGGAGTTCGTCCCGTTCTTTTTCACTGATCGTTTCGATCAACATCCCCTTTTTGATCTTTTTCAGATTTCTTACCCTGATGGGAAGAAATCTGCTGATCCGCTTGAGCACAGTTTCCTTGATGACCTCACTAGGAGTGTCATCTTTTTCATCGACTGGTGTCACCACAACCGCATAGCCCTTGGGCTGTTGTTCTTCGCTTGTGGGTGATACGACTGGCGTATCACCCACTGTTTTTGTGTTGCAATGCCCTGGTAGTTCGTGGCCACCAGGGGCAATGCCGGGACTAGTCCCTCTTGTACTTCTTGTACCCGAATCACTGGCTGCAGTCATACTTGCGTATGTCCTGACTTGTGCCTCATCTTTTGCGGCGTTAGGCCCCTTTTTCTCCGCCAGCCTACCTTGGAGCTTTTTGGTAACGAGCAGTAGCCCACCAACTATCTCCTCGTACCTGTTCGCCTTATCGAGAATTTCGTCCATCATTCTGGGCGTTAATCCCTGAGCCTCTGCAAGCAGAGATCTCAGTTCCTTGCCTACCTCCTGAGTGGCCTCGAGACCCCTACTGAGAGGAATCTCTTCGACCACTCGTTCGGATGACTTTCCGGGAAGGGCACCCTCAAGTTTACCCGGTTTCCTGCGTTTCGCAGTACGGGTATCTTTCACTGGAAGCCCCCCCTCTGAATTCCGGACTTCGTCCTGGCTGCCAGCTTCGCTATCGCTTGGTGGAGACCGTCCTCTCCTTTTCCCAGTCTGCGGGTCTATTGACATGTGGGTCATTGACCCATCACTGTCCCCGCCATGAGCTTGTCTCGAGCAACTGGCTCGCTCAAGCTTTTGCTCCGCGCCCTTTTGGCGCCCTTCTGCTTCTACTGCCATTTTATCGATTTTGTTTTGTTTAGAACTCATTTTAGTTCCCACGAGAATGGAACGAAATAATTCCACCCGGGCCATACGTCCATAGACCCGGGGGGGCACTCATACAACCGGATGTGCCTGGTGCCCGGAGGTTTGGTCGTTTGTCACCGGTCTAACCCGCCGGCCACAGGTCACAGGCATCTCGGCCATGCAACCAGCATCCCATTGCCACGAACCAAAGCGTGAGATAGGAGTTTCTTTTATAGAGGTAGTACTCCTCGCAACCCGGGTGATTAAGCCAAGATTCTCGGTCTTCACTTACCACTACTGAACACACGCGCACTCCTTACCGGAGAACAACGCGCGTGCTCAGGTCGTTGCAACAAGCAAAAATTACGAGGACTAGGGTGCCCCAGGGGTGTCAAGCCCTGTATCACTTACAGAGCGTTTTGGTGGCCGGGACTCGCCCGATACACCCGCTCATGGATCCCTAGGTCGGTCTGCGTTTGGTTGACTTTTTCCCCCAGAGCCACTCCGGCATGGTTGAACTTACCGGCACAGCCTCTGGGATCAGCAAAAGCCGTAAGCCCCTCCGCCACGACAAGGCAACAGACCATGGAGGGGAGTAGATAGGGACAGTGGGAATCTCGTTAATCCATTCATGGGCGTCACTAATTAGATGACGAGGCATTTGGCTATTTTATCATGACCCTTAGTGGTCACCTTTCCGGCGAACAGACCCTTTCCGTTGGTCGATGGAGTAATCCATCTGGACGTTACGTGGTGCATGAATGGATCAACGAGGACCCCACTGTGCTGTGCCTAGAGGAGGCTTGCGAGGAAAAACAAAGAACAAAAGACGGTATCAGTATAAAGACAGAAAACTAAAGAAGAAGACAGTACAAAGTTAAATTATAAAAATATAGAGATATCATAAAATGTTAGATAATACAAGGTACGTTAGGGATAAACCTGTAGTACTTGTAAAGAGATAGAGTTGGTAATAAGCTAGTCAAGTCCGTAGAATAAAAGAGGAAGAGAGGGGAGGCGCTCCATAGGAGCGGCCTCTAACTAGTCAGTGAGGACACGGCACGGTAGAAGAGGATAGATATTCTCATTTAATTGGTATCGAGTTATTGATTCTCCGTGCGAACCCATGCCCATCACAGCCTGTGTCGTCTCCTGCCGTATTGATCGATAAATGAGTGGAACATTTCGATTGAAGATCGAAGAGCGGTTAGGGATATGGTGATAATATCCTTATTTTGGCAACCAATCGCCCTTAGGGCGGATTTGGTGCTATCTGGAACTGCGCCGCGAGTGCCCACCACCATCGGCACTACACTCCACCATTGGCATTGATGCACCTCGGCCAAGTGCCGGGCCACCTTCCCATACTTTAGTATCTTCTTCGTATGCGCAACCTCCAGATAGTCATCGCGCTCATAAACTACGGTTGTGTCATATATCATGAGCTTGCTTTCCGCTTTATCGATTTCAACTAGGTCGGGTCGGTACCTTTCGGCATCGACTACAACTTCTGGCTCTCTGCAGAGTGTGGCACCTTTATCGATGATTTTACGGGCTATGATGTTATCTATTTCGTTATGACGCTTCATCCAAGCCGGCGTGGTCGCGCAACACTGCCCCAATACGTGCCCTAGTGTTTCTGCTGTGGACCCGCAGCCCCTACAGCTAACGTCATCCGTTGGATGTTCTAGAACCAGGTTGACCCTAGTACTCACAGTATTGGTTCTCATCTGCAAGGCAGTAATGAAGCGACTGGGTTTTAGGAAGTGCGGTTTGCGTAGCCACGAGTTACTCAATGAGTTGTCCGCGAATTCTTTGGCGCCATGGCCTTGATGATCAAGCGTGGAGGACCAGCTCTGCCAGAAGGCGGTCTTATAATGGATCTTCGACTTCTCAACGTCTTTAGGGCTTGGAGGCCACTCTATCCCGAGGTGCTTGCACCAGTCACGCGATTTTTTAATGTTCGTTTCGTTACTGGCTACGGCACGCAGGATGGGATCGTTGGCTTCTCTAAGTTTGGCCCAATGTTTCAGCCTGGCGTGCAGGACCACCTTTTCGAAATTTAGTATACCCAGACCGCCGTCCTTTTTTCTAGTGTAAAATAGGTAGTTGGTTGTCGAATTCTGCGAATGCAGCATTTTCTTAACCAACTGCCTTATGGCAGTGTCGAGCTCAACGAGAGCCGTTTTGCTAGTGCCATTGGTGATAATACTATATAAGAAGTGTGGAAGGACGTAGGTCGTTAGAAGCTGTAGTTTTTGGCCTACCTTGAGAGGCAACCCATGAAGGCGAGTGATGGACTCCACGAGACATTGCCCCTCTTTACCCTTCAGAATACCCTTCCAGGGTCCTATTCGTGCGCCCAGGTAGCATGTGCTGTCATCTGCATCCAGGTGCGGTACCGGATTGGTACCGACCATTAGCTCAGGGTCTCGGGTGAAATAGGTTTCCCCCTTGTTGACGATCTCAAACGCATGGCACTTATGCGAAGCCAGCTTCATGCTTAGGTTAGATAGAAACCTGTTCGCCGTCCCTAGGAGGCTTTGTGCTGAAGGCTTATCCTTTCCGAGGAGCGCAATGTCGTCTGCAAACGCAAGACATGCTACCCTTTGGCCCTCTATGACTCTATGACTCCTTAAGAGAGTCATAGTTACTCCCGCCGTTTACCCGCGCTTGCTTGAATTTCTTCACGTTGACATTCAGAGCACTGGGCAGAAATCACATTGCGTCAACACTCAACACCCGCTAGGGTCATCGCAATGCTTTGTTTTAATTAGACAGTCGGATTCCCCCAGTCCGTGCCAGTTCTGAGCTGACCGTTGAATGGCGGCCGAAGAGGACGACCGCGACGGCGAACCGTCACGGAAGCCTCGCAGCAAGGAAGATCCGCGGGAGGCCAAGGCACGGGACCGAGCTCGGATCCGGCCGAAACCATCACCTCGCCCAGGCCCGGCACGTCAGCCAAACCCGCTTCCTGACCAAGCCCGACACGCCCCGATCCTCAGAGCCAATCCTTATTCCGAAGTTACGGATCCAATTTGCCGACTTCCCTTACCTACATTAGTCTATCGACTAGAGGCTCTTCACCTTGGAGACCTGCTGCGGATATGGGTACGAACCGGCGCGACACCTCCACGTGGCCCTCCTGGATTTTCAAGGTCCGAGGGGAAGATCCGGACACCGCCGCAACTGCGGTGCTCTTCGCGTTCCAAACCCTATCTCCCTGCTAGAGGATTCCAGGGAACTCGAACGCTGATACAGAAAAGAAAACTCTTTCCGGATCTCCCGACGGCGTCTCCAGGTCTTTTTGGGTTACCCCGACGAACTCTCTTGCGAGGGCTCGACTTGTAAACGGTTCCGCTGCCGGGTTCCGGAATAGGAACCGGATTCCCTTTCGCCCGACGGGTGTGTCACTTCAAGCCGCGCGTACGCAAGACGAAAAAAAAATTGAGACGAAGTAGAAAAAAAAAAAAACAAGAAGCACGGGTTCGAACGGTGTTCTCATATATTTTTTCCCCAACCTCAATAATTTCGCGAGCGTAACGCGTTTCATTCGAATGGCATAGAAATACAACGTCATCGACATCGGATTTCTCCTAGGGCTTAGGATCGACTGACTCGTGTGCAACGGCTGTTCACACGAAACCCTTCTCCACGTCAGTCCTCCAGGGCCTCGCTGGAGTATTTGCTACTACCACCAAGATCTGCACCGACGGCGGCTCCAGGCAGGCTCACGCCCAGACCCTTCTGCGCACACCGCCGCGACCCTCCTACCGTCAGGGCTTCATGACGGCCTAAGCCGCCTCTCTTGCCGCTGACGGCCGTTTAATAGTTAGTGGACCGCCGATTTTAAACATACGATCGAAAATCAATTGCGAGTAAAAATGAGAAAACTTTTGTGAAAGTTTTACCCCAAAAGCAATAAAAAGAATAATTTCTTTAATATGATTTCTATACGAATTATCCTGACATTATAACAAAATAGGTTTTACTTCCAATTTAATCTAACGATGACTAATAAATTGTTGTGAGGAAGTCACCAATTTGTACAAACTTGATGAAACAGGAACACACGTTACGGCTGTCCAAAAAAAAAAAAAACATACGTGTATAAAATACAAAATTGTACAAAAAGTAGTGAAATCAACAACAAAAGCACCTATGGTGCAAAAACCTTTCGCCAAGTGCAATAATGTAGCCCCTACCCAAAACGAAGAAAGAAAAAGTAAAATGTCTACGTACAAAAGGATGAAAGTCACATACAGTTGCCAAGTACATGTCTCCTGTATACCATAAGTTTACAGCAGAAAATTAAAGTAAGAAAACAAAAGAAACAAAATTTGGAGGTAGTGGTACTTGGCGGGCCTTTTGTAGATAAGTACGAGAAACAGCAATAAAACCATGTCAATAATTCTATAATGATATAAAATATTGGCCCGCCAAGTACCACGTACTCCAAATTTTGTTTCTTTTTTTTTCTTACTTTAATTTTCTGTTGTAAACTTATGGTATACAGAAGACATGTACTTGGCAACTGTATGTGATTTCAATCCTTTTGTACGTAGATATTTTACTTTTTCTTTCTTCGTTTTAGGTAGGGGCCACATTATTGCACTTGGCGAAAGGTTTTTGCACCATAGGTTTACGTATACAAAATGAAATAGGCAAATATTGAAGATCACACCTACCTTGTTATTATTCATGTTGAATATACTTAAGGGGGTACATACACCTTTAAAATAATTTTTTTCAAATTGCTACTACGCTCTGAGAAAACATTCTAGTGACTCAGTTTTTCTACAGTGGATTAGTGCTATTTTGATACATAGTTCATGATTTTTCCAGATTTTATGTCCTCCGCTGAACATAAATTCAGTCCATCGAAGAAAAACCAGTTGTCGTAGGGTACAGGTTGCTGTGTTGGATGAAATTTCTTCAACTTTTAAGGAAATATTCTGTATGAATGTAATTTCGGACCAAACCAATAATATTTCATGAATTTAAGTTTTAGACATAGAAAATTTTTGATTGTAAGAATTTTTTTCCATCGTTCTGGAAAAAATGTTTTGAAACCAAAAATTTCTAAAAAATAAATAAAAAAAAAATAGCCAATGAATTTGAGTGCTGCTGCAGACGGGAAAAAAAGATCTAGAAGTGCACAAAACTCAATATTATATTTCTAGATAAACAAAATTAAAAAAAAAAAATATATAGTATAAAAGCCTTTTGCGGCGTGGCTTAAGGTAGTTGTTCACGTACAGTCCCACCAAACGTGGGTTTCAGACAAGATTTTGAATACTTCTCGCTGGGAAAAAAATCTGAAAAAAATCGAGCATGTAGTAGATCCTCGGGAGAATGATTTCGCATAATAATAATTCAAAAAAGTTAATAACAAATTGATGGAAAAAAAAACTGTTCAAGAAATTAGCGGTGTTACGAACGGCCCTTTTTCCCATATTCTTCCAATGCAAGTAGTGCAATCAGCGCATTCCTACACGCGCGCGCTCGGCCGGAAGTAGAGCAGGAAATGAGCCAGGGGACCAGCGATTCAGCGAATTGCTAAAAACCCCACCGCCAAGCAACCCGAGGTTTCTTTATTGAAACCGAGGTGATTGCCAGGCAGTCGAATTATTACCGAAAGCTGAGCAAAGTGCTCACCCCTCTGAACGCGTACCCGGGACCACGCCTAACCGAGAACGAAGACTCCTGACAACGGCCTGCGTGTGAAGCAGATTAGAGGGCAGATTCGAAGAAGGTCCATCAAACAGACAGCTGACGCGGATCGGACTACTCGGCATAAGCTGCACCAGGATCCTCGTGAAGGAAGTCGCTCGACCGGTGGGTTCTTGGAGTTGGCTCGGGTGACGCTCAGAGGTTAATTCGGTAGGCTCATTCCCTCCTCTACTTTCCTTACCCAAAATTAATCGAACCATTTATCATATCAAATAGCATTTAGTATACTTTTAGCTATTGGTTTCCTTGTAATTGCAAATAAATATATGTTCACTATATACGTACTTCCTAGTCCATTCACAGATTGCGCAGGTGTCCCCAGGACTTAATTCAAGCAAACCCCAGAGGGTGGTCTCCAGCCGCTCGGAGATTACTCTCTTATATTATTTAACAACTCGACAACCGAGCCTTCAGCACGGTTGCTCGTAACAAATGGT
Organism: Tenthredo notha; assembly: GCA_914767705.2. Lineage (NCBI taxonomy): Eukaryota > Metazoa > Arthropoda > Insecta > Hymenoptera > Tenthredinidae > Tenthredo > Tenthredo notha. Next base: position 5,829,468 of record OU611920.1, on the reverse strand, counting down.
GCTAAGTGTGGGGTACGCTTAAACTGTGCATTCTGTGACTCGGCCTAGCGAGAACCCGAGCCGCTGTAGTTCAATGGTCTCAGGAAACGTCGCGAAGTGACGATTCTGCTGACGCGATACATTCCAATCTCGTATAATACGCGGCCAGTGTAGTGTAACGTTAGAACTGAATTTATTCTCCTTTAATTACTTGTTTATCATAGTTTCATTGACAATAGTTTAATCCTTGTCTGCAATCCTTTATTCGCAATATCCGCCTTCGGTTAATTCTTGAGCTAATTCGGGCCAACTGCCTTGACACCTATCACCGAGATAAAGTGGCGAAGAGCGAGATACCTCGAAACTGATGCCGGGCGGACTTACCCGGTCGACATCCTTAGACTCGCCAACCACACCAACCCTAGAGGGCGAAATAAGCTTTGGTCGAAGATCTCCATTAATTGGTATACTTTCCCCCAGCCAAAAGCATAGCCTGCATTTAAGCTTGGCCGCAGCGGCACGAGACGCCGACACAGCAGCAGAAAGAGCATCGAGTGACGACCTTCCGCGAGATACCAGAGTCCAACCAGATAACAACGGTACCATGGCTAATACGGACCAGCTGCTAAATACTCTCCTTGAGTATACTCGGTCCTCTAGGCAACTGGATACACTCTACAGAGTAGTGGATCGGATACCAGAGTTCGACGGCGAACACCCGCCCCTTGGAGAGGTTCTACGGAAGATCGGGGACGGCTTCACATTAATT